>BQKN01000291.1:104079-120364 GCA_022839385.1 Asparagus kiusianus
TTTTTGAGCTGAAAAAGCAGGGTTAGAAGCCCTGCTCATATTAGGATATTATTGATAAACAAAAAAACATCACTACTAGGTGAAGAGTCACTAAGGGTAGAGCAGATAAGGAGCGGACCTGTGTCGTCACCTACCAAACTGAACCCTCAGCGGAACTTCAACTAGAAGGCACAGATTACATACTTACATACTAGAGTTCACTGAAGCATACTAAGAAACATAACAACCTAGTTTAAGGAACAAAACATCAGCAGTATATCATGACCAGCAGTGAAGTGGAAGAGAAAGTTAGAGGACATGTGGGAAGTTGTCCCCAGAGGCATCGACATTCTTGTTTGCGAGCTCCTGGAGTCCAATATTTAAAGCAGCCCTTCGGAGTCTCCTTTCCAGCCTCTCATCCGCAGCACCTGCCCAAAATAGAGTGTATCTCCCTATATTAGAAGCAGTTTGTAGAGGATCAGGTTGATTGTCCTTAAATATGAGAACATTTCTACTAAACCAAATCCACCAGCAAATGCAAGGCAGCAGAATCTTCCAAATAATTTTAGCATCCGTACTAAGTGTGGTAGATTTATGGAAAAAGATCAACTCCTCAACCGTCTGTGGCCAATTGTTTGTGGGGATAGAGGGGAAGATAAAGGACCAGATAGCTCGGGCAAAAGGGCATTTAATGAAAAGGTGATCATGAGTTTCAACACCAGATTGGCAGAAAGAGCATCTTGGGTCACCTGTCCAGCCCTTAAGAATCAGGTTTGCCTTCGTATTTAACTTATTATTTGAAATGATCCAAAATAGAACTTTGGCCTTGATAGGGATAGGAGATCTCCAAATCTTACTAAAGAACTTGGATTTAATGCCCCCTGAGTTAACAAGGGAGTAGTATGATTTAACTGAGTAAATCCCCGATGAAAGAGGAGTCCACGAGAGCTCATCTGGAGTAGAGGAGATGCTAATGTTTGAAGTTGTTAAGAGAGAAAGAAGAAGGTTAAGATCTGACCTTTCTAAATGCGATATACCTCTTCTGACAAGAGGATGCCAGTTCCATATATTGTTAATCATTCTGCCCTGAGATCTGATGCAACAGGTCTGAGATAGAGCTAGCTGGTAAGCTTTTGGAAATAGGCTGCTGAGGCTGTTTGTCGCAGCCCATTTATCGTGCCAAAAGCTGCCAATTTTGCCATCCCCAGTATTCCATTTAACCAAGCTGAAAAAAGTGGAATTTATGGAGGATAAGTCTAGAATGAACCTTGATGCCGAGCTCTTAGGGAGATGAGCAAAGGGGTTTGATCCTTCTTTGGAGTAAACAGAGAAAACCACTTTGATAATAAGAGACTTTCTTTCAAAAAGTCTCCATAACCATTTAGATAGTAGGGCTCTGTCAAAAATTTCGATGTCAATGACCCCCAGACCTCCTTTAGCCTTTGACTTACATACTATCCTCCAATTAATAAGGCATTTAATACTCGAATGAGAGTGACTACCATTCCATAGAAAGTTTCTTCTGATTCTGTTTATGGCCTTTATAAACCACTGCGGCAGCTTGAAAAAGGACATATAGTAGAGAGGAAGAGAAGATAGGACTGAATTTAGAAGTGTTAACCTGCCACCAATAGAATGAGATTTGTTTTTCCATAGCGAAAGCTTCTTTTTAAAGGATTCTAAAAGAGGTTGCCACTCTCTTTTGGAGAGAGATCCTCTTTTAAGTGGGAGACCCAGGTATGAGAACGGGAGAGTGCCAACAGAACATTTGAGGATCTCAGCTAGCATTTTGCCTTTGAGAGGAGTTTTACCAAGGTAAAAGAGATTTGATTTGGAGGGGTTAACACACAGGCCTGATATGTTTGCGAAGATGGAAAGAATAGTTTTTAGAGTAACCATATCGGAGGGGGTGGCCCTAGAGAATATGATGGTATCGTCCGCAAACTGGATTGACCTGATAGAATTGAGCTGCCCTTTCAGATTAAGGTCAGATAGATCCCCCGATTTAGTACTACAGTTAAGCAATTTGCTGAGAACGTCTGCCACCAACAAGAAGAGCAGGGGGGATAATGGGTCGCCTTGTTTTAGACCCCTAAAGAATCGGAAGAAATTGGTAGTGGAGCCGTTAACTAAAACAGCTGATTTAGAGGAGGATAGGATGCTGTGAATCCAAAGGCACCACTTAGGGCCAAAACCTCTAGCTTTTAGAAGAGACTGAAGAAAGGACCAGTTGACACAATCGAAAGCCTTGAAGAAGTCAACCTTAAAGGCGCAAATCTCTTTTTTCCCCGAAGAGCACAAGTTGATCATCTCATGACCTAGCAGAAAGGAGTCCAGAGATGATTTTCCAGATTGAAAAGCTGATTGGGAATTGTTAATGAGGAGGTGAAGAACTTTTCTAAGTCTATTAGCCAGGATCTTAGAGAAAATCTTACAGGAACTATTAATGAGGCAGATAGGGCGGAAGTCCTTGGGTGAGAGAGCATCGTCTTTCTTGGGGATTAGGCAAATGTGGGAAAAATTGATGTTGTGTAACAGATGAGGTTGGGAATATAGACCTTGGATGAATTCAGTTACATCCGCTTGAATGACGTGCCAAAATTTCTGGAAGAAGAGGATGGGGAATCCATCAGGCCCCGGAGATTTGTCAGGGTGAAGGCCAAAAACAGCCTCTGAGATTTCTTGAGGAGTGAAGGGGAGATCTAAAGAAGAAAGGTCAAAGTTATCATTTGGGTAAAGAAGACCCCAGTTAGGGGATAGTCTAGATGCTGGTGGTTGATCAAAGAGATTAGAGAAAAAAGAAAAGAAGGTTTGTTTGATGGCACTGTCGGAATAAATAATAGAGTTGTTGATGAGGAGGTGAGGGATAAAGTTCTTTCTTCGGTGGAAGGAAGCTACTTTGTGGAAAAAAGCAGAATTGTTATCTCCTTCTTTCAACCATTGAATGCGGGATCTCTGTTTCCACTTGATTTCATCAGCTTTAGCTAGAGAGAGAAGATGATCTTTCAAGTCAGATCTAAGCTGAGACTCTTGAGGGGATAGACTTCTTGATTCTTCGCTGATGTTGAGGGAGTGAATTTGGGATGAGAGGTTAGAGATGGACTGGGATAGAGATCCGAAGCAGTTTTTCCTCCACCATTTGATTCTTCTTTTTATAAGTTTGAGTTTGAAAAGAAGGGGAATTTTTTGATCATGCTGCAAAGAAAAGGATTTCCAGTTGGATTCTATGAAGGATGGGAAAGATGGGAGCGAAAGCCACATTTTTTCAAATCTGAAAAGAGGAGAGGGGAAGGAGGGGGAATCAGTGTCCAATATAATGGGGCAGTGATCTGAGCACGAAGGTGGATAGGCGAACTGAACCATTTGGGGGAATTTAGAGTCAAAATCCAAGGAGACTAAGAACCTGTCCAATCTGGCTAGCGAAGGGGGGGATCTATGATTAGACCAGGTGAATAGTCTCCCACTGAGGGGGAGGTCTGTAAGCTGGATAGAATCAATGAGATGTTGGAATACTTTGATGTCTCGAATGGAGCTAGAACGACCACTTCTTTCTTCAATGCTCAGAGTCATGTTGAAGTCTCCTAAAACCACCCATGGGAGAGAATGAGAACCTCTAATTTTTTCTAGTTCCCACCAACATACCTCCCTCTCTGAAGAATCACATGGAGCATAAATGGAGGTGGGTACAAAGCTCCAGTTAGATGGTCTGTGGGTGAGGGTAGCCGATACAGAGATGATGTCTACTGATGAGGAAGAGCAGGAGAAAAGGTCATCGTCCCACCCCAATAAGACACCTCCCCTGGAATCATTAGCGTCGAGAGAAATCCAAGATGAGATATTTCTACCCCCCAAGGTTTTGAGAAGAGAAGGGTTTGGGGAAGACAATTTGGATTCTTGCAGACCGACAAGATTAATTTTAGCCAAGGAGAGACATTCCCTGACCAACCTACGTTTGGGTGGGTTGTTTAACCCTCTGACGTTCCAAGATCCGATACGCATGAAAACTGACAAGATACGACTTGAGAAGGGGGGGGGGGAACTCAAAGAGGGAGGGCTTCTTCAGACATCATATTATGGATGTCAAGCAACCCTAGAGGATCTATCGGTTCTTGGATGCCACAATTAACAGAGATATCCTCTATTTTCTCCAACACACTAGAATGAAATGGGGGAGTAGAGACAGAGGAAGATGATGTGGATTTAGATATACCTGATTTCTTACCCTTCTTCATCTTGGAGAGATGTTTTTTGAAAGGCATAGGCATGTGGAGACCACTGGAGGCTTTCTTTTTGGCCCTCTTAGCCTTGCTGTTAGCTTTCTCAAATCCTGGAGGTGGGTCTAAGGTAGAAACAAGGTCCATCGAGTCTGATAAACTATTCAGGTTGGCTCGGTCTGCTATTGTTGGTAGGGAGGAAACTTCTTTGAGGTTTGGGAAGGCTGCATTGAGGATGGCCCATGAATCTCTAGAGATATTTATGGTGATCCCTTTGAAAGAGACTGCTATCAAATCTGAGGTAGCCGCTGGATCTGCTACAGTGGGGGAAGAGGGATGCAAGTCTCCACTCTCAATCATAGGCCTTTTGCCTTTTGGATCTGGCTGGTTGGAGGGATCTAGAGGAGGTGACTGCTAGGTCCTTGCTGGGGAAGGAGGCCTGGGGGCGGTGGGTGGGGCTCCCTCTCTACGGACGAAAGCTTCAAAAAGATCTCGGTCTTTGCCTCGCTCTACAGGGAGAGGGTCCCCAGCCACTCTCAGCTTGACCACACCTTCCATAATGTGAACTTCGTTGGGAGATTCATAGCGAAAGATAATTTCCTGGGGGATTTCAGATGGATCCCGAACATGCAACATGGCTTTGCAGGCCTTTGCTTCTTTCTTGAGCAAGACATCATCAGAGAAGGAGATGACGTCTCCAATGTCCACTAGAATATTGGTAATAAACTCCGAATCCCATAGATGAATGGGAAGGTGAAGGAGCTCTACCCAGACATAATAAAACCTTGGGAGGACTTTGAGACATGAAGATTCTGACCATTAGGAGAAGACTCCCCTAAATTTACCCATGTTGAAGAAGGGTTACGAGCATGCGTGGTCCAGGGTCTCCGCATCAGGGAACTGAATGAAGTAGGAAGCATCCGCCGTTTGCCTAATCACCTGGGACCATTTCTCTACCTTAAAATGGAGCTCTAGGTTCTCAACCAACTCGGCATATGAAGGGTTTCCTACTTGGATCTGGAAAAGTGCGTAGCCCGCGAACTCCTCCAGGCTGGAGATAACAGAGGGGGGAAGAGAGATCTTTGGGAGAAAAAGAGGCGGTGGGGAGGAGGGTAAGAGAGATGAGGGGATGCTGAGCAAGGGGGGTTTCTTTCTGTTGGGGCAGCAAGCTGAGGTGTGGCCAATGAGGTTGCATGCAAAGCATTTGAAGCCTCCCAGAGAGCAGTTCTTTGCCATGTGGTTAGGATTGCCACAAAGGTAGCACCTTTGGAGATTTTTAGAAGAGTGAGGCTTGGATGAAGAGGCTCCAGATCTTGGTCTTTTGGGTCTCTTCCTGTAGGATACTGTAGTCCAACCTAGATCTGGGGTAAGGAGAAGGCCTTTGGAGGTAGAAGAAGGTACTTTAGGGGTTAGAGCTGACTTGGGGCCCTTGAGAATATCGACGAACGAGGGTTTGGAAGAAGGCGCAGGATTTTGAGTAGTGTGAAAAGGTAAGGACGGTAGTGAAGAAAAGGGTTTGGGACGTTGAGGGAGGGGCGTCGGATGGGCAATGTGGCAGGAAGCAGAGGGAGTGGGTGGAACTGAAGGCTGAGAGAGGGTTGATGGAGGAGAGATTGTGACCTTACCATCATGAATGGAGACTAGACGTCGCCTTGGGTTCTGTGCCGCCGCCTGGTCGCCGAATCGCCTCTGGAGCCTCCTGTTCCCCTGTTCCATCTTTTTACTTTAATTTTTTTTCGGTCTTCTTGGTATTGATGATCATATGTTCTAGTTCCATAGCACAGGTTAAACTACTAGTAAGGAATCAATTTCGTAGATGATCCCAAATCTAATAAGAGTGTGCCAAATTGTAGACTTCTACCAATACTTCTCGAGACAAGGTGCCAAACAAACAAGAATAGAGACTGAATCCATAAAACATAATTAGGGTTGAGTTGTCGATTTGGGCGATTGTCAACATACATGGGTGGTGTAGGGCAGGAAACATTAACAAAACCACATAAGTTGTGAGATATCAAATAAGATGGTGAACTATATTTTCCAGGTAAGCTTCCATAGTGGTTAACTTGACAGTAACTAAATTTGAGATGTTCCATACGGCCAAGGAGAATGAATATAGGATGATTGAGTTATGATGATATGAACCCACCATTGCCAAAGTTATGATACTAGATCCTCTCGACAAAATTCAAACCATGTATGCCAGAAGCTATCTGATTGATCCCTATTTCCTTGGGTATTATACGTTACCACTAGTTTAGAGGGAGTCTATGTCAGCGAGACTGAAGTTGAAAATAATTGCTGAAGTAAAGGGGATGATGAAGAGAATGGACCTCGACGGCGACGACGACCTCGTTGGAGACGGAGGCGAACAACGAACGGTGGCAGATCTCAAAAGAGAGCAAAGGCGAGGAGGCTTCACTGGCATGGAGAGGCGAACGGATCTTGCCTGCTGCGTGGAGGGAGCTCTCCTGCTGGGCTGCCCTTGAGCTTACCTGAAGAGGAGGAGTGACCTCGCCTGTTTCGTGGAGCTCGAGCTCGCCTGTCACCCTTGAGGAGCTCGCGTGCGTGGATAGAGCTCGCCTGCGAGTGGGAGCCAGCTGGATCTCCTGTCCTAGGGTTTCCCTATAAAAGGGAAACCATATTCACGTTTTGAAGTGAGCGGATCCCTCTTACGATTTAAGAGGAGATGTTCCCGTAGCGGCGGCTGCCATTCTCAGGGTGTTTTGAGAAGCGATTTTTCGGTTAAGAAAAATTCGCTACAGTGAGCAGTGATTTGAGAAGAGATTGAGTGGTGATTTATTCAGTTGAATAAATCACACGGGGTACTGTAGCAATTCTATAGTAATCGATTTTCAATTAAGAGATCTCAAGTTTGAGATCTTCTCTTTTGCAAGTGTTGTAATTTCTTGTGGTTAAAAAAGAAATTATTTGTGTGGCTCCCGCGGACGTAGGCAAGTTTGTCGAACCACGTAAACCTGTTATTTCATCTTATTTACTTATTATTTTATCTGGGTATCCGCTATTGCTTGAGTTGGTTGTTCTCTCTCCAGTTGATTTAGCTTCTGCGGCCAAGTGGGTAGTTTCTATCCTAACAATTGGTATCAGAGCCCTTGATCAGATTGGTGGTGATAGAACTTTTGATCTGAGGTGGTTGTTGATTATTGTTGAAATTAATGAGAGAAACGAATTTATTAATACAAATGGAGAATAACATCTACAAGTAAAATAGTTAAAGTGGGAAAATATGAGATCGAGAAGTTCAATGGGAAGAATGATTTCTCTTATTGGAGGATACAGATGAAAAACTCATTGATTTTGTAAAATTTGCACAAGGCTTTGGCGGGAAGAGAAAAGAAGTACAAAGATATATCAGATGAGGATTGGGAAGAGTTAGATCTCGATGCACAAGCATCGATTATCCTATGCCTTAAGAGGGACGTTGCTTTCTTAGTCGATGGAGAGGAAATGGCTACGGGCGTGTGGTAAAAGTTAGAGAGTACCTTCATAATGATGAGTCTAACAAATCGGATCTATTTAAAATCAAAATTGTATACTTACAAGATGGAGGAAGGCTCGACAATCTGGGAATACATCAATAAGTTTGATAGGATCATATCGGATTTGAAGGATATTGATGTGATAGTAGAAGATGAGGATCAAGCACTTCTGCTACTTCTTTCTTTACCAAAGTCTTATGAGAACCTGGTATAAATATAGATGCTTGTAGGTGATAATTTGAAGATAGATGAGACTAGAATGATACTTCTAGCAGATGATCTTCAGAAAAGTACAACTAATGATATGACCACTAGTGGTAACAAGGAACAGGCACATGGATTGTTTGTTAGAGGAAGGAACAATGAGCGAGGAAAAGGTAAGGGAGGAAAGTCTAGATCAAAATCAAGACCTCTTGCGAGAAGACCGTGTTTCAAATGCAGTGAGCTTGGGCATTTCAAGGTTAATTATCCTAACAAGAGAGTAGGTAGGAAAAAGAACAACAATAAAACCGAGAGGAGAGAAGGCAAGGAAGAGGCGAGTTATGTATCGGAGGTAGAGAGCGATAAAGAATGCTATGTTGTTACGGGTGGTGAAGATATATCCGGTAAGTGGATTCTTGATTCGGGTTGCTCTTACCATATGTGCCCAAATAGGAAGTGGTTTACTACCTATAGAAGTATTGATGATGGAACCGTATTGATGGGGAATAACCATGCTTGTAAAATGGTAGGACTTGGTGATATAAAAATCAAAATGCATGATGGAGTGATCAGAACCCTAACGGAAGTGAGGCACGTTCTCGACTTGCGGAAGAATCTTATCTTAGTTCGTTCTTTGGACTCCGGTGGCTACAAAATTATAACAGAGAACGAAGTAAAGAAGGTTATTTTGGGTTCCTTAGTAGTGATGAAGGGCATTCGTCACGGTAATTTATATACTCTTTTGGGTATGATAGTAACAGGAGATGCAGCAGTTGAAACTAAAGGAAGTGGTGGAAACCCATGTGGGTGCACTCAGTTATGGCATAGGCGACTTGGGCACATATCAGAGAAGGGTCTAGATCTGCTTGGTAAGGAAGGTTTGTTGAAGAACATGAAGAAACCTTGCATAGATTCTTATGAGGATTGTGTGTATGGAAAGGCACACATGGTCTAGTTCTTGAAAAGCAAGCACAACAGAAGAGGTATATTAGACTATGTGCACACAAATATTTGGGGTCCAGTTCAGACAACTTCCAAGGGTGGTTCCATGTATTTTGTCTCCTTCATAGATGATTATTCTATGTATGCTTGAATTTATTTTCTTAAGTATAAGAATAAGGTATTCGAGACATTCAAGAAGTAGAAAGCAATGTTTATGAACATGACAGGTAAGAAATTAAAGACATTGAGATGTGATAACGGTACAGAGTATGTAGACGATGCTTTCAAGGAGTTTTATGATTAGGAGGGTATTGCTCGATACTGGACAGTCAGGTCCACACGACAACAGAATGGAGTCGCAGAGAGACTGAACCGTACATTGCGGGAGAAAGTAATGAGTATGCGATCACATGCTGGTTTGGACAAAGAATGGTGAGCAGAAACGGCTGCTACAACTTGTCACATAGTGAACTATTCTTCACATTCGATATTGGATGGTGATGTACCCTATCGGGTATGGTCAGAGGAGCATGTAGATTATGATAAGCTTAAGATTTTCAAATGTACCACCTACTATCACGTCAACGAGGGAAAGCTTGGCGTGAGGGCCAAGAAGGTAATATTCTAGGGGTATGCAAATGGCGTAAAGGCTATCGCTTTTGGTGTACAGAAGATTCTAAATTTGTGATCAGCAGAGATGTTACCTGATTGTTAGGGCATCCAAGAACGATGGTGTTAGGACTGTTGGGACTTTTAAGTCCCAGATAGTTGAAATAGAACCTAAAGACTAACTAGATTCTAGTCATGTTCAAGAGGAGGATCATGAAGATGATGAGCTTGAACAGGAGGAGGTTCAGCAAGAAAATGTATAAGTATTACAATAACAGCAGCTCGAAGATAGTTTGGCTTCCACTAGGCCAAGGCAAGCATACAAGCAGGTTCAGAAGCTGGTCAGATCAGCCTCTGAAGCACTTTGGGTAATTAAATTTGGTTGAGTATGCACTCTCGATGGAGGATGATGAGCCGGTCACCTTCAAAGAAGCTATCCGGGATAGGGATAGTGAGAGTTGGTTGACTGTGATAGAGGAAGATATGGAATCTCTCTGGAAGAACCAAACATGGGAGATGATCCCATTGCCCGTAGGGAAGAAAGGTATTGGTTGTAAGTGGGTGTACAAGAGAAAGGAGGATCCTTCCGAGCTTGGCGATACAAGGTATAAGGCTAGGCTAGTGGCTAAGGGGTTTACACAAAAAGAGGGTGTGGATTACAATGAAAATTTTTTTTCTCCGATGGTGAAACACACTTCTATTCGGATGCTATTGAGTATTGTTGCACTTCGTGATCTTGAGCTGGAATAACTCAATGTCAAAATGGCCTTCGTGCATGGAGACTTGGATAAGAAAATCTATATGCATCAGCTTGAGGGTTACAAGGTTGAGGATAAAGAGCATCATGTATGTCGCTTGAGGAAATCCCTTTATGGATTGAAACAATCTCCTAGGTAGTGGTACAAGCGATTTGACTCCTTCATGCTAAAGCATGGGTTCTCCAGAAGCGATCATAACTGTTGTGTCTATATTCAGAAGCTTCGTGGAGGTGATATATCTATCTTCTTTTGTATGTGGATGACATGCTTATTGCTTTGAGAAGCAAGATGGAGATAGATAGGCTAAAATCTTAACTTGGTAAAGAGTTCGAGATGAAGGATATGGGTACTTCTAAGAAAATACTAGAAATGGAGATTAGCAGTAAGAGGGAAAATCGGTGATTGTTCTTAAGTCAGAAGGCTACATTGAGCGGGTTATCGTAAGGTTTGGGATGCAAAGTGCTAAGTCAGTGGTGACTCCATTGGCTCCACATTTTAGACTCTCAGGTAAACAATCTCCCAATACAGCGAAACAGAATGCACACATGGGGGCGTGTACCTTATGCTAGTGTAGTTAGCAGTTTGATGTACGTAATGGTGTGTACACGTCCAGATATTTTACAGGCAGTTAGTGTTGTCAGCAGGTTCATGGCAAATCCGAAAAAGGCACATCAGGAAGTGGTGAAATAGGTTCTGAGGGACTTGAAGGGTACCGCTAAAACGGGTCTATATTTTTATGGAGATACATGTCAGATTGAAGAGTTTGTAGATTTAGATTATACGAGCGATCTAGACAGACGACAATCTACTACTGGTTATGTATTCAATTGCATGATGCTCCAGTTAGTTGGCGATCGACGTCATAGGCTACAGTGACACTTTCTACTACAAAGGCTGAGTACATGGCCATGGCAGAAGGAGTGAATGAAGCACTATGGTTGTCGGGTCTGCTAGATGATTTGGGGATTGAGCATGATTGCGTGAACTTATGGTGAGACAGTCAGAATGCGATTTATTTGACTGAGAATCAAGCTCATCATGCTCGTACCAAGCATATTGATGTTTGGTATCGTTTTATGCGGGATGTCATAGAGGAAGGTGATATTTCTCTCATGAAGGTGCATATGAATGAGAATCCAGCAAACATGTTAACCAAGGTAGTGACAAACAGAAAGTTTTAGTATTGCTTGGACTTGCTTAATATCAGCCCGTGTTGATCTGCCTGTAAGGACCATGAATTTTGATACTAGTTAAAATAATTTTCTTGTATTTTAAAATATTTAATTATGATTTATAAAAGAGTATTTGAATTTTTCTTAAATTTCTAACATTTTCTATGATTTAAAGTCTAAGTTTTATATTTATTTAAATGATATTAATATTTATAAATTAATTTTATGCGGTGAAAGTTTATGAAATTTATCTGTTGTGTTATCGATGCTGTTACATGTCATTTTGAATAATACGTTGTATTATTACGTATATTTTCATATAATACGTTGTATTATTAATTATTTGTATAATTTGCTGTATTATTTCTACAGTTACATATTATCTGTCGTATTAGTATAAGTTGTATATTTTACTGTGTATATAATTATCCCATAATTGTTTGATTTTAAATATAAGTAAATATATTTTATTTATTAATTATTCTTGTTTAATTATACAATATGGGTATATTTTGACTATTTCGTATCAACTGTTGTATTAGCACAACATGTATGTTTTTAATTATAGATAATTATTATGTAATTAGTTTAAATTTTAAGTACACAAAATATTTATTTAATTATTTTAATCATTAACCCTAACCCTAATATACCCTATATATATATATACTTTAATTTTTTGTTTTTTCTTTTACTGTTCATATCAGCCGCTTGTCTCTCTCTCCTCTCTCTTTTCTCCGCCACTCTTCCCCCGCGACCCTCTTTCGACGCACACCACCACGAGCTCCCACGTCCACCTCCTCGTCCTCGTGCTTCCCATCTCCGCCTCGAGCTCCAGTCGACCACCCAGCCACCTGCACCTCGTCGGACCCCTCTCTCTCCCCTGAGCCGCCGCCTTGGCCGCCACTCAATGATAGCCCAACCCCGCTCCGCTATAGATCTGCCCAATCCCGCCACCTGCAGCCCCTCGAGCTTCCAGCATCCCCTCGTCGTCGACGACCATAACCCTCAGCGCCTCCCCCACACCCCAGATCCACTGGTCCTCCCCCTCGTCCCTTGCTCGCCTCCTCACCCTACAGCCTCATGCTCCGTCGTCGAGCCCGTCACTACCATGCCCAGATTCGACCTCGCCTTGGCCGCCGCTCGCCTTGGTCGCTGTTCCCTGTCGGACGCCGCGCTCCACTCTCCGAGATCCCCGCCGACCCGAGTTCGACGCCGCGTTCTACCCACACTCAGATCAGATCCGTGTCGTCGACGTCAAATCATTCGACGTACCCGAGGCAAGATCCCGCTTCCCTTGATTTGATATTCTATTATTTATATCCGTTAGTAATTGATTTCATATATTAGACTATGATATGTAATTACATGCGTGAGTTTGTTGATGAACGATATTCATTACGAGATGCTTTTAATAAAAAGAATATTTTAAATTTATTTTAAAATTATTATTATAAGAAAAGAAGTTGATTTTGAAAAAGGGGTTAGTTTTGAATTAATATAATGAGAAAGACTTTTTAAAAGATTTTTTTGGAATTAATAAATTTATGATCATGACAATTGAAAATTGTGAGATTTCATGCGTAATTATTTGATAGTTGTAGTTCCATCTTGCACTGTTATTAGTAGTTGTTCACATTTCCTGTTCATGATTCATGACACTATTACATAATATTCATTGCATTTATACATTGTTATAGTTAAGAATCGCGAGTATTGCTTGACCATAGTGACCCGTGAGATATGAGTTGTTGACTTGGACTTGGGATGAGAAGCTCTGGGTTCATGTTATTGGATATGTTTATTGTTTATTTCTAGGCTCGCACCAGTGAATCGTTTCGCACTAGGGTGGGTCTGAGGAGCAGTGATCGTATGTGTATTGTTTATTTCCAGGCTCGCACCAGTGAATCGTTTCGCACTGGGATGGGTCTGAGGAGCAGTGATCGTATGTGTATTGTTTATTTCCAGGCTCGCACCAGTGAATCGTTTCGCACTGGGGTGGGTCTGAGGAGCGGTGATATTGTGATTATTGATTATTTTCAGGCACGCACCAGTGAAACGTTTTGCACTAGGGCGGGTCTGAGGTACTAGTGAGATGTGGTTGTTAACTAGATATCCGATAATGTGAACTTTGACTCTATGTGAGATGTGAACCAGTAACCTGTTATAGGATGACTATTTACATGACCTCGTTTCTTGGCTAGGTATGATTTCTTGTGAGATATAATCTAGTTGTGTTTCTTTCATACATAGATCGGGATTAATATTTAATTATTTACAATCCGAGATATATGGTATATACATGAGGGTTTTCTTGTTTGGATAATTTCGCTCGACGTACTACGTCTCTTGTTGTAGATTTTTAAGTATTAGTTCCATCTATTGTATACCCTTGTTACTTGGATGATTATTCTGATCACTAGTTGCATGATCTCTCATTACCCGTTTGATTTATGGATTCTTATGATTATCATGTTTTAGTAGTGAATTTGCATGTTGATTTTGTTAGATTTCCAGTTGTACGTTTCTTTTGTCATTCTGTTATCGTACCGTTTTTCGCTTTGGTTTTTGTTGTTCTATTTGTTTTGTGGAATCATGTCGTGTGCCATACACACTGACATACACCTGTTTTCTCTGATGTACGTCAGACTTAGAGGAAGAACAGGTTTAGCAGGAGCCAGAGGATTCTCAGCAGGAGTACCCTGTAGACAGAGCAGAAGAAGGAGTCGAAGCCTATTCTTTTTATTTATTAGTTGATGGTTCTAGTTTCTTTTGTTGTTCTTTCCTTCCTGCTTAATCGTTGTATTTTGTATCTTTTCAGCATTCTTTTGTTCAGTTTTGTATAAGGGCATGTTGACCGAATATTATGTCTCGGATGTTATCCCATTTGTGATATGATATTTTTATTCTGAGTTTGTCTATTATATTCTTGCTGATTGTGATCGGGGACCTGCGCTTTGCATTGTATTTATTTTTAGACGTTTAGCGTATTAGGTTGAGGAGAAATAATTATTTTATTTATTCTCCTTAATCTAATACGTCGCGGGCTTGTTCACATTCCGATTCCCCTGTATTTTGGGAAGCGGGGCGTGACACTGCCCAAGAGGGCAATGAGTAGAACTACGATTAGCTTGATCCCGGTCAGAGGGTAAGTAGGTAACCATGGTATAATGGTGTAGCTAGTTTGGAATGTTTTGGCCTGTTTTGGCATTCATGATGTTCTTCTAGTAATCCTTAAAAATTTAAGGTTTATCAAATGATGTACGAGGTAGAGAATTGAAGAGAATGAACCTCGATGGCGACCTCGTCGGAGACGGAGGCGAACAACGAACGGTGACGGATCTCAAAAGAGAGCAAAGGCGAGGAGGCTTCATGGGCATGGAGAGGCGAGCGGATCTCGCCTGCTGTGTGGAGGGAGTTCGCTTGCTGGGCTGCCCTTGAGCTCGCCTGAAGAGGAGGAGCGACCTTGCCTGTTTCGTGAAGCTCGAGCTCGCCTGTCACCCTCGAGGAGCTCGTGTACATGGATAGAGCTCACCTGCGAGTGGGAGCCAGCTTGATCTCGTGCCTTAGGGTTTCCCTATAAAAGGGAAACCCTATTCACGTTTTGAAGTGAGCGGAGTCCTCTTGCGATTTAAGAAGAGAAGTTCCCGTAGCGGCGGCTGCCATTCTCAGGGTGTTTTGAGAAGCGATTTTTCGGTCAAGAAAAATTTGCTACAGTGAGCGGTGATTTGAGAAGAGATTGAGTGGTGATTTATTCAGTTGAATAAATCACACGTGGTACTGTAGCAATTCTACAATAATCGATTTTCAATTGAGAAATCTCAAGTTTGAGATCTTCTCTTTTGCAAGCTTTGTAATTTCTTGTGGTTAAATAAGAAATTATTTGTAATCTTTCGGGTTGATTTAGCTTCCACGGCCAAGTGGGTAGTTTCTATCCCAACAGATGATAATTGCTAGAAAATAAATTTGGAATGAACAAATTAATCTTGATTCTTCAATTGGCATTGTCGTGGGTTCAATTGTGATTTTGATTTCTAGAGAGGATGTTGCTGAATTTGTTGAGGAGGTCTTGGTCGAAGTTATCAAGGAGATTATTAGTATGGATGTAGCCGAAGTTGTGGAGGAGAGTGTGGGTGTTGACATCACTGTAGATGTTGAGGTCGACGGGGTTGTTGAGGAGGCCATGTTCCTTCAGAAAAATACCTTTGATCGCTGAAGAATTTGATTGGGTGTAGTCGCTTTCTAGGGTTTCAAACTGTGCTCTGATACCATGAGACATATTGAGAGAGGAGAAAATAGATTCTCGGTTGAACAGAGTCGACATGCCTTAGATTGGATGTCCTCTTCTATATTTATATCACGTTATATATTACATAATTACACAAACACCCTTATTTATGAAATGATCCGCACATACACACAGTATTAGGGGGATGGTGATAGGATCGAGCACCTCTAAGTTAACGCTCAAACAATAAGCACGCGCACTAACACCTACATGCTTAAAGCACGCACAAGAACACAATAATATTTTATGTGGTTCCGCTCTTGCAATAATAGCCTACGTCCACATTTCCAAATAGAATAATCTACTAACTCAAAACACTTATTACAAGAATATGAGACACTCACTTTTGGTCAAACACTTATTACAAGAATATGAGACACTCTCTTTTGCTCAACACTCTTGAATACAAGAATATGCTTTCTCACAACAAAATACTCTCACATACTTGAGGCTTTCTCTCTCTATATATATGAAAAAAAATCTATATGTGTATATTTTTCACTCACACCATGGCTTGCTATTTATAGCCAAAACTCTTGCTCTTTGCGCAAGAAAAATCTTTTCTTGACCACCAAGAAAAGTGTTGGCCAAGAAAGAACACAACTTTCCTTATTGACCTTCT
>BQKN01000291.1:130569-145591 GCA_022839385.1 Asparagus kiusianus
GCACCAAGTTGAGACGCTCCAAGGGTGTCCGCACCAAGTTGAGACGCCCTGGTACTATCCCCTCTTGCCTATAAATAGAAACCTTAGGCCTCACTTTTGGAGGATCTGGATTTTTAGAGAATTGGCGAAGCCCTGCTGGAGTGAAGAGTGATCGAGCACTTCAACACAAGAGAGTTCTTCATCAGATCTACATCACCCGCATCCGTTCCTTAGCATTACCCCTCGTCGATAATCCTAAGAAGAGCAAATATCTCGCTTTATCCGAGATAGGTGCTTCAAGTTTCTAGATCTCCTCGCGGATCGACGAAGCTCTGCCCGATTTTTCTGGATCAGATCTGATTGCCAGGTAGTCCACGGATATCGACGTCCCCGTCACAGGCTAAAGACCCATGCAAGCAAGAGATGACGAACGGATCTTGTGTTTATTTTCGAAAAGTTGTAATTTTTATTTTCGTTATTTGAATTCATTTGTAACGTTTGAAGTATTAATGAAATCAATGATGAAGGCAACTTTTGACGAAAACAAGCTGGCGACCATAGTGGGAGCCAACAGCCTCGCTGCCGAGGCTGTCGTGACGTAACCGGCATTCAAGATCCGGGTGAATGAAGAGATCGAATATGAGTTCGATCAGCAAAAGTTTGAAGAGTACCTCTCTTCCTCCTCCTCCAGATCCGCCTCTCCAAACAGGCGCAGGAAGACCTCATCTTCCAAAGACGTTCGCGGGACCTTCGGCTCTAAGATCCAAGATCCCATCGCCGCTGCTGCACCCGTGCCCCGTGACATCCCGGCGGCATCCAAAGAGGTCGAGGCTGCAGATCCAGATCTCCCTTCCGCCACAAAGGTGACTGCTGAAGTTGCTCCAACTTTGTCGAAGAGGGCGCGCCAAAGACAGCGACAACGCCTTGCACGACAATTGGCCAAAGCCGCAGAATCGATGGACGGGATCCACTACAATGAGGATCTAAAATCCAGACAGCGCCAAGAGCAACAACGGCGAACAATTAACTCCTCTTCCAAAGCGGAGACAAATGAATGGGTCCGCGTCAAGAAGACTCGCTCTACTCTCGAAGAGCGAATCAAGAAACGCCGCGCGTTGCTCGCGCATGCCCGAGTCCTTCTGCAGAAAGCAGAAGAGATGCAGAAAGAAGAAGCGGTCAAAAAGCCGTTCACACATAAACGGGTTTGGGTGCCAAAGTCAAAATCGGCACCTAAGACAAAAGTGGGTGGAGTTCTCACCCAAACTTCTTCAAATCCAGATCCCGTTCCCACACCTCCTACGGAGTTAGGTAAGAACGTGGATCCTTCAAGATCCAGGGTTCCTTTGAAAGGTCGCCTCGGTCCTTTACCGGAAAACCGAGGTAAAGCACCTGTCAAGGAGCGATTGGGACCATTGAAAGGTCCCCAAATGACAAATCAGACTGGGGGTCGTATCAACCCCCCCCAAGAAAGATAATAGAGGGAAAGCCCCTGTTATCGACCGCATTGGATTGCGGGTCGAAGTGCAAGAGCCCGTTAAGTTTTCACGCTCGCAGAAGCGTAAACTTGAACGCGCGACTTTTGAAAACGCTAATAAAGCATCGCATCCCCAGAGGGAAGCACATTCGTCTGATGATGATGGTGTTATACCTGGGAAGTCATGCCAACACTCTATGAGTTGCTCCAGTTATCAAACTGACGAGTTGTACTATAGAGCTGGGGGTATGGATAAGTCTCGAAAGAGATACGCTCAAGACACGGAGTCTCACTATCCATGTGCCAACATCATCAAGGCGGTGTTGTCAGAATGCTGCTGTTGTAAAACCCCAAAGAGAGTCTCGGTGTTCGAGAGAATTTCCAAGCCAAGGCGTTTTCGTGGGAAGAAGTTCGTTCGACAAGAGGACGAATACCTAGAAGTGTCTGCTAATATGACCGGCAGAGGGAAATCAACGCGACACTTCAACCCAGACCGGCTTGCCGGAGTATCCCAGCGTGTGACTCGATCGCGATCAGGGATCAATACACGAAAGAATTACCAGAGGATGCAAAAGGGACTTCCTTTAGAAGAGGAGGTGTCAGATGCTGGTTCAGATTCTGGCTCGGCTATGGCGTCCGATGACACGGCTTCTAGTGTGGGATAACCTTATGAATCGCTTATGATCAGCGCCGAACAAGTAACCAAGATGCTTAAAGATGCCCTGGCTAAGCAGAAGGAAAGTTTCAAGTTCGAGATGGATATGGCCATGCAGCGGATGAGAGAGATGCATGACCAGCAAATTGCGGCACTGACAACTCACCAAAGAGAACCCAGTCATCGTAATACTCCGAATCAAGATGAGAATGAACGGGAAGGGGATAATGTCAATGTCCCTCCTGTCAACAACGGCAACGGAAGCGGTCCCGTGGATGATAATGCGAAAGAGGACCACGTTACCTCTCCCCGAAGCCACTCGAAGACCGAGGCGAGTGAAGACAAGAAGATGAAGGACTTGGAGAGCAAAATCAACGCGTTGATGAATGCTCAAGAAGTGAAGAGGTCCGGCATACCATGTCCATACCCAAGGGAGTGGGAATCAATTCCGTATCCGACAAAGTTTAATTTAATCAACTTTACGCCGTTTGATGGAAAGGGTTCCCCTACCCAACACTTAATATATTTTAAGTCTTATTTAGGAATCATTTCTGGGAATGAACCTCTTATGGTGCGGTCATTCGTCGGCACTCTTCGCGGAGCAGCCTTCGACTGGTATCGCCGTCTCAAGCCCGGGAGTATCAGCAGTTGGGACGACATGGAAGATATGTTTCTGACAAACTTCTTCGATGACGACACCGAAATCTCAATCGGTACACTATTCGATGAGAAGCAGAAGAATGGTGAGACGGTCGAGAATTTCGTGAAGAGATTCCGAAACAAAGCAATGAACTGCAGGGATCCGGTCAGCGAAGATTTTATCCTCGAGACTTGTCACAATAATCTTTCATTGGACATCCTCGAAGCTATAGGAATGGCGCCACCAAAGACCTGGAAGGACTTGAAAGTGCGAGGAGAACGAGCCGAGCGATTCCTTAAAAGGAAGAAGGCGGAAAGGGGCCAGATAGCGAATAATTCTCCACAACAGAACTTTGTCCCTAAGGGGAAGGGAAAAGCACATGCGAATGCTGTGGACGCAAACCAAACATTCGAGGTGTAAGCACAGCCGCAACAGCAGCAACAAAAGGCGCCTCAACAATCAAGGTGGCAACAACAGCCCCAGAAGCAAAAAGCCGCGGAGCCAAAGTTCCCGAAGGTCTATTCATTCAAAGAGGATGAAGTTCTAGGTATTTTTAAATACCTTATCGAGAACAACAAGATCAAGTTGCCTCCGGTCCAGGATCAAGAAGATGCTAAAAGAGTCAGTGATCCAAAATACTGTGCATTTCACAGAGCGATGCATCATCCTACCAAGGCATGCTACGCTCTTAAAGATAAGATCCAAGCCCTAATCGATGTTGGGGTCATCACTATGAAGCAACCCAAGGAGAAGAAAGTGGGTGCGAATGTAGTATCCATTAGCTTCGGGTCTGTTCCCTTGAACTGGTTCCAACATGAGCCAGTAATAAATGCAGCAGTGAAGATGGTGAATGATGATCCTCACCGGCAACGTCAAAAGGGACTTGTGCCGCACATAGCCCCGAACGGCGAGATTCTTTGGGTTCATCCAGACTTGATTGGAGATGAACAATGGACTGGGACCTCTTCCAAGAAAAGGTCGAAAGGAAAAAGTAAATCTTGTTATGGAGCTTCTGCTATTCCAGGAGAAGATGATGACAGAATTCCGACCTTCCCGCTTTCCGAAGATGAACAGGAAGCCTTTGCAACCCGAAGTGGGAATGAGTATCATTTCAAGTACCCGGATGCTTCCGAGCAATTGGGGACCAAAACCGCTCCTTCCAAGACATTGGCAGAACTGGGAATTGCAGCAACTCCCCCAACGCCTGTAGCTACGGAGAAAGTCCAGCAGAAGGAGAAAGGGAAAGAGCCTTTACGTCAAGAAGCCCAAAACCAGAGGCAGTCTCGATTCAATCATCCGATCGGGAGAGACAAACCTGGAAATGCAAGCTCTCCGCCCTATTTTGACATCATGGCGCACTTGGCCAATATCCCGGCTAGGATAACCCTATACGAGCTGTTGCGTCTTTCAAAGGATACAAGGAAAGCATTACAAGAGGCCTTGAGCGACTCTGAAGCTTTCTTGACTCGAATCAAGCCATCTTCTGAAGAACCGGAGTCGTCAGTTCAACACTGCAATCTCGCGGCGCATCATTTTCCCTGCATCTCTTTCACCAAAGAAGACATGCAGATGAAGAACTCAAAGCATGATAGGCCTTTGTATTTCACCGGGCACATTAGCTCCAGCGTGGTCAACCGAATCCAAGTCGATCCGGGTTTCGCTGTTAGTATCATGCCATTCCGATTGATGCATCATCTCGGGATTCCGACTAGCAAACTAGCCTCCACTGGCACTACGATTTATGGATTCAACACCAGCGGGTCCAGACCCTTGGGGAAGATCCGAATCAAATGCCAGATCGGGGATTTGAAGTCAGAAGTTACTTGTTATGTGATTGACGCGGAAACATCCTATAACTTACTGTTTGGTCGACCTTGGATCCACGGTAACCTTATAGTCCCGTCAACTTTGCATCAATGCCTCAAGTATGTGGACACAAATAATAAAGTTAAGACGGTGGTCGCGGATAAGCAACCGTTTAAGGGATTGGAGAACTATTTTACCGATTCCCTTTTATACAGTGCTGAATCCGATACTGAACCATCGGCCTAAGGGACGGACAGCGGGGATGAAGCTGATACCGAAGCTGGGTTTGATTATGATGGTGGTTTTGTACTTAATGACATTGTACCCATTGTAATCAATCTTGACGATGATAAATCATCAGAAAGTAGTTGTAATTGGCAACTTGCCGAAGAACTATCAATAAACGATGATTTAGAGTACTCGATGTGTCTTGATAATGTCACTAAAGAGCTTTATGATAACCCTAATTTGTATATGCCTCTTCAATCATTTTGCATGACGAAAAAAGGGTACACGACCCGTGCGGAACGACGCTTGTCATCCCCGCAGGGACAGGGGGTGGAAAGGAGGTCGTTTATGGCAGAGGAAGAGAACCTCCGATACCTGACCACTTCTTGGAGGAGGAAGACGACGATGATAAACCTGCTCCTCATCTATTCAGATATGATGCGAAAGCGCACAATATGATGGAAAGGTATGGATATGATTTCACGCTAGGAGAGGGTCTTTGCTTTGGTCGAGGTCCGTGAGCGCCGCCTCGGATGGCTTATGTACCAAAAGGAAAACCCGATGATTATTATCGCTACAAAAGAGGTCTAAGTTATATCTCCTCATCCGACGACGAGTGTTGCTAGCAAGTCATCGATCAAATTGCTAACAAGCCTAGAAAAGGATACTCTTCTGACTCTTCGGCTTGGGATTCCGATGCTAGTTTTGGTGAAATGTTTAAAAAGCTAATGTCGAACATGGTTACGGTTGATCCAGCGACAATAGAAGGAGATGATCAGATGCCGACATGGGAAGATCCGTGGGTTCATCACTTAAACATGCAGTACGGCGATAGGTTTGAGCAAAGAGAACCTCCTACCGAAGATCAAGTACTCCAAGTGAATATGGGAAGTGAGGAAAATCCGAAGCCGATATTCATTAGCGACAGTCTCCTACCCGAGGAGAAAGAAAAGTTAATCTCTCTTATCAGGGAGTACATCGATGTGTTCGCCTGGAATTATGAAGACATGCCAGGGCTCGATCCAAACGTAGCAGTGCATCGTCTCAATATTAAGTCGGATGTCAAACCTATCAAACAACAACAAAGACAGTTTCGTCCGCAAATGATGGAGGCGATCGAAGCTGAGGTTAAAAAGCTTGTCGACTCGGGCTTCATTAGGGAAGAGCAACATCCAGAGTGGCTTGCCAATGTTGTCCCGGTTCTTAAGAAGAATGGGAAAATTAGGGTTTTTATCGATTTTAGAGACCTTAACGCTGCCTGCCCAAAAGATGATTTCTCCCTTCCCATCACGGATGTCATTATCGACAATACGTGCGGATTCGAAAGGATGTCTTTCATGGATGGTTTCTCTGGATACAATCAAATAAAAATGCATCCAGATGATGAAAAACACACCGCGTTCCGAACACCCCTTGGCGTTTTCTGCTACACGGTCATGCCCTTCGGGTTAAAGAATGTAGGTGCTACATATCAAAGAGCCATGTCAAAGATTTTTCAGGAGCATCTGCGGAAGACTGTCGAATGCTACGTAGATGATTTGGTCGTGAAAAGTCGTGATAAAAAAGATCACATTAAGGACTTGAAGACCATGTTCGACTTGATGCAAGCCCATCAATTGAAGATGAATCCTACCAAGTCTTTCCTCGGAATGTCTAGTGGTAAATTCCTGGGATTCGTCGTCACCACCAAAGGTATTCACATCGATCCTGATAAAGTAAAGGCGATTCATGAATTGCAACCGCCAAGAAACCTCAAGGAGCTCAGAGGATTGCAAGGACGATTAGCTTATATCCGTCGGTTCATATCGAACCTTTCGGGAAAATGCCAACCGTTCTCCAAGCTCACAAAGAAGGGCGTATCATTTGTGTGGGACGACGCTTGTCAAAAAGCATTCGAGAGTATTAAAGAATATCTCTCAAAACCTCCCGTACTCGTCGCACCGAAATCAGGCAAACCGTTCTTGATTTATATCAAGGCGACGAGCCACTCATTAAGTGCATTGCTTGCACAAGATGACGATAACAGTCATGAGCAGGCGGTGTATTATTTAAGCCGAACCATGGTAGGCGCTGAATCTCGATATCCCATGATCGAGAGAGAATGCCTCGCTTTAATGTTCGCTATTCAGAAGATGCGGCATTATCTGGTTGGACAGACCATTTATGTTATCTCTAAAGTTAACCCAGTCCGAGTGTTCATGACTCAACCAGCTTCCATGAATTGGCGATTAGCAAAATGGGCCTTACTCTTGTCCCAATATGACTTATATTTTAAACAACAGAAGTCAGTAAAAGGGCAGGCCATCTGTGATCTCCTGGTAGCTAATCCAACTACGGACACCGCCGAGATATATGACGACCTACCCGATAAAACCCACGAAGTCAACGCAAATTCGCACCAACAAGTATGGCGTTTGTACTTCGATGGCGCTTCCCGAGCGGCTCTTGTCACAGGTACTCCTGGATGTTCTAAGGTCTCCTCCGGAGTTGGAGTTGTTTTAGTTTCCCTAGGAAAACATGTGATGCCCCGAGCCTACTCATTAACCGAGCCATGCTCGAATAATGTAGCAGAGTATAACGCATTGATTATAGGACTCAATTTCGCTAAGGAGCTGGGGGTTGAGTATCTCGAAGCTTTTGGTGATTCTCAACTAATAGTTAAACAAGTCCAAGGGGAGTATGAAGTCCGAAGTCAGGATTTACTACCATATCATAAGATGGCAGTGGAAATAACGGAATCATTTGAAGGATTCTTCATCGAGCACATTCCGCGGTTACAGAACACCTACGCAGATGCGTTAGCAGCATTAGCCGTATCCCTGGCACAGCCTCCCGGGACGGAACAATTTGTTACGGTAAGAACTCACCAACTCCTGGTGCCACTCTACGATGAAGAGGACAAAGAGGAAGAAGTTCAAGAGGTGCACGCAACTCAGGCTGAATTCGAACCCCGAGATTGGTGTTTCCCCATCATCGATTACGTCTTGCATGGAATCTTGCCAGAAGATGTGAAGGAAAGAGAGTCAATCAGACGAAGAGCACCAAGATTCTACTATAATACGGAGAATCGAATGCTATACCGCAGGGGTACGATGGGTTTCTAGCACGTTGCTTATCAACCAAAGAAGCTGAAGAGGTCCTTAGGGAGGCGCATGAAGGAGAGTGTGGCGCGCACCAACCTGGTCCCAAGCTTTATGACCGCATCAGAAGAATGCGATATTTTTGGCCTTTCATGATGAGTGATGCAATCACATACGCCCGAAAGTGTCACGCATGTCAAGTACATGCGAATTATATGCACCAACCTCCGGAGCATCTGCATCCTTCGGTTACGTCATGGCCGTTCGAGACTTGGGGAATGGACATTGTTGGTCCTATAAATCCCCCATCAGTCAAAGGTGACCGGTTCATCCTGGCAATTACCGATTACTTCTCCAAATGGGCTGAAGCAGTTCCACTCAGAGAAGTTAAAACGAGTAACGTCATTGCATTCATCAAGCACCATATCATCTACAGGTATGGTGTTCCAAGACAAATCATACATGACAACGGTCCTCAATTTGTCAGCAACGCCTTCATAAGGTTCTGCGAAAAGTTTAAAATTCAGGATATCTCGTCAACGGCTTATAATCCCACAGCAAATGGATTAGCTGAAGCCTTCAACAAGACTATCATAAAGCTCTTGTCAAAAATCGTGAAGAATAACAAACGGGATTGGGATGACAAGCTCGGCGTGGCTCTATGGGCCTATCGTACTACGGTATGTACACCGACCGGCGCAACCCCATATTCATTAGTATACGGATGTGAAGCCGTCCTCCCTTTGGAAATCCAAATTCCATCTCTTCGGATCGCTCTTGCAACCCAGATGACGACCGAAAAACAACATCAGAAACGCCTCGAAGAACTTGAGATGCTCGATGAAAAGCACCTGGAAGCTCAACAACATATTGAGTTTTACCAAGCCAGAATTTCTCGAGCCTTCGACAAAAAGGTCCGACAAAGGAGTTTTAAAGAAGGGGATTTGGTCTTAACTGAAAGACGGCCTATGATCCTTAACTCCAAAAAGAAGGGCAAATTTGAATCCAAATGGGAAGGGCCATTCATAGTAGAGACAGTTTACTCGAACGGCGCATATCGCTTAGTCACCAAGGATGGTGACCGGCTTATGATGCCAATAAATGGCAAATTCCTGAAAAGATATTATCCTTAGTATCTTCAGAAAAATGGATGTATCGGGAAGTTCCCGGAAGAATACCACATGCGGTATTCTTAGGGATAACCCAGTCACTGTAGAAGATGAATAAGAAATCCACGTTCGAACTCCGAATGCCGAAATGTTTCTTCTTGTCAAACTCTAACTCTCATGAGTTATTTTTGTGAGATGAGATCTAATCCTTTGACGGATTAATCTTCCCTCACCAAACTATCCGCTAATCAAATTAATCGACGGTGGATCCACCAAGATTCCTATCTGCCAGTCATTGGTAATTCTCCGACTCAACATGTTAGGTCCTAATCACTTAACATTGAAGTCTCCTTTTGAGTGATAGTACGATCCGGCATTTTCATTGCTACCTGTATTCCACTCTCTTTGCTTCCAGGTCAAACCTATAAAAGTTAGGACCAAAGCCAAATGCCTCTCTTGATTCCTCCCATGAACGAGAGGTCCACTTTCAGTCCGGACAATCAAACCTATAAAAGTTAGGATTGTTCCCAATCTCAGTTAGTTAAACCTACAATAGTCAGGGCTAAGACCGAGTCATTCCTTTTCGATAAACGAAAATTTGCCTTTGTTCCTTTTTCCACCAAACCTATAAAAGTTAGGGTAGAAATTGGGCTTCTTTTGATTCAAATGACCAATCCTATAAAAGTTAGGGTCGTTTGAACCTTTTAATTCTCGGAGTGGAGATCCCACTCCTAGTTTCATCCTTTCGGATCCTGGGGGTGGAGATCCCACCTTGAGTTTCCTTTCCAGCTGTAGGTAGAATATAAAATTCTTCCTCTTCAGCACTGGGAGATAGAATATAAAATTCTTCCTCTCTCATTTTCCAGTTTGTCTTTGTTCTAAGAAAAGACATAATTCCCAACTTCCAATCCGGACACTTTGTGC
Source organism: Asparagus kiusianus (assembly GCA_022839385.1). Lineage (NCBI taxonomy): Eukaryota > Viridiplantae > Streptophyta > Magnoliopsida > Asparagales > Asparagaceae > Asparagus > Asparagus kiusianus. Next base: position 140,465 of record BQKN01000291.1, read on the forward strand.
ACGGGGAATTTTATCTCAACTCCTAAATAGAGATAAGTCTATGCCTAACACGCATTACCGGTTTAGTCTTTCGCCGATTGAAAAAGACACCAGGGTCTAAACCTGGGGAATTTTATCCCGAAGCCTAAGAAGGGATAAGTCATCGCCTAATACGCGGTGCGGGGTACCTTTTCCCTATAAGAAATGGTGAAGTCTATGTATTCAAAGTCATAGCATTAAGTCTAAGAAAAGCAATTCTCTTAGCACAACGTTACATGTGGAACGGATCTAGACAATCCGCATGCTAGCCCGATTCAAACGATAATCGGTAAAGGCATATCAAACCCGTTGAGGGCTGGGGGTTTGCCAAAAATCCTATAAATTTTATCATTACTGGGTTCAAAGTAAATAAAAAAATATCATGAAAGAAGCAAATGCGGAGTCTCTAGTAATAGATCAAGTCAAAAGCATATAATAAAAAGCTCGTTAGCCCAAAGGCAACTAACGGCTAAGAACATGAGACTCTAAACTAGAAAGCCTGTCTACATAGCTCTGCTCAAGTTCTGCCTGCAGACTAGCTCGGACAGAGTCTTCGGAACTGCTTAAGATCTTCGCGGCTTCATTCTTCAGCTTCATCAATCTCTCCTGTGTAGATCCCAGCTTCTCGAGCGTCTGTTCACGAGAACGCTCTAATCCAGCCAGGTCTTCTGCAATAAGAGTAACAGACTCCTCGGCGTGCCTCAAGGCCTCCTTCAATCTAGCCACTTCCTCACGGCCGGAATCCAAAGAGCTGAGTAACTCGGCTCTACCTGTATCCTTCCTCGCCACGGTAGCCATTAGCTGCGCAACAGAATGCTCATGTGATCGAAGCTCGCTGCTGATGGAAGATCTCAGGTCGTGCCACTATGTCAGCCTATGCTCCATCTGAGAGGACACGAAGGAAGAAGCTCCACCAGCCTTCAACTCCTTCAACTCTCGGATCTCTGACTCCAGAACAGTGAAATCGACAGTGAAGGAATCGGCCAACTCTGGATATCCTTCTTTCCTCATCATCATCATGTGGCGAGAAAAGGAACGCCTGAACTGATCGAAACAGTATCCTCTGTGAAGAAGTTTCTCAATCATGCCGTTATAAAAGGCGGTAAAAAAGCCGAGGTCCGTACGAAAAATGTCTCTGTCTGGATCGGTATCGACCAAAAGGGCGCGGACACGCTCATATAGAGAGGATCGAGATCCTACAAGCAACAATATAGAAGGTTAGGAGATTATCGAATACGATAAGGAAATTCAAAGGCAAATTCCGAGCATACCAACGCCAACGGAGGTCCCTTCGGGTTGATGTCCGACAGGCTCTGAGATAACGGCAGGAGTAGTCATGGAGGGTATATCAACCCCTGCGGGCAAATCGATCGTACCTCTCGGTTGTGGCAGGGAGACACTGCTCTCATGCAAACTATCAGTCCCAAAAACTGTAGTAGCATCAGGCACAATGCCTGGTCCTACAGTTACACTTCTTTATTAGTCAAGTTGGAAATTTAGGCAAATAAGGAGAATCGGGATGATAAGATCATTTGCATACCTACAAGTCCATCGTCCTCAGGTACACGGGGAAGGTCAGGAGTCATGAGAGTATCAGTCCTGGTGGCTGGTACTGTAATATTAACCCTTCGTTAGTCAGACAAAAGATCAGACAAAATGAAGGGAATTAGATATATACCTGTGAATGAATCACTCGCAAAGGGTGGTCCTATAGTTCCACTGGTAGTCTGTTCAGCCAGCATGTCGGCTAATAATCCAGCGTCGGGTTTCGAGAAACTTGGTACAGGAGCACACCCCTATTCCTCAAAACCTACATCATGAAAGGCTCCGTCCTCAGCTGGCTTTTCCATCGCGACATCTGCAGGACAACCTAAATGTTGGAGATATGTATAAGAAGATAAGGAAGAAGGAAAAGCTCAGAAATACCTGCAGCAAGAACAGAAGATTCTCTTTCCCCATGTTTGAGGAGGGTATCATCGGATATAGATATACCTGAATATGGAACGATGGGCTCAACACTATTCACCTGTCCAAGATCAATGTTTAGATCGATACCCAGAGAACAGTCACGAAGGGTGTCGCACATCTGCTCCATGAAGCTATCCATATTATCAGAACCAGTGAATACGGGAGACAATGGAAGTTCGCCCTCTTCAAAGAACCCTGGTACATCAAATATGATTACGAATCCCAGAAGGTAAGTCATCTTAAAGCAATGAAAACGACGAAGTATTACCTTCCTCCATGTCGGCGAAGTCTCCTAAATCCACTCCATAGGAGCGCTGACCAACGTGTGGTTTATGAGCGATCTTTTTTTTTTTTCAGAATATCACCCCTCATAGAACCAACGGGTCGTTCGTGCGTGGACTGGCCACGTGTATCAACCTGGGTAAGAGCTTGGCCACTAGGCCTGAATCTCGCACGACGGGAAGCGAGCGACTCATGGTCGTCGGCTATCCTACCTGAAATGATAAGGATTATTTCATTAAATAAACCAGATCTTCCGTTGATATCAATTGAAGTTGAGAAAGAGGATCAAAGAGCATGACAAACCTGCGTCAAGTTCTTCTTGGTCGATATCTATATCCACATACTCCTCCTCAGAAGTCGCGTCATCATCATCAGTAGGAAGGAGCTCTTCATTGTCTTTGCTTGGGAGAGGAGGTTTGGCAGACTTCTTCTTCTGTTTCTGAGCAAGCTCGGCTTTACGAGCAGCCATCATAGCGACCTGGACCGAGTGCTCAGACTCTAACTCTGAAAGACTCCTCACACCTATAGATTCATTGGCGGAGAGGAACCACTTGCAACTGATGAAAGTAATCATCAGCTTGCGCCTATATGAAGGAAGAGCAAAGTGGGTTCCGGTGCAGCCCACCATAGTCCATAGCCATGCCCGTACGCCATCAATAAGCCCTCCCTCAACCTTCAAACCACGGCTCGGATTCCCGATATATAGTTGGTCGTAACCGAACTGACGAGCAAAACGGCAAGGAAGGTAAGGCTCTATGTGGCAACGATTCTTCACCCTGAGAATGAGATACCCAACACGGATGTTCACTAACCAGCGGAAACAACCAACGTCGAGAGCAGTCCGATTAGTTCTAGGTTTCTCCTCATCAGTCAGCACATCACCATAGCGACCCGAAAAGTGGGGAAAACACTTGAAGAACTCCCAGCTCTTGCGAACTTGAAGCTCTCGCTGTGCATCGCTGAATTTCTTCCCGAGCAATCTGCTCCTCTCCAACAGCTGCACGAAAGGAACAGGGACATCAACAACGCTAGGCGCCGACATCAAGTCAGAACGGTGAAGAACGAGCCACGCCATCAGATACGCATAAGGAAGCTCGACCTTCGGACAAGTAAGCTCGGTCGATGGTTTAGAACCCACCTGTGTTAAACCACTGACCAGATACCTAAGCTCGCAATGGATGCCGGCAACCATCGCTGAGAGCAGTGAAAGCTCCCTCCCATAAGCTAGCTGAACTGCGGGGAAGAGCACCTCGAGAGGTAAGGCGTCTAAAGACCGGTACGGAACAACACACTTCTTCAACCAGAGGGCAATGTAGCCTGCTAGCAGAGTCCGGGGTTCGATGGACTTCTGTGCACGGCGGATGAACGAACGAAACTTGGTTCCTGCAGGAAAAGCTCCCTCAGCACGGGCAATGGTATAAGAACGAGCCTCAACCTTCTCCATCAACTCATTAATGGCGGTTGAGGTCAAGACATCTAACTCACGAATGAGCTCGCCAGAATCACCCTCCAAATTAGGGAACAGATAGACAGCAAACTGCTTCAAGTTGATCTGCCTTTTCCTCTTCGCTGGAGGAGAGATCTTGATCAAGGAGGTATAGTAATGACAGGTGAGGTCCTAAAGAGTATCATACATATCGGGAGTATCCTTCTTCATCCACCCCAACTGCTGGTTCGAAGGAAAGTACTCCTGATATGGACAATCCCCCATCGGATGACCAGAAACCTGATACATCTCATGTAAGGCCAACCCTAACTCTCCGCCGCTGGTCAGGAATGTGTTTCTGGCGGGCATGTATGTCTCCAACAACGCCAAGAAATGGCGGCAGCTGACCGGAAGCCCGTACATGGTGGCCCGTATAGGTGCATATAATCCACTGCTCTTCAGATCCTTCTCCCAGCGCCCCAAGACGTAACTAGTCATGCGTGTCCACCATCCCTTGGCTTGTGAGAAAGCCCAACCATAGCATCTGTAGTCTGGTGGAGGTAACCTTCTCCCAAGATGAGCCGGACTATTCTTCACAGTAGGAGCAGCTGCTGATACCTCACCTGGGGGTGCAGTGTCAAGACCCATAATCCCTAGTCGAAGACCGCAGATATCATGATACCCAGCAGAACCAGGAGTCTTATGATGAGAGGTATATCCACACTGAACTCGCTCAGCATCATCGGTAAGAGGCTAAGACATATGTCGCTCCACGGCCTGTCCCTCCAAATGAGTGAAAGAATATTGGCGAGGAATGGAGGGAATGTACAAGAGAGCTCCTTCGTCGAGAGTCAGCCAGTGCTCCTCGGTAAGAGTCAACGTAGCAGGATCCTCAATGTGATCTCCGAACAGAAAACCGGGCTTCTTTAAAGCCTGAGTAGAGGTAGAATCCGCAGTGAAGGAAGCATCCGTAATAAGCTGGCGTAAGCAATGACGCCCTCCATCCCGTATCAAACGACAGGATTCGTCGGAGCGATCTCTGTCAAACTGAGGGAATGGACTAACGGCCTGCCTGAGGGAAGCTGAAGAGAAGACCTCCCGGCTACAACCAGTATTGGCATGAGGAGGAAGGCTACCCGCGGGGAACTCGACTGCAATAAAACACAAGGATAGAGCCAGAAAATCCATCTCATAAGAAGTAAGATAAGCTCATTCATGGAATAATTGGAGAGACGATTTTGAGTGTCCTACACTGGAAGAACGGTATGCATCATCACGTAAATAACGTGGTAACATACACCGACCTATAAGGTGTAGGACGACACAAAATCGCCCCAATATACCAGAAGACTTGAATTAGCCAAGCAAGGCAAGTCCGAAACCTCAACCCCCGCGAAGGAGGGTGTCGGCCCTTCCCGAATGACCCGCGAAGG
>BQKN01000291.1:151073-179390 GCA_022839385.1 Asparagus kiusianus
AGAACCACCAAGTCCGAAACCTCGACCCCCGCGAAGGAGGGTGTCGGTTCTTCCTTCATGACCCGCGAAGGGATTAATCGGGGATACAAAAATAAAAAATTCTCACCCCCGAAAAAGGAAGCCGCTGGAGGGGAGGATGCTGTAGGAACTTCTTCCTGGCTAGGCTGCGAATGGGAGCGACTCCTAGGAGGTCGAGGTCGACGTGGAGACATCGAAAATCTGCAATGAAAAGCAGTAAGTTAGGTACAATATGAATATGCGGAATTTAAAAGGGAAATTAAGAACTTTAATTAAAATCCTATGTATAAATAGGATTTTATAGTTGAAGTCTAATTAAACCTACAAATTTCGTGCATACGAAACAATGATTGTCATTTTTGCGGTAAATTTTGATGAAATACCCAAAATACCCTTCGTGTTCAAGGCTAAATTCGGGTCAAGGACACGCTCGAGTTGGGTCATGGTCATCATACCTGATCACATAGCACCCCCAGTACCCCACAAATTTGGTTAATCTTGCAAATAAACCCTTTTATAAAATTTAGCCAATTTTGCAAAAAAGACCCTCCACAAATTTCGGTTTGGTTTTCGCATGCTTTTATCAAAACTTTGGTCATAGGTTTGTGATCTAAACTTTTGGAATTTTAGCCCTAAAATTCCAGCCCTTTTGCAAATAAACCCCCCTATACTTTGTGGGTTGCTCTTTTGCAAATAAACCCCTCAAACCACATTGAACCTTTCTTTGCACATACACCCCCAAATTTCAGCCTTTTTTTTGCATATAACCCCTTCAAATTTCAGTCCCATATTTGCATTTACAACCCCCAAATTTCAGTCCCATATTTGCATTTACACCCCCCAAATTTCAGCCCATATTTGCACATACACCCCCCAAATTTCAGCTTTTTTTTTTGCATATAACCCCTTCAAATTTCAGTCCCATATTTGCATTTACACCCCCCAAATTTGAGCCTATTCTTTGCACATACACCCCCCAAATTTCAGCCTATTTTTTACACAAAGCCCCTTCAAAGTTCAGTCCATCTTTTTGCACATAAAACCCTGAAATTTCAGCCCCAAATTCTGCCAAAAAAACCCTCAATTTTCATCAAATTTTGCACACAATCCATCTCCCAAATTTCGGCCATATGTATATGCATGAAATTAAGAATGTAGTGAAATCAAAGGTGAGGGAGTCCAAGATCAAATTTTCGGCCACCTCTCAACAAACAAAAAAAAAATCAAAATTCGGTTTTTTGCCCAAATCCAAGAACTAGGGTTTCAAATATTGAATCAAAACATGAGAAACTAACTAGAATCAAAGCAAGGGAATAGAAACCATGAAGAGGAAACTTACCCAAGTTCTTGGAGCTTGAAGAAGAAGGAAATCCCAAGTTGGCCGAAATCCTAAATCCGAATATCCTCCTTTGTTCGAATCCAAGAAGGAGCTGATGGGTTTTAAGGTGGGGAGCTTTGATTTGTTTAGAACTCTTGAGGAGGAAGAGACCTCAAAGGACTGGACTTGAAGAACAAAACCGAAAGATGAAAGAGAAGGGGGGGCGGAACTTTAGAAACCGGAAACAGAAAGAAAAGAGAGAAAGTGAAGAATCAGGTTTTGTAAAGGGGGGGGGGATTTTAAGTGAACCGGGTCCATATGAACCGAACCCATATGAACCGAACCGGCCTGAACCGGACCAGTCTGAACCGAACCCAAACCTAATTTGTTGATTCATACGCGTGTGGGCCGCGAAATGTGGGTTCTCGCGTGTGGAGGGGTCCGGGGTGATTCATATGCGTTTCGAACCTCTTTTCGGATATGTTTCGATATATTCGAGGCCCGTATTTATACTCCAATGAGAATACGAGTTTAAACTATTTCTCACAATTGACGGGAAGTTCCTGGAAAATATTATGTATAATATTTTTAAGGATAACCCGTCAACCTCCGATGGGTACACGAGGCTAAACTAATTCCCGAAACTCCCAGGAGCACACGAGTATAAACTGGTTCTCCTCGGGTTGGTTCGAAACCCTAGGGTTAACGCCGGTCAACGCGTAACCCTAGGTCAACGCCAGTCAACGCGTAGTGACTAAAAGTCAACGTTTGACGATTCGAAACCCTAAGGTCAACGCCGGCCAACGCGTAACCCTAGGTTAACGCCAGTCAACGCGTTGTGACGAAAAGTCAACGTTCGACAATTCGAAACCCTAGGGTCAACGCTGGTTAACGTGTAACCCTAGGTCAACGCAGTCAACGCGTTGCGACAGAAAGTCAACGTTCGACGTTCGAAACCCTAGGGTCAACGCCGGTCAACGCGTAACCCTAGGTCAACGCCAGTCAACATGTTGCGACCAAAAGTCAACGTTCGACGATTCGAAACCCTAGGGTCAACGCCGGTCAACACGTAACCCTAGGTCAACGCCAGTCAACGCGTTGTGACCAAAAGTCAACGTTCGACGATTCGAAACCCTAAGGTCAACGCCGGTCAACGCGTAACCCTAGGTCAACGCCAGTCAACGCGTTGTGACAGAAAGTCAACGTTCGACGTTCGAAACCCTAGGGTCAACGCCGGTCAACGCGTAACCCTAGGTCAACACCAGTCAACGCGTTGTGACCAAAGTCAACGTTCGACGATTCGAAACCCTAGGGTCAACGCCGGTCAACGCGTAACCCTAGGTCAACGCCAGTCAACGTGTTGTGACCAAAACCAACGTTTGACGATTTGAAACCCTAAGGTCAACGCTGGCCAACGCGTAACCCTAGGTCAACGCCAGTTAACGCGTTGCGATAAGAAGTCAACATACAGCGATCTGAAACCCTAAGTCAGCACGATGTGACAGAGATAGTCAGTTCAAAGTCAACTCAATGACACGAGCCAAACTCAACTCACTGGTGGTAAACTCGAGACTCCGACGACGGCCAGGCGATGAACGCAGCGCCGGAAGAGCTTCGGTTATTCGTCAAAGCATCGAATAGACCGAAAACCAAAGGAGCCAAGAGTTAAAGCTAACTGCAGGTCCTTTACGCCGACTGAAGGCTGGATCAATTACATCCAAAGTGTTCCAGCCTCTTCTATAAAAGAAACGAGGCCGGAACGCTTTGGAGGGGGTATATGTAGGCATCGAAAATTGCCTATAGGTCTCCATGAACAGCTCAGTGTTAAAGAACAATAATGAACATCACTATCTGGTTCACAGGAGTTTGATTGACGTCGGTGAATGCTTGAAGTGAATCGACGAACTACGTGAACTGACAGAATTTTAGAATAACGAAGGCACAGGCTAATCGGGAGCCCCGCGATATTTACAAAAGGAACAACGCCCTTCATGTCTCATTCGTCCTACAGATAATCCAACCATTGGAGCTGATAGAACTCTTCGTCAAAATTCCAACGCACTTCGAATCACTAATATCCGAGTTCGGACGGAGAATTTATAGCGGAAACGGACGAATGTACCTCAACGGAGTGTCTCGGGTTTTGAGGGACACCCCAGGGGTGTCTCGGGTTTTGGGAGACACCCCAAGGGTGTCCGCACCAAGTTAAGACACTCCAAGGGTGTCCGCACCAAGTTAAGACGCTCCAAGGGTGTCCGCACCGAGTTGAGACGCTCCAAGGGTGTCCGCACCGAGTTGAGACGCTCCAAGGGTGTCCGCACCAAGTTAAGACGCTCCAAGGGTGTCCGCACCAAGTTGAGACGCTCCAAGGGTGTCCGCACCAAGTTGAGGCGCCCTGGTACTATCCCCTCTTGCCTATAAATAGAAACCTTAGGCCTCACTTTTGGAGGATCTGGATTTTTGGAGAATTGGCGAAGCCCTGCTGGAGTGAAGAGTGATCGAGCACTTCAACACAAGAGAGTTCTTCATCAGATCTACATCACCCGCATCCGTTCCTTAGCATTACCCCTCGTCGGTAATCCTAAGAAGAGCAAATATCTCGCTTTATCCGAGATAGGCGCTTCAAGTTTCTAGATCTCCTCGTGGATCGACGAAGCTCTGCCCGATTTTTCTGGATCAGATCTGATTGCCAGGTAGTCCACGGATATCGACGTCCCCGTCACAGGCTAAAGACCCACGCAAGCAAGAGACGACGAACGGATCTTGTGTTTATTTTCAAAAAGTTATAATTTTTATTTTCGTTATTTGAATTCATTTGTAACGTTTGAAGTATTAATGAAATCAATGATGAAGGCAACTTTTGACGAAAACAGAGGAGATGATGACCAAGATGCCTTGGTAGTGGAGACCGTTTCCTCATATCCTACGATTTCTCCCGTCGATCCTTTTCAATAGAACGACGGGCCCACAAGGTCGCTCCAATCGTGACAATCTTGTCAAGTTAACACTACACCTCTGACAATCCCTCGTCGATCCTCTTCAATAGGACGGCGGGCCCACAAAGCTATCACGTTAACAATCACCTCTGATAGTCCTCCTACACTCCAACTGGTGCACGAGTTTAAACTGCTTCCTTACACTCCAACTGGTGCACGAGTTTAAACTGCTCCCTTACACTCCGACAAGTACACGAGTATAAACTGCTTCTTCTGATCCTCCAACTGGTATAAGAGGTTAAACTATTTCCTGCACCTCTAGTTCTTGAGCCAGGTTCACGGTTATGGAGAACCGCTCAAATCAGGCGAGCCTAACAGTTTAGGCGAGCCCCAGTTCTTGAGCCAGGTTCCCGGTTATGGAGAACCGCTCAAATCAGGCGAGCCTAACAGTTTAGGCGAGCCCCAGTTCTTGAGCCAGGTTCCCGGTTATGGAGAACCGCTCAAATCAAGCAAGCCTAACAGTTTAGGCGAGCTCTACGTCTTGAGCCAGGTTCCCAGTACGGGTGAACCGCTCAAATCAGGCGAGCTTAACAGTTTAGGCAAGTTCTACTTCTTGAGCCAGGTTCCCGGTTATGGCAAATCGCTCAAAACAGACGAGACTAACAGTTCAGGTGGGCTGCATCAAACGCCCACTTTGGTCAAACCTTCAGATAGTTAGGACCAAAGCCATAATCCCCTGCCAATCCTCTTCAATAAGATGGCGGGACCCCCAAATCTGTCACGTTAACAGTCACATCTGACAAATCAGCTTACCCGTCCTCTTCAATAGGATGGTAAGTCCACAAAGTTGTTCAAATCGTAACAAATTCCCACTTTCATGTTAACACTACACCTATGACAAAAATCAACTTACCAATCCTCTTCAAAAGGATGGTAGGTCCACAAAGTCGTTCCGATCACGACAATTCCTATCACGTTAACGATTACCTCTGATAGCCAACACCGTCATTCGCGCAAATAACGTCGTCCGATCAGTCGTCATACTCATACATTCCTGAATGACCTGATCCTTTCCGAGCGTTCTAATATCCTTAGAACAGTCAATGGGTAGTAGCCTACCATGCGATGGCTCCTATAACAATCAATCGTCACACTCATACGTCCCTGAACGATTTGATTCCCCCAGCATCGTCTTTCCCGTAAAAGGCATTATTGTTTGATAGTGGCCTACCATACGATGTGCTACTATTTTAGGGTTCGTCTTTACCTCAAGAGAAGACAGATCGGGTTCGTCTTTGCCCCAAGAGAAGACAGATCGGGTTCGTCTTTGCCCCAAGAGAAGACAAGCTGCCCTCCTAAGTGGTCACACCCCACAGCTAGGACGGCTAACAGGATCCCCTAAGTGGTCACACCCCATAGCTAGGACGGCTGACAGGACCCCCTTAGTGGTCACACCCCATAGCTAGGACGGCTGATAAGACCCCCTAAGTGGTCACATCCCACAGCTAAGGCGGCTTGCTCCATCACCCCTACTAGTGGTCAAATCCCACAAATCAGGGGATGTCACACGCCATCCCTTGCCTATTAAAACCCATCGTCAGCCTGCATGAAAGGGGGATTGGCTGTTGCATATTCCGCTGGCTAATCTCCCAAAGGTGGAACCTGGACCTTTGCCAAAGGCTCCCTCATTTGAAGAGACTCGTCGGAACTCTCCGACTTGAGGCTCTCGGGTAGACTCGAATCCACTTACATCGGATCTTCTACTACGTACTGAAGCTCCGGAAGCAACTTCGATCGGATCGTCCAAGGGAAGCAGACTCGGCACGAGCACCGAGCGAGGCGTCCTATCACCACCGAGGAACCCACACTAAACAAGGAGGGCATTCCCTCCGCTTCTGTTGTAAATATTTGATCATTAGTTTGTAATAAGCCTTCTTATAAATACAAACGAAGTTCCCTGTTTCCGAGAAAATTAAAAATTTACACCTACAGAAGATGGCGACCACAGTGGAAAAATCCCGTCATTCAGATTAATTGGTGGTGGCGTAGTTTAACGAAGTTGCTGCAGGGACTACTGTTGAGTCCCTTGTGATCAAGTTCGAGGGGTACTTGCGATCATCCTCCGCTAGCGGCAATGCATCTCGCAAGTGCGGCAGAGTCGTGTGTGTGGCCCAGCCCCAAGGAGTTGAGGCGACCAAGCCTGAGGGATCTACCCCAGCCGAGGCAGGGGGTTCTTTTCCCCCCAAACCAGTTAAGGCCGAGCCGAGATTCGAGAATGCAGGTCTAGGGGCTGCTGAATGGGTTGATGAATGATCCTCGCAGACCCCTGTGCAAGAGGAATCAACCATTCGTGTCGACGCAGACTACGCCTCTACTGTCGACATGAACGCTCCTCGTTCAAAAAGATCCAAACAGCAGCGATGAAAAGCTCTCGCTCATCTCGAGGCACAATCCCTCATCCCCCACGACAACCTGAATTATTATTCAGGCTTGAGAGGAATCAACCTCTTGAGCCAGGTTCCCAGTTTTGGCGAACCGCTCAAATCGGGTGAGCCTAGCAGTTTAGGCGAGCCCATCTCTTTGAGCTAGGTTCCTAGTTTCGGCGAACCGCTCAAATCAGGCGAGCCTAACGGTTTAGGCGAGCCCCACTTCTTGAGCCAGGTTTCCATCTTTGGCGAACCGCTCAAATCAGGCGAGCCTAGCAGTTTAGGCGAGCCCAGCAGTTTAGGCGAGCCCAACCTCTTGAGTCAGGTTCCCATTTTTGACGAACCGCTCAAATCGGGCGAGCCTAGCAGTTTAGGCGGGCCCCACTCTGTGAGCAAGGTGCTCGATTTTGACGAACCAAGGGCACCTAGCGAACTCTGTAGTTTAAGAGGGCTTCGTCAAATAAGCGGACTTCACCAAGCTCGCCTGACGGCCCAAGTTCGCCAGAAAGGCGAAGCAACAGCTCGCCAGACAGGCGCAGGTACACTGTACCAATCTCGCCTGACGGGCGAACCTCGCCAGCCTGAACCTCGCCAACACGCTCACACCCAAATGGAGGTGGCCACCCCGTTTGCCTGTACGGGTCTGACATTCGTCTCTGACAACGACAACGATGATTGCTCAGCAGTGGCAATGTCGCAGACTTCAAGCTTAGTTCAGGGCGAGCACGCAAATGTGCACATGACCGACATCCCTGATGAGATATCCAAGAGACTCGATGAGCAACAAGCGACCATTGACTCCCTGAAGGAGATGTTGGAGCAGCTCCTGAGCGAGAAGAAAAGGAAGAGAGAGAGGACTTCGCGGGCTTCGCATAAATCCTTGAAGCACAAAGAGCGGGTGCCTACTCCTTCTCACTCCTCATCCGAGTCATCTAGAGGAGCGTCATCTTCGGGCCATAACCCAAGAGACAAGAGGTTTGACGATCTCCAAAGTCAACTCGACGCCTTGAAACTCTAGAAGCATGTGAACAAGCTGGGGGTTGTCAGGCCGTACCCAATTGAATGGGATGCAGTCTCCTACCCGACAAAGTTCGAGCCGCTGGACCTCCTGCAGTTCAATGGCAATGGTTCTCCTACCCAGCACATCTACTACTTCCAGGCGCAAACTGGACACATAATGGGAAACGATCCCATTATGACTCGACTGTTCATCGGTACCCTCAAGGGGGTCGCTTTTGAATGGTTTCGCAGATTGGAGCCTGGGTCCATCACCTGCTGGAAGGAAATGGAAAGGCTCTTTGTGGCCAGATTCTTCGATGATGACACAGAAGTATCTATGGCCACCCTGCTAACTGTGAAGCAGAGGAAGACAGAGTCTGTAATCAACTTTGTCAAGAGATTCAGAAACCGATCGCTGCATTCCCGTGATCAAGTTTCCGAAGCCACCCTCATTAAGATATGCTGGAACAATCTCTCCGTCAACATTCTGTCCAACATGGGCACTATCGTAGCTCGCTCGTGGAAAGACTTAATCCGCCAAGGAGAACAAGTCCAGAGCATGCTCAAGCGCATGGATGACGAAGAGCCGCATGAATTTCGAGGAGATGATGACCAAGATGCCTTGGTAGTGGAGACCATTTCCTCATGTCCTACGATTTCCCCCGTCGATCCTTTTCAATAGGACGACGGGCCCACAAGGTCGCTCCAATCGCGACAATCTTGTCAAGTTAACACTATACCTCCGACAATCCTCCGTCGATCCTCTTCAATAGGACGGCAGGCCCACAAAGCTATCACGTTAACAATCACCTCTGATAGTCCTCCTACACTCCAACTGGTGCACGAGTTTAAACTGCCCCCTTTACTCCAACTGGTGCTTGAGTCTAAACTGCTCCTACCCTCCGACTGGTATACGAGGTTAAACTGCTCCCTACGCTCTTAATCCAAATGCCTCGAAAGGCTTAGGATAGAGGAGAAATTTTAGCATTGAGCCTAAAAGAAACTCCTCGACAACTTACCATGCTAAGGGCAAGAGCATGGCTAGTCCAACTCAAACGGCAGTTGGTAAAGACAAATCAAGTCCATTGATAGCTGAGGGTTTGCTCAAAATCCTAGAAGGCGATCATCAGCTGCGAGTGAAGAGGTTAACTTCACCGAGCTTATTGGAGGGCTCCTCACTCCATCTGAGCAGGGATCACTTTACGGGTCTTCATATCCAAAGTGTTCCAGACCCCATGCGACCTGATTCAGGTCTGAAAACTTTGGAGGGGGTTTTGTAGGCAATAAAAATTACCTTTAATCCTTATCAGAGAAGTTCAGAACAAAACTGCTATAACCTCGCCCGAAATAGCAAAAAGGGGGAAAACACTGATAAAAAGGGGAAAACGCAGATATCTCCCAAACCGTAAAGAATTTGGCGAAACAGAGGAAGCGAACCGAAGCCTTTGGCTCGGTTCGGATGGCTCCGTCTCGTCGAGATAGGCGATTTTCATATATAATTCGTCCAATTCCGACTTACAGTTTGAAAGTTACGGCCTATTCTTCAAATCCATGCTCAGGAGCTCGCCTGCAGCTCGAATTTCGCCTGCACGATCAAATCCGCCTGCAGACCCAAGTCTGCCTGTAGTCCCCAGCTTCGCCTGTAGTCCCAAATTCACCTGCAGTCCCAAATTCGCCTGCAGCCCCAAATCCGCCTGCAGACCCAAGTCTGCCTGCAGTCCCCAGCTTCGCCTGCAGTCCCAAATTCACCTGCAGACCCAAGTTTGCCTGCAGTCCCAAATCCGCCTGCAGACCCAAGTCTGCCTGCAGTCCCTAGCTTCGCCTGCACCTGCAAATCCACCTGCAGACCCAGCTCGCCTGCAGACCCAAGTCAGCCTACAGTCCCAAGCTCGCCTGTAGACCCAAGCTGCAGACTCGCCAGCCCACTGTCAACTGCCCACTTGGAGTACGGGAACAGTTACATCAGTGGTCAAATCCCATAAATCAAGGAAGAAAGCCTGGCGCTCCGCACCTAGCAAGAATAGGGCGGCTGACAGGACCCCCTAAGTGGTCACACCCCACAGCTAGGACGGCTGACAGGACCCCCTAAGTGGTCACACCCCACTGCTAGGACGGCTGACAGGACCCCCTAAGTGGTCACATCTCACAGCTAAGGTGGCTGGCTCCATCACCCCTACTAGTGGTCAAATCCCACAAATCAGGGGATGTCACACGCCATCCCTTGCCTATTAAAACCCATCTTCAGCCGGCATGAAAGGGGGATTGGCTGTTGCATATTCCGCTGGCTAATCTCCCAAAGGTGGAACCTGGACCTTTGCCAAAGGCTCCCTCATTTGAAGAGACTCGTCGGAACTCTCCGACTTGAGGCTCTCGGGTAGACTCGAATCCACTTACATCGGATCTTCTACTGCGTACTGAAGCTCCGGCAGCAACTTCGATCGGATCGTCTAAGGGAAGCAGACTCGGCACGAGCACCGAGCGAGGCGTCCTATCGCCAGCGAGGAACCCATGTTAAACAAGGAGGGCATTCCCTCCGCTTCTGTTGTAAACATTTGATCATTAGTTTGTAATAAGCCTTCTTATAAATACAAACGAAGTTCCCTGTTTCCGGAAAAATCAAAAATTTACACCTACAACAAGCCCTTAACTGAACAAGGAAACAGTAAAATGATTGTAGTGATGTTGTGGAATGCTCATGAAAAGTATTCCAAGCTACAAAGTTGTGACTAAATCTACTAGAGCAAGCAGATTATTATTATAGATAGTAATGAAGCAGAAAACATCTAAATAAATAAAAGAACCTGACATGCTTATACGGACATAATTGAACCTAGAGTACTAATCTTCTTGCTCAAAGTCGAGATAAGCAGTTCTGCAGATTGATTTTTATACTCTATTTTTCCTTATTTGCAGGTCAACTAATCACATCAATATTCCCTTAAATCATTATGATTATACTTGCATAGAAAATAGATTTATCCTAAGCTCGGTGATTTATCTCTTCAATTTGAAATTAGAGGCGCAATACAGTGTGTATTAACAAGTGGCAAGTTGATTTCTTATTTGCAGATCAACTAATCACATCAATATATTATCATGTTGTTATTATTGTAGGTTCTAAGTCAGATCGCATAGAGGGATGACATGGCGGAAGTAAGCCTGAGTCTAAACAACCGCCAAGAGGAATAAGGACCATTATTCTATGGAATAGTTATAATTTGCCCGTTGGTCCTTGCTCGTCCAGATTGAATGCATATATTGGGGTTCTCGTGCATAGAGCAGTCATCATCATTCCTTATTTTCATTTCCGAGAACTATCATGGACCGCATACAAGGCCATATGGAATGACCTTATGGTAACTTCATATTACTTTAGCTTTTTATTTATTAATAATTAGTAATTGGTATTAAATTATCCTAATTAAATGTGTATGTAAATCTATAGGAATGCTTCTACCTTGAGGACTTTGAGAGGGCTTGAATTATATGTGTTTAATGTCAAGGTTGAAGCAATCCTCAAACAATGGAGGTATGAGATCAAACACGAAACTTATGACAGGTATGAGGAGGACTGACAAAGGTTTTTAAACCTCGATGACCAAGTTGACGAGCTTCATTTCACGACTCTCCTCTTGTATTGGGACAGCGATGCTACCAAGGTTAGTTTCATGAAAACTACTTTATAATTTTTAGATATTATTTCATTGCGTATTTACTAAAATATATTATTTTAAAGAATAAATCAACGAAGGGGTCAAAGAATAGAAATCAACGAATGGGTCAGAGAATAGAAGGAAGAAGCTGCATGACCACCACTTGGGCACACACTCCTATGCTAATCTGGAGGATGTTTATTGTCAGGTTATAGTATATGTCATTTAAAACTTTAAATAATCTTAATACTTAGTATGATTATGAAATCTCATAAATTTATAATATGACAGGGAAAATAAAAAAGGTCGATACACTTGAAGGTAAAAACGACATATGGTACTTTCCGTGATCGATATAGGATTAAGGAGAAGAATTGGGACAAGATCAAGGCAAATCTTGAGTTGGTGGTGAGACTTATTAGGGCTGAGCATGGTTCGGTCCAAACCAAAAAAAACTGACCGAACCGAACCGAATCAACCTAAAAAATCGGTTTTATGAGTAGGACGGTTTGGGTCGGGTTGAAAATTCTTCAACCCGAACCGCCTGAACCGACCGAATACCTAATACTAAATACCCACTTCCTAGCCACTCAAACCCGACTCGTCTCAAACCCTATAATCTCATTCCCTCTTCCCAGCACCACTTCCTCAGATCTCATCCTCTCCTCAGTTCCTCCCTCTCACTCTCTATCCACCTCTCTCTCACTTCGTCTTCCTCAGTTTTCTCTCTCACTTTCTCTCACTCACTCCTCAGCCACCAGCCAAACTCCTCAGTCCCTCCTCTTGTTCGAATTCATTTCGCGCATCAACCCTTTCAAGATGAACTTCCTCTTCGTCGGTGCCATCTCTCTCTCTAAAGCTATACTCCTCTTACTCCTCTTCCCCTTTGCTAATTTCTCTTCAAAATAGATATGGTACACTTTGCTTCTGTTTTTGTTTGAGTATAGAATAGTGAGGAGTATGATAAGGAAGAGGATTGGTGAAGAGAGTTGTGTGGAGGATGAAGTTGGGGGGAATCTAGCCTTTAAGGAAAGGCAACTGTAATCATGGGTTGATACAAATTATATTCAATTTGCCCAATAGATTTGATTCTGGTCACCACCTTTTCTCCTTGTCCTTCCATTTTTGAAAAGTTGAAAACAAACTTCAGTTTCATTTTTGAGAAATTGAAGAGCGGAGATGGTGGGTATTTTTTCTAGGTTATCAACTGGCGGGATTGGGCACAGGAGGACTCGAAGTGCAGTGGTAAAATCTTCATTTGAGATGATTTCTTGTTCTTAGTCATGGGTATATTTTCCATATCATTTTGTTTGGTCGTGATGGGTTTCTGTCATTATGGAAGCTTGCATGGTCAAGTTGCCGACTTGGGAAGTTAATTATTATAACGAGACCACACGTTGAGCTTGAGCAGTAGAGGGTTAAGATAAGAAGCAGGGTTGGACCAGAATTAGGAGAGGTGGTGAATATTGATAAGGAATCAGAGGAGGAATGGTGTTAGCTTCTATAGCAGTCGGCATTAGAGGCAAAACACTCAAAGCCTCTATACTTCAGGTAAGATGCTAGTTAATTTCCTACACGCGCAAATGCTCCTTATAGTTCAGGCAAAACACTCAAAGTTTGATGAAGTTAGAATCAAACAAAGCGAACCGAACCGCACTAAACCAACTTGCAACGGTTCGGTTCGGTTTTGAATAATGGGCAGTTTGGTTCGGTTGTTCAAATTTTGATAAAAACCGAACCGAACCGAACCGTGCTCAGCCCTAAGACTTATATATATTTTGATTAGTAGTATTAACTCTATTTCGTTGTTAATACTACGAGAAAATGAAAACACAAATAATATGGTATTTACCTTGAATTAACTATATATTTGTGCTTTAGGAGGATTTTGAGACTATAACCAAGGAGACTACAACCAAGGAGCCTGTAGCAATGTACATTTCGTAGGAGGAAGAACAAGGTAAACTGGACCCTCACATGCTTTCTGTAGAGGATAACATCACTCTCACTCAGAACCTGATGGGACATAATAGGTATGGATGGTAAAAAATCGAATCAATAAGGAATACTATGTTCATATTTAATATTTGTTTAACATTATTGAATTCAAGAGAAAAATTAATATTTATTTCTCCCTAATAATAGGAGAGAAAGATATCCTCTGCATGGTGTTGGGGCTTCTCCCGGTATAAGCATGAGATCATCCACAACATCCTCCACGCCATCTACAATAATGAGCAGAGTTTTGATGACGACCAACTTAATGGACGCTCTCATAGGGTACGTTATACAATATTTAGGCGGTGTAATTCCTCATAGTGTGTATGGTGGTATCATGCAGATCATAAGCTTGATTGGCGATAATTCCAATGCTAGGAAAAGCAGCGCTCAGGTACTTTATTTTTCCTTATATTTAGAAATTCATTTTTTTATTAATATGTTATCACACATTACATAATTATTGTTCAATTGGACCTTCAGAGTGGAGATATTTTCTCATAACCGGGATAGAGATACTGCTGATGATGATGATTACTGAGGTTTTTTATTTTTTAATGCAAGAAATAGTTTTATTTGTTATAGCTAGTGTATATTTATGTCGTGTACTCTTATCTTATTCATGTCGTGTACTCTATCTTATTCATGTAGTGTACTCTATCTTATTCATGTGTATTGCTGGTGTATATGTTGTTATATATTGGACGAAATTGGTTGATGTATATTTTGGATTGGATGGTTAGATCTGTGCATGGTGTTGGATTTGATTATATTTGGTTATGGATAGAATTGTTATGAATTTTGATTATATTTGGATGGATGGATGGTTGGATGTATTCATGTGTATAATGTAATGGAAAATAAATTTATAGGGAATTGATAATTGTAAATAATTTTTTTGCTAAAAAAACATCAACCTAGATGGAATTTTCGTCTAGGATGACTCAACCTAGACGGAACTCCGTCTAGGTTGGTTTTATAGCAACCTAGACGAAAATCCGTCTAGGTTGGCAACCTAGATGGTTATCTTAATTCCGTCTAGGTTGATATCCATCTAGATTAGTCAAACTAGACGGAATTTTATCTAGTTTGTCACAACCTAGACGGAGCAGACTAGACGAAAATCCATCTAGGTGGAGCAACCTAGACAGGAAGTGGAGCAACCTAGATGGAATGTTTTGTGTAGGTTGCTAGTTTTTTTACTAGTGAGTTACCATAGATAGTCAAAATATATAGGCCTCTTTCGCATACAGTTGATATCTTGAGTCACGAGAGGTTTGAATTGATATTCAGCACAAAACTGATAGTTGAGCCCATGAAGTGGATGCATATAGACCAAACACTAAATCAGATCAAAATCGCCTAAGCACAAGCCCATAACAAAGCTAACCCATGCCATAGTAATGGTCACCCAAGTCATAATGAAGCTTGCTATAAACCAAGTCAAAGTGAATATTCAAGTGAAGTTCGCCCAAAATGAACTTCGCCCAAATAGTCCATATGCATAATGCAGCGAAACTCGCCCAAGTCACAGTGAAGCTCGCTTGGGCGAGCTTCACCGATAGCCCATGTGGGATACATCACCCATATTCTAAAGATAATGGGCTACCCATAAAGTTTAGTCAATGAACTTTGTCTAGTCATTATTGATAAACCTCGTGTATAGCCATTTTAAGAAGCTAATTTAAGAAAACAGTTCACTCTACTAACTCACTCATTTAAGGGGTGTTAATAACCACTAACTCACCCATTTATGGGGAGTTAAGGCCCATTAACTCACCAACTTAATGCTCCCGAGCCTATAAATAGGCATGATCAATGCAAGGGATGAGGAGCGGAGGAAAGATCTTAAGGCTGGCATGGATAAGCTTTTTGCCATTTGAGGGGAGGATTCAGAGGCTTCGTTGACAAAGAGCCAATCCCTCCTCCATTCTCATTGATCTTAATAGATTATTCTCATCAATTAATCATTTAGTCTGATCAACGATCCTTGTGAGAAAGGATTTATTTTCTTTATTTAGCAATATGGATTAATCAACAGTCCTTGGGAGAATGGATCAGTTAGTTTATCGTTAAGGTAAATAGTCATCTATTTTTACAAAGATCATCAATTAGCAAGAGACTTATCGTCTACTACTCGGACTATAAACAAAGTATGAGATCGAGCTGCTTCGGCACACATCAAAGAACCCAGTTGTTGATGGTAAGTGCTTGCACAGTCAATTATATTCATGGTTGGATAGGGGTGAAGTTGATGAGGGGCCGCTTCTTTTCCTAAATATCTAGTTCAGAGTTGAGTGGCTAAAAAGTCTGCACATATAGAAACTCGTGAGAGGGTGGGGACTAGTTCCCCATGATTCCTCCAACAATCAAGTCAGTTAGTGAGCTTCAGTGGGAAAAGTGGAGAAGTATGAGAGTCCTTGTGTGTAATACAATTAGTAGGTATTGCTTAGATTCAAGAAGAACCAACCTCTTTTAAGGTTAGAATAGCACCTCAATTTATGGAAGTGGTATAAGGGTAGAATCATCATTGTGGCCGAGCATAGGATGACGGTGAAGAAGTGTGGGCTGGCGGCTATGTCAGCACCTACTTTACAGGTGTCGGCTGGCAACTGGGGAGAGATCACTTCGACATTAAATGAGAAGTGATCGGGAGCATGGTGGTGTCTACATGGTCCGATGAGTCATGAAGGCACGGGGCTAGAGGCATGATATGCCTTCCATGCATTAAATATGATGCTGACACGTTATTAGTGGGAAAGGCTCGAGGCTAAAGTCATCTTCTAGCTTTGTCAAGAAGTAACACCTTTCAAGTCGTCCTTGTGAGGCGTCGAATAAATGGTCTAGTAGGCTCATGGCGAGTTGTCTTCGACAAGAGGGTCGACTGGTACCGCATTTTTAGTTGACATGAAGGAATGTCGACTCGACGAGTCGACTAAGTTGAAACCTTTGTTGGTCTTGAGCCGCCAATATGATTGTGGCATTGCATACAGAAGTACACATGTCCATTGCTAGCAAAGGGTTACACTTAGGTGATTTAAAACACCATAACACCAGTCTTTAAAAAAATTCTTATTGCTTTTATAATCTTAAAATTATAATCTTGAGTTAGTTATAATTTTAAGACCTAAAATAGGATGATGACCTTTCTGGAGACTTCCTTCTCAACCGATGGGAAGATTACATCGTAGTCCGACATTACAGCCTTAGAGTCATTTGTCAAATCGTTGGTCATTGAATTTGACCAAGTTCGAGGAATTCATTTGCTCTAACAAGTTATCCATGACCATAACCAAAAGCTGCCATAAAATTTGTCAAAGTTCAAGATCGAGTTTAGGCATGAGCTTTGCCTACAACAAGGCAAGCCTCGCTAAAGATAGTTCTAGCTATACTAGAGCAAGAGCAAACTTCACCAAGAGTGAAGATAATTGTATCTTTACCCAACGTGAAGTGAGCCTCACCAAAAGCAGCCTCATGTTACTGGAGGAAAAATAAGCTTTGCCTGAGCAAGGTATTAGCGACCCTCACCCTAAGCGAAGGTCAGAATGTTCAAATATCTCTTAAATTTGGACGTCGGTCCACAACTCCTCTAGGAGTTCATTTTAAATCACCTTGCAATACTCATTGTGCTTCTTTAAAAGAAGTTAAACTAGGGGTTACCCTTCAATCAAATTCTCAAAAGGAAAAACTATTGCCTGTGGCAATTCTTAGTCTCAATCACAAGTTTAGACTTGTGTTGAAGTCAAAATTGACCACATTAGTCGTAGGTCAAAGCAACATTATCTTAGGCTATGTTCTAATGCCAATAGCAAGCCCGATGAAGTTATTTCAAGAAGAGTGACTGCCGCATCAATAGTCAAGTTGATACTCGCTTTGACTTAGTTAAAAGAGGGCACAACAATGTTAGCCTTGCTTAGCCTAAAGGAGATAGTAATGACAGTTCAAATAAATTGCCTATGTAAGTCCCCAATTGTTAAGGAGTCGGTGTTTCCTTGTATTAACCCATTCCCCCAAACCTTTAGAGTTTAAAACAACGATCTTACAAGAACAAGGTGATTTTTGGCCTTGACCCCTAAGAGTTCACGGTTAACATGACTGGTGTAACCCAAGAATATAGTGAGAGCAAGCCAATTCTAGATTATTCTCTTTACATTAGGAGTATACTTTCTAAGGTCGATGGCATCCATTGCTACACTCAAGCGAGATAGGGTTAGCTATCCTCTTTGACTACTCTGTTTTGAGGTCGTATGTTCAATGAACTTCTTTCTAGGTGGATCGTTCTTTTTTTTGCTATCGATGCTAACTCAGCCATTGTGTCAAACATAACTCCTAACTCAAGTCAAGGGTAGGAGTGGACTGTCAACGTGATAGACAAAGAAGCATCAACGACCTTAGTCGCCAAATTGAGTCCCAAAAGAAGGCATCCAACTAACACTTCAAGTGGTTCAAAAATTTGCTTCAACAATTGTTGCTTACTTCCTAGCCCATTGCGAGCACTTTAATAGGGAAGCGCCTAGTTGACATCTCCATCGACAAGGAGTTGTTGCGTCAAGAATATGTCATCTCCTCTTAATTTGAGTCAGAGACATCCAGCCCATAGAAGACGAGTCACAAATTAAAAATGTTAAAAAACCTCCAAAACTAGCTCAACGCTCTTACACAGAGGACCGAGCTAAAGAAGATTATGATTACTCGATCTTATCCCATCGCGTGAGACTCTGTTTCCTATCTGATGAAGTTTAAGCCATCGATATTATACATGTTCGATGGTAAAGGTTCCCCTCAACAACACATATACCATTTCCATCAGTAGGCAAGGAATGTCAGGAGGAACGATGTTATCAAGGCGAGTTTTTTCATTGGTACCCTTCAGAGGGTAGCCTTTAATTTGTTCTAGTATCTGTCCGAAGGATGAATCAAATCATGGGCTGGCTTAGAATCACAATTCTTGTTTCAATTCCACAAGGACCAATCTAATGTAACAATGACTAGGCTCCTTCTAAGAAAATAGAGAAAAAATAATTCTGTCAGAGATTACATTGAACAGTTTCATAACCTATCATTATGATGCCGAGACATGCTATTGTTGATGTTGCTCTAGACATGCTAACGCAACTTTCCCAACAAAATAGAAGCCCACATGGATGTTGTCCAGGGTAATTCATGGAAAGATCTAATTGATCAGGTAGAAATTGTTAAGAAATCCATTGAGAGATTCAATCAATATGATCTGTGGTCAAGCTATAAAGACGATGATAATAAGATGAGACAATCCTCCGATGATGAGAATGAGATGAGGCAATCCTCTTGATCAAAGGAAAAGGATACACTTGCCATTGCGTAAGTCTTGTCAAGCCCATGTATGCTTCAATGCCTTTGGTATATCGCATCCCTCTGCCTACTAATAGCTTCACTACTATAGCTGTTCAACACCCTTTAAATCTCATTGAGTGGAACCATCAACAAAGTCTCCTACTTCTATAGCAAGGCTTCTTCAACAATGCCAATCCAGTCTCCTATAGTTATGGCAAAGCTTCTATAATAATACTAATCTAACCTCCTACGGTTATGTCAACGCCTCTTCACCAATGTGAACCCAACCTTCTACAGCTATGATAATGCTTCCTCAGTAACACCAGCTTTATGACTTTGTCTCGTAAGGCATGAGCCTTTAATAGCAACATTTTATTTCTTCCATATGCCTAATTAAACAACCTCTACCAAAGCAAGTAGCCATCAAGTTCAACATTGCACCTCTGATGACAGATGTTATGTCATGTAAATGACTAAGTATCAATCCTCAATGAGGAGCTGACACTTCTCCCACCTTAACTGAACGCCAAATCAGCCACATTTTATGAAGGATGACTTGAACGGATTCAACACTCAAGCCTTCCTAACAAGGGCCGAGTCGAAAGGCGTTCTCATTCGACTTACCTATCAAGTCGACCCCACACCTCTTCATTCCACAAGGCCAGGTCGACAACCTTCGAGGCTGACTAAAACGTGGTACTTTGCAAGATTGAGATGAGAGACGTCACTTATCGACCTTCTCATCAGATCTTGTCAACACTATGCACACCAGCCACCCTCATATTAAACATCAACGTGACTCATCCCCATCTGCGGCCGACACCTATAAAATAGATATTAATTGAGCTGCCTGCTTAAACTCGGTCGAAGTTACCTATCTATCCCTCGGGTCTGCTATAAAGGGAAGCCATTGTCTGTTTCCTAGGGTAAGCTAAACTCTGGCAAAAAATATCTTAAGATTTAACCCTTCTTCTTCTCCATTCAAGCTCTCTACTAACTTGGTCATTGGAGGAACCATAGGAGATTCTAACTCTGACCTCTTACATATTGTTCATGTGCAACAGTGGACTCTCTATTAAAAACTGACTGCTTGGAGAAGATTGAGGACCCTGACACCCCCACATAATCCATACATAATCCCCTGTTAGATAAGAGATATCAACAATTTAACGCTTACCGTGGGAACGTTCTTTCTTTTTTGCATTGAATGGCTGGTTCTGATTGCCAGGTTGATCCTCTAATCCATCCGCTGAAGACCAACATATGGGCTACATCACTCAAGCTCAATTAGAGGAGTCCACTCAGAGGATTTCTCAATCTATGCAGCTGCAGTTCTCTTCCTTCATGAATGAGCTCCTTAGCTGGATTCCTCCTTAGTAGCCTTCGCCATTGTCTGCTCCTCAACCCTCTCCCTCCTACAAGTCAGGCTAAACAGCGAACACCTAAAGACTACACTGAGTATACCTTTCCTCCACTTTGCTAAGGTCTATCTGGAGGTGTCGAACTATCACGAGCCAGGGGGAGAATGCAGCAGAGGTGGTCACTCTTACCCCTGTTCAAGAAGTTGAAAGGCCAAAATCTCTCCACTCTCTTTCCAAACATCACTCTAATTAAGCTGGCCGATGACGTCGTGATTATCGATGAATAATTTTCCACTCATGCTGAGGGGAGTGAAATGGTGGTGCACGAGCCTATTGAAGCTTAGGCTAGGATTGAGAAGGAGATGGCCCAACCTCCACTAGATGAGTCAGCCCATTGGCAAGACAAGGAGTCGGCTAAAGAGTCAGCAGTGGCAGAGACACCTTATGCTCATGAGGGTCACATCGGTTGGCCCTTTCCCCTCTGTATCGATAATCTCAAGTCGGACATGTGGGGGAAGTTGAGGATGATGATGGTAGGCCATCCAGGAAAGGCCCTCACTATGATAGAGAGACATCTGAGGAGCTCAAATTTACTCTTAGACAGCATCTCAATGGGAGAGGGTTGGTCTTGGAGTCTCGGATCACTTAGTCTCGAGCTTTACACTCAGGCCAGCCAGCCAAGTCGCAATTTTGGCAGCATTCGTTACCACCTCCTTAGCATCCTATGGGGATAACTCAAACCTCAGATATTTTTTGCGCCTAACTGCAGACCACAACCGAGTCTCATCTAACTCCTTCAACGGTAAATACAATACCATCACACGGATCTTGTCCCCTTCAATTGGCGAGACTTTGGAGATGTCAGCCACTAGCAGAGCTGTTAGGTCAAACAAATTCTTGATCCTTCGAGACTCAGAGTAGGCCTGAATCTTCTCGAGCCCCTCCGTCTTCTCGACCATGAGGAAACTTGGCCTCAGAATATCTTTCTTAATCTCGGCCAAACCAAGCAAGAGAAGATGGGTAAGCTCTAAAGACCCAAATAAACTTCTCCTTCTAGTCTTTATTCGACTCAAGAGCATTCGAGATGAATTTGAATCGTCCTAGGTTCTAAAAATAGTAGTGACCCTCCTTCTTCCCTACCTTAACGCTGATAAGGTAGCCGAGCATGCTAAGGGTCAGCTTGACTCTAACCAGATAACAAATCACCACAAGGCCCACCAGCACAGTGACGGAGTTTGGCTTGATTTGGGAGGATGATACACCCAAAACTTTTAAGACACGGAGGAGAGAAGGGTGGAGTGGGAGTCAGAGGCCTTACTCTAGATGCTTGAAATACACCGAAGCAATGACCCCGCTATGGTCATATACCGCCTGAACCTCTCCTACAATGTGAATTCATGAGGGATGTCGTAGCGATCATAACAAGCCTCAAGCTCCATTGCACACAACTTCGTGTAAAATTTCCTTAGAAGATCAATCCTCATCTCATTGTGGGCTACAACAAAAGCGGAAGAAACCATTAATATCACCTAAAATAGATCAGAGATTGCTTGAAGGACAGAGAACAGAGACAAAGTTCTAGGGTTTATAAATTCTGTAAACAAACCCTTCAGTAGAAATAGTATAGATTGCTTGAAGGACAGAGAACAGAGACAGATTTCTAGGGTTTATAAATTCTGTAAACAAACCCTTCAGTAGAAATAGTATATATAGGCTCGAAGACGGGCATATGTACAGATCAAAGTGGTCGATTCGATTATTGATGGTTGGCTGAGATCGACCTTGAAAGTCAAATTGACCACTCAAGAACTAAAGTGCTGCCCGTCGATTGACATGTCATCTACACTCGAGAAACGCGGGCAATACCAGCATATGATCTCCAGTGATGTCAGAGCATCACATAAACACTGGCCCATCACTTTCCTTATAAATGTGCCTCAGATATCCAAACTATCAATAGTTTAATTTCTCTTGAACTTAGTCACCGGAGTTTGAGTGAAAGGGACCAGTGTTATATCATACAAATGACTAAGTATTAATCTTGGACGAAGATCCAACACATGTCCCACCTTAACTGAACCCCAGATCAGCCACACTTTATGAAGGATGACTCAAAGGGATTCAGCACTTAACCCTTCCTAACAAGGGCCGAGTTGAAAGACGTCCTTACACAATTTTCCTATTAAGTCGACCCCACTCATCTTCATTCCACAAGGCCGAGTAGGTAACCTTCAAGGCTGACTAAAAAGATGGTACTTATTAGCCCACTCACAAGATCGAGACGAGAGGCATTACGTGTTGATCCTCTCAGAGAGACAAGTCGAAAGGTGGTGTACCCTCGGGCCCCCTGCAGACTGTCGATTGCCATCATATTAAATGCATAATAAGATTCACTATTTCTCCAGCCAAGAAAATCTTTATGACTCATCAGACCTTGTCAGTACCATGCACACCCAGTCACCTTCATATTAAATGCTTAGGCGACTCATCTCCCTCTGCAGCCGACGCATGTAAAGAAGATGCCGATTCAGCCATCTTCTTAGACTCGGCCGAAGTTACCTATCTACTCCTTGAATCTCTATAAAGGGAAGCTATTGTGTGTTGCCTAGGATATGCTAAACTCTAGAAAAAAACTCTTAACACTTAACTCTCCTTCTTCCCGACTCAAGCTCTCTACTGACTTGATCATCTGAGGAACCATTGGAGAACCCAACTCTTACATCTTACGTGTTTTTCATGTGCAGGACTAGACTCTCTGCTGAAAAACTAACTATTTAGAGAAGATTGAGGACCTTGACGCCCTACATAGTCCATACATAATCCCATGTTAGACAAAATACATCAACAACAGCCTTTATGTCCTACATGATATCAATTGTTAACTCTCTGTGGATACTCATGATGAAACCAGAATCTCTGAATTCTAGACCTTCGAAGTAAGTTATCTTTCTATCTTTTTGTGTATGATATTCGTAACCTAAGAAGTGATTAAACTAATAATTTATTAAAGGACAAACAATTGTAGACATCTCTCTAGCCCAACAAAGGTGTCAAGGGTAGTACCTCCCGCTCCTCATGATCATTGATATGACAACCAGCCAGCTGAAGAAGAGAATGTTCAAGGAATCTACCTTCAAAGGCATCAACTAGCATCTCGATTTACCTTGTTGAGCCTTTCACTGCTTGCATTCGTTGAAGGTCCTAGCATGTATTGAAGAGGAAGCCTCTGGCTTTGACCAAGAAGCTGAAGAATGTGTCTAATGGAACACTATAAGGAGGTGTCAAAATTGGAAACATCCCCAGTGCAGCTCAGCATGGAGATTGGCCATCATCCTCATGGAATTTTCTATCTCATACAAGCTCATCAAATGTGGTACACTTAGCAATAGTGCAACTCACTTCTCCAATATTATTTCTCTCAAATGACACTGAGTCTAAACTTATCCCCATAGGATTTTCAACGTCAGATTATCATCTCAGCTTATCCTTTGCGAATAATGGAAGCACTAAATCAAGACATAGTTCTAGCGGGTCCTTAATACCAATTAAGCCCGTCAAACATGGCAAACCTAGCATCATTACAACGCATTCATTCAGGTTCATTCCTCTCAAACGAGGAGATAATAGAAGTTCATACTTCTGAGCTATCTCAAATATGTCTTTTAAATCCTGTCCCGAGTCAAAGATAGGGGCTCAAACCTTATCTCCAATCCCCGATCATGAGAATGGCATATTGTCCAATTTAAATGGTTAACACCACAAGATATGTCAAGCAATACTCCCCATGGGGTCTTTGGTCATGTTAAAGCTCCCCTGACCATAAGAATAATTTCTCAACCAAAGTCATTAATCGTCTCAATTTGATCCTGACAAAATTCCCTAGAATGTCATCATGTTAACACCACACCTCTGTTCGACTCCATGTATCTTTTGCTACTATCATGTTAACATTATGCCCTGAGCAATTTGTATTTATTAAGAACTGACTAGTTAATACCAGGCCTCCGTGAATCCTCCTTCCAAAATTGATTGGTTAATATTATACCTCTATTGATCTTGTTACCAATAAGTTAACATCACACTTCAAAATGGTAATTTTCCCTGGACTCCCTTGATCCCGATTAGTAAACATTACACCTATCGGTCATTTCATTTGATAAGTTAACATTACATCTCTGTCAAGCTCTCTGGTACTGTATGTTAACACTACACCTCTGAACTGTACTCATTCTATAATATGTTTTGATTATACCTCTATTAGCTTGTTCCATCGACTGGTTAACATTACACCTCTATCAACTTTCCCAACTTTCATGTTAACACTACACATGTGGACAATATGTACCTTGGACTTGACCGGTTAACATTACTCCTTTATCAATCCTCTTTTGAGTCGACCGATTAATATCACACCTATGTCAATCTCTTCTACTTTCGATGGGTTTATGAGGTTAATCTACTTCCTAATTCCCAAAGAGCTTTCACTCAATAGTCTGGCAACTGCATTTGCTGGTCAAAAGAAGATTAATTGCCCTTCTTCTCTTTGTCCAATCTTTCTCTTTAGGAGATCTTATCTTGATGGTCCACTATTCGTCGGTAGATCTAAATAGAAGTCTGATAGCTTTATCTTGGACAAGATGCAGAGCAAACAAAAAGGCGATGGAAAGCTCAGTCTTTGTCTTACGCCGGGAGAAAAACTTTCATTAAGTCTCTTCTTGCATCAATCCCTACTTCATGTTTCTCGGCTTCCTCCCTGCCTCCCTTCGACTGGTATACAAGATTACACTACTCCATATACTCTAATGCGTATTGACTATAAACTACTTCTCCATGCTCTAGCACCTTAAGATCTTAAATTGTGTAGACTCCAACATGTATATGAGTATAAACAATTTCTCACGCTCCAATTACTCAAGAGCCTAAACTGTAGACACCATAAATCTCCCTAGATCGATCAAGATGATAGAATACTTTGAAGAATGTATGAGTATAAACTATGGTTAAACATTAAGCTACGCTCTAGCAGCTACATTAACATTTGGCTATGCACTAGTAGCTATGCTAATATTCAGCTATGCTCTAGTAGTTACGGTCTAGCAACTATGCCAATATTCAACTACATTCCAACAGCTACACCAGCAGCCAGCTACACGTCTAATAACTATGCTAAACTTTGCTCCAAATATGGGTTAAAATGGCGCATTCAGCTTCATTTCAAATAAAAAATTAGACGGACTCTTTTTATGAGAGGACACACAGATACAACTAAATATTCAACACAATATGAATCCATAATGATAGAAGCCACATTTAACAATACACCTCTAGCAATAAAGTAGTCGAATGGAGACAGATCCACTCTAGGCAAGACAACTAAAGCCACGTTCAATAATACACTCTAGCTATTACCCAAAGTATTATGATCACTGCTACAATTCAAATGTAGGATCTCAAAAACTTTGGGAGGATCTTGTAGATAGTTAAATATATAGGACTCTTCCACATGCAGTTGATCTCTTGAGTCATGAGAGGCCTAAATCAATACTAGACACAAGGTTGATAGTTGAGCCCAAGAAGTGGATGCCTATGGACCGAACAATGAATTAGATCAAAATGGCCTAAGCAGAAGCCCATAGTGAAGCTTACCAAATCCATAGTGAAGGTCAACCAAATCATAATGAATCTCTCTCTCTCTTTCTCTCTCAAGACCAAGTTAATGTGAAGCTTCAAGTGAAGTTGGCCTAAGACGAACTTCGCCCAAATAGTCTACGTGTGCCACATAATGAAGCTTACCCTAGCAAGCTTCATCCAGTTTGCCCACATGCTCCACATCACCCACGTTCTAAAGATAATGGACTAACCATATCCTAGTAAAGTTCGGTCAACAAACTTCACCCATGATCGTTATTGGCGAACTTTGTGCATAGCCGTTTTCAGAAGCTACTTTTAAGGAAACGGTTCACTCTACTAACTCGCCATTTAAGGAGAGTTAATGACCAGTAACTCACCAATTAAAGGAGAGTTAATGACCACTAACTCAGCCACTTAATGCTCCTAAGCCTATAAATAGACATGATCAACACAGAGGAAGGAGCTGGAGGAAAGATCTTGGGGCCGGTATTGATCATGGCTAGGCCTTTTTCCATTTGGGGGGGGGGGCCGAGGGGGTGGATTTAGAG
The DNA here is from genome assembly GCA_022839385.1 of Asparagus kiusianus. NCBI lineage: Eukaryota > Viridiplantae > Streptophyta > Magnoliopsida > Asparagales > Asparagaceae > Asparagus > Asparagus kiusianus. The sequence continues at coordinate 177,275 of BQKN01000291.1, forward strand.
TCTATTTTGACAAAAGCCCATCCCTCCTCCATTCTCATTGATCTTTACAGATCAGTCTCATTGACTAATTATTTAGCTCGATCAACGATCCTTAGGAGAAAGGATTCATGTTCTTTAGCTAGCAATTTGGCTTAATTAACATTCCTTGTGAGAAATGATCTGTTAGTTTCTTTTTAAGGTAACTAAACAGTCGTGTTTTTACACAAAGATTATCAATTAGCAAAAGACTCATCGTCTACTTCGTCAACGGAATACGAGATCAGCACTCTAGGTACACAGAAAATAACCTAGCCTTACAAGATTTTTCTTATTTATTTTGTAATCTTGAAATTGTAATCTTAAGTCAGTTATAATTTTCGGACACAAAACAGTTATATTTAGCAAACCCAAGGTATATATGTGATTAAAGGTAATTCATCCTAGGAGAATTGCTACAGAAGCTATGTCTATTCACAAGGGATAAAAAAATGCTCACATTAAATTTAGGGTTTACTTTGGTGGAGTCGGTGCATCATCAGAAAAATTGCAACTATCATGATCAACATATTTGAATATTTCTGATACAGATCTAAATATTTTATGACATACTTTCATCTGTAATCACATTCTATCAAATATAAATATTTAGTATATTTTTCTGCACATCTACTTAATATGCAATAGCTAATTAGATAAAGTTTTTTATATTTATTTTCTTTTTCCATCTTAATTAGACTCTTTCACCATGCATGTGACTTTCTTTCTTTTCAATCAAATCAGTCTTTAGGATTTTTATTATGTCGAATAAAGTCTCATAAGCCATCTATTCTTATGATATATAGTAAGCTACTACAAACAAAGATGTATCAAATTTCAATGTTTCTCCAAGTGGCCAAACATCATGCTGTTATAAAGGGTTTCTTCATTAAAAACAAAACCACTAATGTAGTTCCTTACGAAGAAACAGGGTGAATGATTCTGAAAGTTTTTGACGTAAACGTGTAACCCTAATATGCACGCTATAGTTGTGGACAGCACTGGGAAGATTGAAATGACCTGTCATGAACATGAAAAAATGATAAATCAACTTCACAAAAGGAGGTAAATACTTCCGTAATTCATGTAATGTTTCATCTGTCTTCAACATATTTCCATCTCTTTTTTCCTTCTTATATATTAAAGATTCTCCCCGTAAACATTTGACAAAAGGGTAAAAAATTATTTGGTGGACATACATAATTTTATCTTTATAAATATGTTATTCTTATATTCAATAGAAGATTAAGCTTTAACTCTTCGAGGGAAGAGAATGAAAGTAGCAATAACTGTTTTTTTTTAATGGAAACTATAGAAGAACAAATTAAGTGTACATTGAGGAATTATTCTTCTCAAATAATAATAATAATAATAATAATAATAATTGTACATTGAGGAATACTACATACATGACAGAAAGAATACCAAAAATCAATGAAAAACGTTATTACCATAGTTACGTTTATTGATATTGGGAACTACTATTTAATAATTTATAAAGTGGCATAAAAAACTGAAAATATTATAATTCGTTAGTTTGAATTTTCAGCTGTAGGAAGTAAAAGTGGGTTATCTTTTTTTTTCTTTTTTGGATTACTGAATTAAATTCCATTTACCAATTGAAAATTTATGTCCTCTTAAATTAAGTCCCTCAAACTATTATATCAAAACTCCGAAGTTAGTAAAGATTAAGGATTATATTTTTATATTCTGGTATGTCCACGTATCAATCCTAGACATTCCCATTAGTACAATACACATTCCAGGAGTACAATACACACTGCACAACCAGCATGCAACAAATCTCACCAAAAAACCTTTCCATTCCCATCTAGTCCAACACATCTCTCCAATTAAGTAGGTGATTTGTTTCTCATTAAATCTCTCTCCATTCCCTGGAGTTCATTCATTGGCGCTCTTGAAATTGTTATCACACACTAAGTTAGTTCTTTAGTACTCTTTAGTCTTTGAAAATTAATCAAGATATACTCATCGTTAGTCCATTTTTAGGTCAGTTTCTTGTTTTGCTAATTAATTACGTCCGTGTCAAAAAAATTATTTTTTTAAAAGAACTGTTAATTCTGTAGATTCATTCAGAAGA
>BQKN01000291.1:179790-224080 GCA_022839385.1 Asparagus kiusianus
ATGAAAATCGTTCCAAATGTTGATCCTACAGATACCTTAAAAAACCATTCATTGTTGTGCATTTTGTACCTCAATGGTGAGGCCAGAACCGGGCGTTCCATGATAAGATTTTACTATAAAGGTATTAAAATAAAGAAATGCAAGCAATTTATTCGAGGACAGTACTCTAATACATTAATTTGTAGATGAAAATAAAACCAAAATCCAAATAACACCCAGAAGACCCAATACGATACAGAATAGTTATATATAAATATTTTCACTGCCTAATTTCTTTAATTTCAATAAAGAACCATAAAATTCTCTATCCATTTAAACACAAGCTACGCCTTCACAAGAAACATTCCCTAAGATTGCTTCGTAATTAGAGTTTTATATTCACAAGTTTGCGTGTATTCTAAACAAGAGGTCAAACATTATTGTCTCTTTTATCTAACTTTTGAGTAATTAACACATTTAGTGCATACCATTTTCAAATGTCTCCCCACATAATTAACATCCAAGGCATCAATACCAAGGCATTCACAATCCCAAAGCCATGATATTTGATCTTCATCATTAACGCCTATAACACATTAACAAATCAAACAAATCAATAATTATGTACTAGTTTCATATGTATGGATAATGAAGGGCAAGAATATGTCTAATCGTTCTTCTTATCTTTTCAGCAATACTAGTATAATGCCACACCTATCATTTCTCAAAAATAATTGAGAATCCTAGTTCAAGAATAATCAATACTAAATCTCAAAAATGGCAAAATTATCATTACCCAATCAATCTATATATTATATCTTCTTCAATCATCATCCTCGAGCTCGTACTTTCATGTGTGTCGGTAGAGATAGGCATAGGCCACTGATTGGAGATCCTCCATGTCCACAGCATAAGAAGACCCCTCTCCAATGCCATAATTATTGTTGCTGATCATATTCGGATGAACATAATTGTTATTGTAACATAACATAGATTCACTATTTGAGGGGTTCGATAGAAGAACTTGTGAATTTTGTGCAGTTTGGGCCTTCAGAGAAGCTAGTTGAGCTTGTAGGTTGACTACCTACAAGATCAAACAAAAAACATTAACCATTGGTTTTGTTAAGAAATGATCGAATAGATTCAGAAATCATAAAAACTATGACAAGGCTGACTTGTTGCTGAAGGGCGAAGATATGAGAGACACAGCCATAGATAGGGTCTTGGAGGCGAGCTTGAGCCTCGTAGGAGATAGTTAGGGCAGCCTCCAAACGATCAGAAGCAGGGAGATGGGAGAGAAGCTTAGATGCATTGCTTGCACCAAAAACTTTGTGTATTGCTGCAAAATGCGCAGCTCCTTGCTCATGGCAGAAGTAAGGAGCGAAAACGCAGCCCTGAACGCATTTCCTCCTCAAGAACTTGCAAGCGCCACAAGGAGAGCCGAAGCCTGACATATTGATATATGATTTTGTTTGATTGAACTACGTTAATTTGATGCGCTGTTTTCTGCTCTTGTTGTTTTGATTCAAGATGAAGGTTTAAGGGTTTGCTCCTTTGCTTACCTTTATAAACAACTAGGGATGATGTTGTAATGAATAATTAATTTGGTTAGGTCTCCCTAATGGCCTACAAAGCTACATTAATTTTTTGCTACGTACAGATAGCCTAAGTAGCCTGCTTTTCATTTCATTTACTACTTGTATATTGATATAAAATTATAATAATTCTTAGTTTTCACCCTGACTCTCGAGTTTTGGTACAGTGGAAATATGGTACAATTAGAATAACACAAGTTCGAATACACTAGACATATATATGTATTTAAAACGAAGGTTTCTACCCATGAAATTAATGTTCAACTTACCCCTGCAGGAAGAGTATAAAGTTATAAATCTTAGCCCCGTTGCAACTTTGAATTTTTGGTATAGTAATGCTGAACTTTAATATGGACTGATTTACATAAGATTCCATTTGGAGGTGACATAAGCTCAAACTCATCCTCAAGTTTTGTTTTGTTTCATTTTCGGTTAATGCAAACTAGTTTTGGTTGAGTTGGCCCCTTATGTGATGATAACCACTAGCATATTAAGTAGAATGGATTAGGTCAATCTGATAATATAAATCAAACTTTCTCTGTTAAGACTAAAGCCTCACTTGTACTATTGAGTATATTTACTAAGGCCAATGAAGTTGAGGTAGATTCTAGCTATATATGAATTGACCTAAAAGTAATAACAAGAGTAGAATACTTCTTTTGGTCAATGAAGAGTTTAATTTTCATTTACCAAATATGTAAGTTTTGTACATCAAGATACTCCTCAAAGAGATATCACAACAAAAGGTATACACTAGGGGACGTGCACAACATGCACTCCCCCATTAATCAAGCTCTATCTAATTGACTTTAGAGTATGCTCCCAGAAACAGTTTCAGCTTCCTGTATCAATATGCACAAATATACCTGCATCCAGATCCAGTACTAGCACAACCATAAAGAGTAGAATACTTCGCTAGTGGACACAAGCAATTCTCTTAGCCACTTTGCCGCGTTGTATTAAAGTTTCGTGTGTCTTGGTTAGGCTTATGGCATAGCAAAGCTACAACATTGTGTACGTGCCTGAGCTTTGTTTTTTTATTGTCAATCTCTTTTGCTTGCCCATATTAGGCGTTTTGCCGATATTAGGCATTAGCATGTGAAATTTTTGAAACTATGCATTGAGCAACTTGTCTTCTACCCGCTGGGAAATTTAAGGACTAGCTACTTTTAGGTTTGTTTCGATTAACTGAAAACAACTGGTGCATGATTTCTGATTCTGCGTTGAACAAAAAGATTAAAAAAAATTTATCAGAACTAAACATGATATTAACTATCCTATGTATTTCAGTTATCATAATCAGCACCAGACAAGTCATGATTTAGAATCATGCGAACTGTATGATCAACAAGGGCACAGTTACAGATTTAGCAATTCTTGCAATACTTTCTGATGAACATTATAATGCTCGGGAATATATATAGAGAGATACATGAAATGCAAGAAGTTAATGCAGTTTCAGAATTTCTAAATTGCACGAATATATATAGCAACTCAACTCTTTGAATATTCAAGATGATGAACTTCCATCGATTATATATTAATTCATTATATTGCTTTTAAAATTAAGTAGGTTCTCATCCCTTGTACTGGAATCGTACGAAGGCACGCCTACAAGCTAATCTTGTCACCAGAAACTGAGAATGGACTAGAATATATGACGCGGCACAAGTTTGTTGCAATGCAATTAGCCTCTCTGTAAACCATTAGTTAATCATCTCTGCAATTGTATCGCATACATTTAGTTGCACCTCCACTTAATTAGCCTTTAAGAGGAGTCAGTGATTAATTAAGGAAACAACAAACAACTAATAAGTAATTAACAATCACTAACTAGGCTCAATAATAGGAGCTTAAACAAGTAGAAGGAGCATGCAGCTATCCCAAATTAAACACTAATAAAGAGATTTTTATCCTTCACATGCTTTTTAAACCTCTAAAAAGCTAATGGACAACTAATTAATAACTTCTGATTTGGAAGCATTCATCTCATGGGATCAAAGGAATAATAATTCTCACTTTACAATTGTAATGTGTACTTTTAATGTGTGCTTTGGCCCTACAAGCTCCACTAATGCCTACTCTTTTCTCCAAAATTTGTGTTTTAAATAAGAGTGCCACTTTCTAGGAACTTGTAAAGTTTTTATCTTATTCCTAATTACTTACTATGATTAGATTGTGCACTTTATATCTCTTGGTGAAAAAATATATATATCATATTGAATGATTGATTTGGGATGAAACAGTAAAATTATCTTCTTATCCTACAATTAAAGTAAGGTATTGTGATTCACGTGTCAAAATTTAGGAGTAGATACTTCAAGTAGTTTCTCTTGGAAAGAAAAGATAGTAGGAAGTGTCTTGTGCTCATGAATCCAGAATGGTAGTGATAGAGAGCAATGTTTCAGTCTTCCTTAAAATAGTAGCAGTATTAATAGATAATGTATAGGAGTGTTAAGATTCTAGATTTCATGTTTGGGTATATAGTCTCACATTGTAAGTAGAGTGAGTGACTTCAGAAATTTTACTCAAAAGAGTTGATTAGAATGTTGAGAATACTACGTACCTAATAGATTTTTGGGGTGCTCAAACTGTATTTAAGACTTTAAATAGAGCGAAGTTCAATATAAAGCTCATGGTGGGAGAAGAGTGGATACAGTCAGTTTAGTTAATGGACGTGAAAAATCCTATGAATGTCAGTAGTCATGATGCTATGTCCATGGTATCAATTTGGACCAAAATCATGTTATAGTGGATCGACTGATATCGCCTGTGATCTATGTTTATGGTCGTCCATGAGTGTTTCTTATGTGTGCGTTCGTATAATCCAATGTTCCATGAACTAGAAAGAGTGATCGATGAACTTCTACAAGTTGATAGTTTTAGTTTCTGGTTGAATTTCGTGTACTACCTATGCTTAAGCTAGGTACATTTAGCTCTCAGAGAACGAGCGTGATTTTTCTGCAAGAAGTATAAATTTGCATTGCTGGTTGTTCTACATATCTCTTTGCTCATCAATATATGTATCACCTAGGATAAGTTGATGCTTCAATTGCTTGTATCTGTCTGTGGTATATATGAGTCAAAAATCTTATAACTGGATGCACAGGGTACTCGATTTGCTTGTCTTATGTATTCTTTGAATTTAGTTTCACATCTTTTGTTATAGACTCATACAAAACATATATATCTCTACTCTCAAGAAACCTTCATATTGGCCGGTCATTAAGTGCATATATTCAAATTAACATTCTAGGAGAATAAATGCATTGCTAGTTAAAAACGAGCATCTTAGACAAAGTATTCTAGACACAAAAACTTCTGTCTAGGATGTGAGCATTCTAGACGAAAATTTTCCATCTAAGAGACTCCGTCTAGGATGTAAATATCATAGATGGAAAACCATTTATGTAAATTATCCTAAACAGACATTTATAATTAAAAAAATTTCCAGGTGGATCCTACAATCCTCAATAGAAATTTTTGACTAGGAATATCCTACACAGAATTTTACATCTAGGATAGTGGGACCCAATTAAAATAAGTAGTTTTTTCTAGTGGGTCTCACTATCCTAGATGAAAAATTCCTTGTAGGATATATCCTAAACGGAAATTTCCGTCTAAGATAGTGTGACCCACCTCAAAAAAAAAAAACAGAACGGAGAAAACTCTAGCCGCACTCATTTTAAAATTCCTAAAATTTTGGAATTCTCCAAATTTTTCGCTCCCCTAACCTGCTCCACCACTGACCACATCCATATGCTCCACAAAGCGTTGCTCCCCAAGTGCTGCTCACCTACTCCAGCACTGACCGCATCCACGTTCCCCAAGCACCGCTCCACCAGTCACCACCAGTGACATTCTACCAGCGCTGCTCCACCAGCGCCATTCCACCCACGCCACTCCACCAATGCCGCTCCACCAGTGCCATTCCACCAACGACCGCTGCTCCACTAGCGACTGCCACTCCACCCACCTCTGCTGTTGACCATAGCAAAAACCACCAGATCTCAACTAATCCAAGATGAGCATTGCAACCGTCGTTCCTCCTCCTCAACCGCAATCACCGCTAATGAGCTTTATTGACCCCTGCAATCTCTACGCTCCTCCTTTGCACGATTTCAATAATTTTGACTTTTAGGTAAAATTTCAGATCTTTAGAGGTTGTATTCTCTTACATTTTTATTTTTACGGGGATTGTGTATCTTTGTTTGTGTTGTGATAATGTTTGATTTATCAAATAATGATTTTTTTAAATAATGTGATATATGACACAATAATGTGTTATATATCTAATTTAGATGAACAAAAAATAATTAACAGGGCATGAAAATTTTGTTTAGAGTGTAAGGGAGCGGTCTGTATGGCATCCTTTAGCAAGCGATTTCAACGCTGCTAACATGCACCCCCGCTAAGAGCTTGATGGTAAAAAAGAAGAAGAAAAGTGGGAAAAAATCCTTAATATTGGTTTGAGAGCATCAATTTTAATTTTGCTAGGTTCCGATGATCAATCTGATACAAGTTGCTTTGAAGAAGATGAAGATTTTATTTCCAGTACTATGGGGTCAACGGGCCTGACCAAAGGGAAAGAAGAAGAAGAAATTGATGATGGAGATCCTCAGCTCTATTGATTTTTTATCGGATTCTTGTCAACCTCAAGCTAGTCCTTAGCTGATCGGAGAGCAATCTCGCCATCTTTGTAAGTTGTCGGTCTCTTGTAGTGGCGTTAGGAGCTATAGTAGAGTATCTTGCGCAGATGAAGTTGAATTGGTAGATATCTTGCTTAATTCTTCTAAATATGAGAGAAATTTAGTCTTTGATCCTGTTCTCCCTGAAGCTGGATCAGATCTGGCTACTGTTTCATTGAAATCTGTACAGAAAACTTCTGACTGTTGTTTCAGTACTTAAAATTGATAAATTTATACAAGGAGAAAGCAGTTTTTCCTCCATTAGGGCTTAATGATAAATCTATACAAAATCCTGGAAATGTTAAGAAAACCTAGGCAAGTATCTTTACGGACAACAGGAAACCAGAGAATGGTTTTGATTTAGACTATATGCCGCCTATAACAAAGGATACTGTGACATTTGGGGATGATGAATGGAATTAGGGAGTTTCATTTTGGCAATTCTCTCTTATTGGCCAAGTTATGGGGCTAAATGTTAGATACAAAGCTATGGAATCTTAGGTGCAAAAAGTTTGGGCTTCATGGTAGTTCCAAAAGTTAGTACACTCAAGGCTGGTATTTTTCTATTCAAATTAAAAAATAAAGAAGAAATGTGTGATATTCTTGGAAGAGGTCCTTGGTTTTTTTTGCTCTAGACCTTTACTCCTAAAGACCTGGGCTATTGATGAGGATATTGATAGAGTAAAAGAGTGTGTCTACCCTATGTGGATTCAACTACTAGGACTAAAGCTTAACTTGTGGAATGCCAAGGCAATTAGCAAAATTATAAGTGTTATTGGAAGGCTAATCTCCACTAACAAGCTCACAGCAACTAGACAAAGGCTTGCTTATGCCAGGGTCCTTGTTGAAGTCATAATGTCTTCCCCTCTTCTAGATAATATCTCAATTCAGGACCCTAATAGATCACTTTTCACTCAGAGGTTGATTTACGAGTTTAAGCCTAGATGGTGTGAATTTTGTAAACTAGTGGGACATGATTCAATTTTTTGCAGGAGGCAGCCTAGAGTTCAGAAATGGATCCCTAAACAAAATATAAATCCTGGTAATGCTAGAAATGAAAGCTCTGATATAAGTCAACAGGGGGGAATCTGGAACTGATATTACAAATCCTGATGGAAATTTGCATACTAAAGTGGTGACAAATGAGAAAGTCTATACTGGTACTAGCAGTAATCTACTTGTATATGGTGCACAAAATTCTGTTCATGTCTCTCATGTGATTAATGCTTTACAAAAAAAGAATGTTGTAGAGAAGAGGTTTCAAAAACCTATACATAATGAGCTTTCTTTGCAGGTAGCATAGGAATTGAAGCTATTCAAAGAAATTTGGTGAATGTTGAACAAAATAAGATTAGAGGAATACAAACAAAGAGATTGGAATCAAATCTTCAAAACACTGGAAAAAACAATAATATAGTTGAGCAGAGGTCTGTGCATGTTGTGAATGCTCATCAGTTAAAAGATGGTGTTTACCAGTCAAATCTCACACCTGCTGTTAATTCTTTGATTCAAATACAAAGAAGTAAGGAAAATACTCCTGCTAACCCTTTCTCTCACTTGAATTATTTGGAAAATGATCCCTCTACAATTGATAGAGGGGACTATTTTAAAAAATGAATTTTTCATTCTGGAATGTGAGAGGACTGAATAAGTTCTCAAAGCAACATCTGGTTAAAACCCATATTCTTCAATACCACTTGTCCTTTATAGCACTGCTTGAGACAAAAATAAAGGAGGATATGTTATCAATAAGTACAAAAAAATTACAAAAAAGCTGGAAATGGACATCCAATGTGAGAAGGTTTGGGAAAACTAGAATATTGATATTGTGGGATCCTAATATCATGGATGTTAATATTGCCAGTTATTCTGATCAACACATAACATGTGCAGTGAAATCATTGGATGGAAGCTTAGATTGTTTTATTTCCTCTATCTATGGATTCAACCAGTTGGAAAGAAGGAAAAATCTGTGGTTCGAACTTAATGATATTCAGCATCTTATTGGAAATACTCATTAGCTTCTTAGTAGTGATTTCAACACAGTCACAAGTAATGAGGAAAAAGTAAGTACGTAGTGTTACTCTTTCAGATGCAGATACAAATGATTTCAATAATTTCATCAATGACTGTCATCTATCTCATTTAAAAACAATTGGATGCTACTATACTTGGAATAACAAGCAGGATCCTGTGTCTAGGGTTTGGAGTAGATTGGATAGAATATTGGCAAATGATTCATGGATCCAGCATTATAATTCAAGTCAGGTTAAATATTTACTTCCAAGCTTTTCTAATCATTCACCAGCCCTGATCACAATTAATGTAGATAACATTCAAGGAAAAAAATCCATTCAGGTTTTTAAAAATGTGAACAAATCATGAAAAATTCTTACCTACAGTTTGAGCAATCTGGCAAACTAAGAATGATGGCTTCAAGATGTTTTCGGTGTATACCAAACTAAAGCATCTTAAGGGAGACCTGAAAGAATTAAATAGGGAAAACTTCAATAATATCAGTGAATGTACAGGTTCAAAGAGCTAGGCATGATTTGGATGAAGCTCAAAGAAATATGCAGTCTGCACCCCCTGATCCTGATTTCATCAAGCTTGAAAAAAATTGTATCTCAGTTTTCAACAAACTCCTAGACTGTGAATTATCTTTTTACCAACAAAAAGCAAAAATTGCTTGGAGTGTCCAAGGGGATATATGTGTTGGCCTTCTTATTTTGATGATGATTTAACAAACAATTTACATCTAATATTGTTTGTCTAGTGTTTGTATTTTGTTATTTATTATAGACAAAAAATATGTTGGAAGTTAGATGGATTGCGTCATAACGATCATATCCAATGGAGGTTGGCGGAATTGTGGAGTGAAGCTTACGCAATTCAAAGTTAAGATTCAAGTTCAAGCTTCATCCGCAAGTGTACCAAGATAGAGCTTTGTTAAAGATCACAAGCTTGGGTAAATTTAGTTTTAGGTTTTATATTATGTGTGTTAGTACTTTAAGCTCAATTATACACACATACACGTTTTGGTTTCGTATATATATAGTTATATATATCATATATGTTTTGGTTTGATAGTTTTCTAGTTTTACTATGAAACAATTGAATACAATTGAAAATACATTTCTTGTTTCATACTTATATGCATATATATGATTTCATCAATATCAATTTTATTTAGTTTAATGAAATCATGTTTTAGTGCATTATATGTGTATTTTGATAAAATACTATATTCATTATTTATAGACTTCATAACAATAGTTTACATCTTTTTTCAAGTCTATAAAATCATTTTTTATTGTTTCAAAACATGGTTAAGCTAAAATATCAAAACTCATATGTTCACATTTTTATGTTTTGGACTATTTTGAAAAATAATGATATTTTTCATTTGGGAGGTCCTTTTTGAAAACTAATTTTTGTAGCATGTTTACTATCACGTCTATAATCATATCCCAAAGTTTTACATTTTTTTGAATTTGTTTGATATTTTTAAACAGGTTTTCAAAATCAAAAAATAGTTTTTTGCATGTATCTGTTTGCGGTCGACCGCCACGGTCGACCGCCCATGAATCCAGAGACTCAGTAATTTTTTTCAGAGGCTCGTGGTCGACCATAACGGTCAACCGGATGCAGTCCAGAGAGTTTCGCGGTCGACCGTCGTGGTCGACCGTCTGTTGTCTTGTGCTAAAACCCTGTTTCTGAGCTGCTCGCGGTCGACCGCGAATTTCCCATGGTCGACCGTAGATTTGACCGTTGGACTCCAACGTCTATTTCCTAAGATGTTTTTCAGGGGGCTTTTTGGTCTTTTCTATTGGGTTTTTGGCTGAGATTTTAGGAGGCTATATATATACCCCCTTGCTCTCATCTTTTATATATAACTAAGAGAATATTTTAAAGAAGTTTTAAAAGAGTTTAAGTTTGTTTTAAGTTTGTTTAAAGGGTTTGTTTTGTGAAAACAATTTCACAAGAGCTTAAGGAAGATCATCTATATTGTTTGAGCATCTAACTCTTCTACCTCTCCCTCTTGATCTATAGAGAAGTTTTCCTAAATTCTATTTCTAGCTATTTATTGTTTTATTCATAAATTCCTATAAGCTAGATTTTAATTGAGTTTTGTTGATTTGATTTCACTCATTGTTTACACACACCCACTTGAGCTTATTGTATTTTCATACATAGTATAATTAGGATGTTGAGAGTTGTAACATTGAGTATGAGCCTACATTAAGTTCTCATCTATTGTAGAGAACAAATCATTTATTATATTATGAGATTGTAAGGTTTTCGGTGAGCTAGAAAACCGAGTGTGTTGTTTTAAAGTTTTCGATGAGCTAGAAAACCGAGTGAGAGTGTGAGATGTGAACGTTGATCGATGAGCATTAAAAATCGACATTGTGAGGTGTAAACGTTATTCGGGTAAGCGTAAAAAACCCGGTTGTGATAGTGGAGATCTCCTCGAGGTGAGGAGCGGAGATGTAGGTCGTGGGGACCGAACTCCGTGAACATATCATTTGTTTGAGATTGCATTGGCACACTTATTTTCATGTTCATATCTTATATCGCCATTGTGTATTGCTCTTTGTTTATTTAACCCACTATCTAGTTTATGTTTATTTCACCCTTGCATTAGTTTATATATCCTTGCATATATTTCATCATATACCTCTTTGCTAGGATATATCTCTTTGTTCATATTGCATATTTTTGCTCATATCATATTGTATATCTATCTTGCAAGAATAACATTTGAATAAGTTTTAATTGGTATAAAATCGGATTAGATTAGCATAAGACCCTAATCTCCCCCCTAGGACCTAACAATATGCGCAAATTTCTTTCACTCAGTAATCAAGTCCAACATGCATCATAATAGAGTGATGGGTCTTTATAACAATTTGGGGCAACGTATTACAGATGGTGAAGCTATTATTAATGAGCTGCTTTCTTTATTCAAGAATCAAATGGGTTCAGCTCATCCCACCACAGATCCTGATATCAACATTATCTAGTCTGGCCCTTGTCTGAAAGATACTCATGCTAGAGCTCTATCTTCTCCCATTACCAAAGATGAAATTACAAAAGCTATTTTTTAGTGCTTGATAATAAAGCTCCAAGACTTGACGGATATAGTGTTTCTTTCTTCAAATCTTTGCTGATGATTTGCTTCTTTTCGGAAAGGGAGACCTATATACTATTCTGAAACTCCATCAATGTCTCAAGGAATTTAGTGCTGCATTTGGGCTTGAAACAAATTCTAAAGAGTGTTGTATTTTTTATGGAGGAGTTCATGATTCTATCAAAGCTTCTATTAACTCTCACCTAGGCTTTCCTGAAGGTACCTTCCCTATCAGATACTTGGGTGTTCCTCTAATATGTAAAAGGTTATCTTTTGTGGATTGTAGTCCTCTCTTCAGCAAGATTTCCACTCAATTCCAGAATTGGATGAAATTAAAAAATCTTTCATATGCTGGAAAACTCCAAGTTATCAAGAGTGTGATTCTTGGTGTTCAAATTTATTGAACATCAAGTTACATATTGCCTTCCAGTGTACTCCAAAAAATTGATGATATGTGCAGAAACTTTTTATGGGGGAATTCTAGAATCCCTCTAGTCTCATGGGATAAAATATGCTTGGGGAAGAGATATGGAGGGCTAGGAGTTTTCTCAGCTTCAAATTGGAATACAGCTTATGCATTAAGGAATATCTGGTTTATTCATGCAAATAAGGAGTTATTATGGATCAAGTGGATTCATGGTAATTACTTAAAAACCAGAGATATATGGCTAGTTAAAGAAAAACCTGGTGATTCCTAGATTTGGAAGAAAATGATCAAGATAAGGGATAAAGCTTCGATTCATTATGGTGGAGTTGAAAACCTGAAGAAGCTTATTGGTGCTTGTTATAAAAACTCTAAGATAATAATCTCAGCTCTATATGCAGCATTATGCCCTGTTTCTCAAATGGTACTGATGCCTTTGTACAAAACTGTCTGGGAGGCAATGAATTTCCCTAAGCACTCTTTCATTTGTTGGTTGGATGTTCAAAGAAGATTACTAACACTGGATAAGCTGCTTAGGAGAGGGATTGTGCACAATAACCAGTGTTGCTTGTGTTGGTGCAGGTTTGGAGACTAGAAATCATATGTTCTTTGAGTGTAATTACTCGAAGGATATCTGGAATAATATTATGGATTGACTCCAATTCAGATGGAAATCTTGTAACCGGGTTATGATAATGGAATGGTATAATAAAAGCTTGAGTGGCAAAGGCTTCAAACCGAAAATTAAAAGAATGATGTTGATTGCAACTGTATACGAGATTTGGATTGAGCGAAATATGAGGATCTTCTAGATGAAAAGTAGGGGTTGATCAATTGGTAAGAGATATTAAGATTGACATTTTCACTGTAGTTCTCAATAGCAGCACTTCGGTTGAGAATAGAGAGTGGATACTCTCTTTATAAGTGTTAAAATGTAGCCAGGGGTTGTTTGTTTTTTTTTTGTCTCTGATTTCTCAGTATAGAGAAACTTGATGTACATAAAACTTCCAATTTGGTAAATGAAATATATTCTTCATTGACCAAAAAAAATAATTAACATTATCCTTAGATCCCATGCAATAATTATTGTCAATTCTTTGGACTTCTAATATAAGATAGGCAACTCGGTTTGGATATAAAATTAAGTTTTCCATCCAAAAAGGGAACGCATAACTTATGTTATAAGTAGAAAGAAATGATGTTAATAATTGGATCTGTCCAGTTTGGATGGGTTAGAAATATAGTAGTACATCATCTAACTTTGTATATTTATGCATTATCGTTTCTAAAATATTTTGACAACACATACGTTGTTCTCCGTGTACAATAAGCATATATTGTTCTGTGTTTCGGTCCATTGCTAATATGTGAAAGTACCCTAAAGGGGGGTGAATAAGGTAATTGTTAATCTAATCCGATATTAATGCCAAATTAAAATTTACTAATTAATATCCTAGCAAATATGATATATAATAAATTATATATAAGGATAAGAAATGATAAACAATATGACAATAGGCGATATAAAAATGAGCACAAGATATACGTACGCTAAAGCCAAACACAAATAAGCAATATGATCACGGAGTTCGGTCAACCCTCGACCTTCGTCTCCGCTCCTCACCTCGAGGAGATTCTCCACTAATCACAACACAAATAACTACACAATCGGTTTCAAAGCTCACCAAAAATTTTTATAATACAATCGTTATTAATCACATAATACACTCCTCTAAGTGTTGGCCGATCCGTGTCACCTTCCTCAAGTGCTTGGAATTACTACCTCTCTCTAGGCTTTTACAACTAAGTCACTCCTCTTGGAATTAACTCCGTTCTTCTCCCAACCACTCCTCTAAATATCCTTGTGTATTATAACATGTTTTTACAATAAGTGTAAATAAAATGATTTGTTCTCCAATACAAATTGAGAATGAAATTTAAGCTCTTTCTTAATGTAACAACCCCACAATCCAATTATACAATATGTGTAATACTGAAGCTCGAATTGGTTGTGTGTGTAAACAATGAGAATAATGAAAATTAAACTCAACTTAATCTAGCAAATATATAAGAATCAAAATGATAATAAGCTAGATTAAAGAGTTAGAAAAACTTCTCCAATGAGAATAAAGAGTTGTAGATGATGATTTGAGGTTGATCTCCACAAAACCGAAATTGTGAAAGCCTTCTCTTTATTAAACTCTTTTGCACAAAACCAAAACACACTTAAACTCTTAAAAACAAACTTATATAAACTCAATTAAACATCCATGAGGAAAGAACAAAGCTTGAAGGCTATACATATAACCTCCCAAACAAAAACAGCTCAAAACTAGTCGTTACTGTACAAACTAGTCGTTATTGGTCGACTGATGAACATTATCGGTCGACTGATAAGCTTGATCAGTCAACTGATAAGGATCGATCGACTGAACAGAAACAAAAATAAAATTCTAGAGTAGTTTATCGGTCAACTGATATGAACAGTCGGTCGACCGAAAAACATGCACAGTCCTTATATGAACAGTAAAACTGATTTTCAAAGTTTGTTTAAAAATAGTAAATAAATTCTAAAAATTATAAAACTTAGAAAAATATTTATTCTAATAAAACAAACATGTTAGAAAAGAAATTTTTAAATACCATTTCTTGTTTTTGAAAACTCATATCATTTTGCAAAACCTCTGGAGTATGAGTTCGTTTAAACACTTGATTTTGACAAAACGATTTCCACCAAGTTTTGGAATCCTTTTGAATGGATTAATGGATTTAGAAAAGATGTGAAATAGTATAATCAAGTCTTTAATCCGTAAACACATTATTTTTCAAAATAAAGCTGATAAATATGAAACAAGTATATATGTATGTAAATATAACTATTTGTTTCATATCTATACGATTAAACTTGAAAGCTATAAAACGAAAAACGTGTATGTGTGTGGTTTGAGCTTTAAGCATAACACATAAAGTACAAACCTAAGACACTATAAATAATATACCAAGTTTAGAAATCTTCGTGAAGCTCGATCTTGGTAATGGATGAAGCAATAACAAATCTCGACTTGAATTATGATGGCTTCATTTCTATTTCCTCCTTTGAATGCCATTGTCAAGCTCAATTCCAACCAACCTCTAACGAAGGATCTTTGTGTAGGATTCCTAACAAGTGAATACAAACACTCTACAAACGGTGTTAGGAATTATTTATTAATTATCAAAACTAGATTAGATAGTATGATCATAAACATGAGACCTAAAAATATACATAATAACATCTGCATAGTGTACTCCGAGAATAGCGAGTAGGTGCTGCCGAAATAAAAATTCATGAAGTATACAAAGTTAGATGTATGTACTATTATATTTTTAATGGATAGAAGTCTTCCTATGATAGTCAGTAGAGTGTTAAAATCATCCTAAAATTAAGTTTTAATTTAAAAGGAAAAAATATCTTTTATGTTGTTAAATGATACATGTGCATAAGGATGATGTGTGTATGTATATATATTGTTCTGAAGAGTTAAAATTTTATTAGTATTAGGGAGATTAATTGAAGTTTCTAATAATATATTATCTACAGATAATTCCAAACAAGTCATGGTATTGCTAAATTTCATATTCTAAAATCAAATCTATTTATTCTCAGGCTCGAGTTGCTGGGGGAGTAAGGATGGGCATGGACCAGGCCCGTCAGGTTCAAGGCCGGGTTGGGTCTGACCCTGGCTCACCTGTGTTAGAGTAGGTCAGGCCTATTTCTCTGATCCTAGGTATGGAGTTGGATCCGGCCTAACCCACGATCCGCCTAGGGGCAAGCCGGGTCGGGCCTAGCCTATGGCCCACGGGTTGTGGGTTGACACATAGGGTTTTTAACTTTTTTCTAATTTTTTATTTTTAATTTCTAAACTATATTAGTATCAATTAAATTATTTTTTCTATTTTAATCTTTATTCAAAATTATACACACACACACACACACATTGTACAAAGATAACCATCACACTGAAAAACATCACAAACATAATGACATATGTGGTTCAAACTTTCAAGGAAGACCTACGTCTATGGGAAGTTAATAATTTTCAATTAGTTTAAATTTAAATTACAAATACAAGAGGAAAAAAGAAAAATGTTAAATAAGAACTAATAAAAACTAATAATTAAAATTTTAGGTCTGGTTAGGCTGGGTCGGACAAGGCCAACGGTGGGTCGGGTCAAGGTGAGTCGGGCATATTCTCTAGTCTCAAGTCTGGAGCTGGATCTAGCCCAGCCTATGACCGCGTATATCACAGGTCGGGTCAGGGCCTCACCCACTATGGGTCAGCCAGGTTGTGACCTATGACGGGTTGGACCGGGACTGCCTGCGGGGTCAAGCCGGCCTACGCCTAACCCTAGAGGGGAGTAGCAGTGGTGTGTAAAGGAGGGATGTTGATGACGATGATGACTCGTGATTTTCTGTAAATAGTTTTTATTTGTATATACTATTATTTCTTCCTCAAATTTTTACTTCTTTCAAACTTCAACTCGAATTTTAACTCTCGCGAAGTAAAAAAAAATTTATGTGGATGTGGGAGCATGTTAATAATACCTCCATAATCTTGATACTTAACTAGTGATAATAAAAAGCATTAAACAGAAAATGACTTAGAAATGTACACACAGAAAAATACTTAGAAAGACACGTCGGGAGTTCATGTTTTATGCCCTGATTACCAAATCGAAGAGAATAAAAATCAAAATCAGACTGGTAGTATGTGAATTGAACTCACATTAGGCAATTGTCTAGTTTCTGAAATGTTGGTTAATAAGCATTACCTAGGATGAAGTTCTAACAATTTTTTCAATTTGCACTATTACTGAACCCTTCAAAAGTTCATGACCTAGGTTACCCAGAAACTTCGTCTAGGATGCAGTATTTGTATCTATGTCCTGTGTCCACACCTATGTCCTTATCCGCACCCACACACGTATCCATGGTTGAATATAAATATAAACTTAGGATTTTTGGAGAAAACATATTGTCGCGCGCCTATGCGGAAGCGTGCTCACTCACTAAACAAGTCGTAAGTATGGGAGAAGAATAACCAATCACACACGAGCACAATCCAAAACTAAAATACAACAGATCAATCACAAATATAGAGATATACGTGGTTCGACAATTTGCCTATGTTCACGGGGAGAGGATGGGGAGATTTCACTAAATCAAGGAGAGTACAAAGGGTTACAATCTTATAAAACTCATAAACTAACCCTCAACCAAAGCTCTCAACTTACTCACAATATCTCCCTCTCAAAATACTCAAAAGTCTCTCTAATCTCTGATTACAACTCTTCTCTTTTTGATGATCCTAATCTCTTCTAAGGCGTTCCATATATATAGAAAACCTAAACCCAAAACAGCCTAGGAATTCTAAAATAAAAAACAAAATAAATTAGGAATCCTAATAACCTATTATCAAAACAGATTAAGAATCATGTTACCAAAATAGATTAGGAATCCTAATAACCTGTTATCAAAACAGATTAGGAACCTGCTATCCAATAATTCTCCACCTCGGTGAAGTATTCTCAAAACTGAGCCGACACTAATATGAACACCAATGCGTCATCTTACCAAATTCGGCTGCACCAATATGGTTGCCTACGTACCCGCTCTCCCAATGGATCAAGCCGCTCATAGTTCATCTAAATGGCCGTCAACGGCCTTAATAATCACGAATGTGCAACAAGCTTCTACAATGATCAAAGATGTTGCTCGGAATCACCTTAGTGAGCATATCCGCTGAATTATCTTTCATGTGGACCTTCACAATCTCCACATCACCATATTCAAGGACATCTCGAACGAAGTGATAACGAATATCAATGTGTTTCATCTTCGCATGAAAAACTTGATTCTTCACCAAATAGATAGCACTCATACTATCACGATGAATAGTGACGGACCGTTGCGATATACCAAGTTCCTCCAAAAGTTCTCGAAGTCAAATAGCCTCCTTCACAGTCTCTGTTATCGCCATATATTCTGTCTCCATCGTAGACAAAGTCACCGTAGACTGTAAGGTACATCTCCAACACACTGGCGCATGGGTCAAAGTGCACACATACCACGTAGTAGACCGGTGCTTATCCAAATCCTCGGCATAATCCGAATCAACATAGCCAATGCATAACTACCCACCTGTAGTGTCCCACTCATAAACTAAACCAACATTGAGCATACCTTGAATGTACCTTAAAATCCATCTCACGGCGTCCCAATGACCAACTCCTGGATCGTGCATGTATCTGGAAACCATGCTCACCGTCTGTGATAAATCTGGCTTTGTACATACCATCGCGTGCATCAAGCTCCCAACCATGCTCGCATATAGAGTCTTCGACATCAACTCTCAATCTTTAACTGTCTTCGGTGAGAGGTCAGCTGAAAGCTTCAAATGGGCTTCCAAAGATACACTAACTGGCTTCGTATCCATGCTAACATGAAATCGCTGTAGAACCTTCTTCAAATAAGCCACCGGTATCAAACAAATTCTACCATTCTCTTTGTCTCTACCAATCTCCATCCCTAAAATACACTTAGCCTCACCCAAATCTTTCATATCAAACTCCTTTGAAAACTATGCCTTCAACTCATCTATAGAAGACCTGAAAATGGAGGCAACTAACATGTCATCAATATAGAATAACAAATAGATATACGGACCTCCTTTCAACTTGTGAAAATACACACAATGATCAAACTGGCTCCTAGTATACGAATGACCAAACATAAAACCTGTTGGACCCTAAGGTCGCTATGAAAGAACCCTAGAGGGGGGTGAATAGGGTTTATGCTAATCTAATCCGATTTAAATGCCAATTAAAACTTACTAATAAATATCCTAGCAAGTAACAAGATAACTATGCAAGGATATGAAACAAACACAAGGGGAAACAAGTTAAACTAGATAGTGGATAAAATAAACAATGAGCAATTGACAAAGACAATATGAAAAATAAGCACGAATATAAAAGTGCGTCAATGCAATCACAAACAAAACAATATGTTCACGAGGTTCGGTCCCCACGACCTACGTCCCCACTCCTCACCTCGAGGAGATCTCCACTATCACAACACACCCGGTTTGGAAGCCGGAACTTCTCTACACACTCGGTTATCAAGTCAACCGACAACTCTCACAAATCCTCACAATGTAGATACACAAGCTACAACCTCAAGTGTTGGTCCTCACGTATCGCCTCCCTCAAGTGCTCGGAATTATCACCTCTCACTAGGCCACCGACGCCACTCCTCTCGATATCGACTACGTCCTCACCACACACTCCTCTCGGTGTACAAGTGTATTACAAAGTGATCTACACAATTAAGCACAACAAATGATTGTTCTCTAAACAAGGTGAGAACTCAATTAGGTATAACTCAAAGTCACAAACCCCACAACCCAAAATATACTATGAATGTAAATACTATAAGCTCAATAGGTTGTGTGTGAACAAAGAGACTCAATAAAAACAATTTAACTAAACTCAATATAAATCTAGCTTATGGAAATTATAAACAAAACAATAAATAGCTAGAATGAGTTTAGGAAATCTTCTCTAGATGATAACAAGAGAGAGGGAGAAGAGTGATTGCTCAAACACCAAATGATGATCTCAACTTGCTCTTGTGAAATTATCTTCACAAAACCGAAACTTTGAAACAAGGCTTTAAACACCTTTAAACAAACTTAAACCCTTATTAAACTTCTTTAAAATATTCTCTTGGTACACTTGAGAGTTGAATGCAATGGGGTATTTATAACAACCCAAGACATCAGCCAAAAACCAAGCAAAAAGACCAAAAGGCCCTTAGAAAAAACAGCTGGAAAAAGGATAGAAAACTAGTCGTTATTGAACGGTGGTCGACCGCAGAGCCACTAGCGGTCGACCGCGGCTAAAACTAGCCGTTGGGATGCAAAGCTGGAAAAGTCACGGTCGACCGCAGAGGCAGATCCGGTCGACCGCGAACAGCTGAAAAACAAAGCTGACTCTCTAGAAAAATTACGGTCAACCGCAGAGCCAAGGGCGATTGACCGCGATCTGATAAAATGCAGACGCAGTCGCTGGCTGAAGTGTGGTCGACCGCTGAGGCACGCGCAGTCGACCGTGAACTGATATACACAGTTTTCCTGGTTTGAAAATAGATTTTTTTACTTTTAAAAATATGTTAAAAATAACAAATGAAGTCCAAAAATTATGAGACTTTAGGAAATGATTATAAACATGTTTATGAACATGTTACAAATAGAATATTTCAAATTGCATTATCCATTTGTGAAAACTCAAGTATTTTACAAGTATGTCCAAAACATAAAAAGTTGATATACATGAAATTTGATGTTTTGACATAAACACAACTTTGAAACATTTTCAAACGTTCTTATAGACTTAATAAAGTATATAAAATATAGTTATGAAGTCTATAAACTAGAAACACAATATTTTTACAAATATAATAGAAAATGAAACATATGAGTATGTATATGAAAATATATTTGTTTCATATCTAAGTAGTTAAACCAAATCACAATAATAAATATGAAATATGTAATTTCATATTTATAAACATAAAAACCAAAACTTGTGTTGTATATATATATAACTACATATATATACAAGGAAACCAATAAAATATGTGTGTATATGATATTGAGCTTAAAGTATCTAACACACATAATATAAAACCTAAACTAGATCACCCAAGCCGATCTTGATCTTCAATAAGCTTGACTTGGTACACTATGCGGATGAAGCTGAACTTGGATCTTGAATTTGAATTATATAGGCTTCACTCCATAATTCCGCCAACCTCCATTGGATATGATCGTGAAAGCTTGATTCCATCCATCCTCCAACATGTTATTTGTCTATAATAAATAAATAAACACAAATACTAGACAAACAATATTAGAAGTAAATTGTTTGTTAATCATTATCAAAACAAGAAGGCCAACAAAACCATCGAATCACCTATAGCACTATCGATGAGACTGCTTCAAATCATATAGTGATTTCTTTAACCTACAAACCAGGTTTTCCTTCCCTACAGCTCAGAATCCCAATAACTAAGTCATATATATTTCTTCATCAAGATCACCATGAAAAACTATCGTCTTCACATCCAACTAATCTAACTCTAATCCATATTGTGCCACCAAAGCTAGCAAAATCCAAATCGAAGAATGCTTTACCACCGGAGAGAAAACCTCATTATAATCAATTCCTTCCTCCTGTGCATAGCCCTTCACAACCAACGTATCCTTGAACCTCAATGGAGTGCCCTCAATACCCTCCTTCTTCGTGTATACCCACTTGCAACTAACTGCCTTCTGCTCCTTTGAAAGCTCAACAAGCTCTCATGTATCGTTCATGTAAAAAGAGTCCATCTCCTCCTGCATAGCCACCTGCCATGAATCAGCCTTCGAACTCTGCTCGGCTTCTCTGAATGTAGTAGGAACCAACTCATCGATACTCTCTACCGGAAGTGCATATGTAACTACCGTATCAGTATGTCGTGCTGGCATCCATATGTCTCTTCTCTGTCTCTGAACAACAATAGAATCCTGAACCCGAACCATCGGTCCCTGATCCTGCACAACTATACCCGTATCCTTCTCATCATCACCATGCTTGCCTGACGTCACCTCAGTCGGTACTCTAATGGATACTGTACCATCTGGACAATATGGAGCTCTATCGATCTCCACCACTTGCGATATTTCCTCAGTCGGGTCACTCTCCACCTGATGAGAGCTGAGAAGCTTCAAGATAGAAGCCTCATTGAACGTAATGTATCTACCTCAGCACAATCTTCCTGTCAACTGGATCTCAAAGCTTGTATCACTTAACACCGCACTTGAATCCTACAAATATAGCCTTCCTAGCTCAAGGTTCCAACTTATCAGTCTTCACATGATAGTATGTAGGGCACCCAAATACCTTGAGCTGGTCATAATCGTGTGCTAGCTCTCCCGACCACATCTCCATAGGGGTCTTCTCCTCAATCGCAGATGAAGGTAGCCTATTAATAAGATGGCTTGCATATAAAAGTGCCTCAGCCTAAAAGATCTTCTCCAAACCGCTGTGCGCTAATAAATTTTATATCTTCTCCAATAAAGACCGATTTAACCTCTCTATCACCCTATTCGGCTGTGGTGTATGACTAACTATGAAGTATCTCTCTATGCCCTTGTCTTGACATAGCTGCTAAAAGGGGTCTGATGTGTACTCACCACCATTGTCGGCTCGTAACGTCTTGATCTTTCTCCCAATCTTCAGTTCCAACCTCTTCTTCCACTTCACAAATATATCTAGGACTTCACTCTTCTTCGTCATGGTGTACACCCAACAACGCCTAGAATATTTATCAATAAACGTGATGAACCAATATCTACCAACAAGTGATGCAGTCTTGGTGGGACCCCAAACATCTGTGTGCACATAATCCAGGATGCCCCTCGTCCTATGAATGGTTGTCCCAAACTTCACCTTTGTTTTCTTGCTAAGAACACAGTGCTCACCAGAACTCAATTTTTCCACTCTTGGCTCCCTTCAATAGCCCCTGCTTACACAGCGCCTGTAGTGACATCTCTCCGGTATGCCCCAATCTGTAATGCCAAAGTCTGCTAATATCCGCCTCTGAAATAGCTGAAGCAACATGGCCAATCACGGTTATTCCCTTCAGATAATACAAGTTCTGACTGCGGACTCCCTTCATCAACATCAAAGATCTATTAGTAACATTTGTTACAACATCCTCAAAGGTCACCTTGAATCCATTCGCCTCTAAAGCTCTAACTGAGATAAGATTCTTCTTTAACTGAGGAACAAATCTCACCTCCTTCAATTCACGGACTACTCCATCGTGCATCCGAATCCTCACAGTACCTATCCCATAAATGCCACAGGATTGATCATTTCTCATGACAATAACACCTCCATCGAGTCTCTTAAATGATAAAAACCAATCTCACCTAGGAGTTACATGATAAGTAGCGCCAGAATCAAGCATCCAATCTGATGCATCCAAGTGGTTCCCCTCTAAAGTAGTCAATAGAGAAAAGCTCGAATCATCAAAATTGTCGCCTTCCGCAATATTCACCTCATTAGCCTTTAGGCTCTTCTTCTTGCTATCCTCCTTCTCCTTGATCTTTGGATAGTCTTTCTTCCAATGTCCCTACTCCTTACAGAGTGCATATTGGTTCTTTCTTAGCTGGTGATGACATCTTGACTTTGACCTTCCTCTATTACCACCTTTTAGATATGACCTTCTACCTCTCGTCGACAATGTCTCTCCTGAAGTACTAGCGCGGGAAGTATCTTTGTCCTTTCTCCTCAAATCATAGTTTGTCAAAACATTAGTAACTTTACTATAGCTGATAGAAGACCTCTCATTCAAAAAAGTGAGCATGAAGGTATCATACTCCTCATTCGGTAAAGAGCCCAACAAAATAATCACCTTGTACTCATCCGATGTCTTCTCATCAATATTTGCCAAGTCCGACAACAACTTAGTGTAGTTGTTTTCATGAGCCGCTAGTGAGGTACCTCGGGATATCTAAAATCTGAACAATCTTCACAGCAAGTGCAAACGGTTCTCAACACTCTTCGTAAGGTACTTATTGTTAAGAATTTCCCACATCTTCATTAAAGACATCACCCCAATCACATCATACTTTAATTCCTGTTCTAAACAGGATCTGATCACCCCACAAGCGTTCCTATTCATCTTTTCCCATATCGCCTCTTCATATTTTTGTGGTCTCTCTTGGACCATGATGGTCTCCTCCAAATTATGAGCATTGAATGTGTCGTGAACATCGCTCGTCCACAAACCAAAATTGATCTTATCGTCATACTTCACCACACTAATCTTAGTGTTCTGAAACCCAACTTGAACTGTACTCACCATCTTGCTGCTTTCACCAACTTCTTCACTAATACTCGTAAACTCCAAATTGTAAAGAAAGATTCAAACTTTGAAAAGAATAAGAACTTACCCATCTGAATCCTAGATTAGATTCCAAATAGAACTGCTAACCACACGAGGAAAGTGAGATCTCCAATAGCAACTTCAAATCCTATCTCCACCGAAGCCTAGAACTCTAAGAGCCAAGCTTCCACGACGAATCTTCCATCACCTAATGCTAAAATCCTAGATCTAAAATCTGAGCTCTGATACCAATTGTCGTGCTCTGATACCAATTGTCGTGTGTCTATACGGAAGCGTGCTCGCTCACCAAACAAGTCGTAAGCACGGAAGAAGAATAACCAATCATACACGAGCACAATCCAAAACTAAAATACGACAGATCAATCACAACACAGAGATATATGTGGTTCGATAATTTTCCTATGTCCATGGGGAGAGGATGTGGAGATTCCAGTAAATCAAGGAGAGTACAAAGGGTTACAATCTCACAAAACTCACAAACTAACCATCAACTAAAGATCTCAACTTGCTCACAATATCTCTCTCTCACATTGCTCAAAAGTCTCTCTAATCTCTCATTACAACTCTCCACTTTTTGATGATCCTAATCTCTTCTAAGGCGTTCTATATATATAGAAAACCTAAACCCAAATTAGACTAGAAATTCTAAAACAAAAAACAAAACAAATTAGGAATCCTAATAACATGTTACCAAAACAGATTAAAAATCATGTTACCAAAATAGATTAGGAATCCTAATAACTTGTTACCAAAACAGATTAGGAACATGCTATCCAACACCTATAAATTGAGATTGGGGATTTGCAAGAAGGCGGGGAAGAGTTTGTGAAAAGAGTGTGACATTTTGAATTAGCTAGTTCTTCTAGTTTATAATAATTAAAAAGGATATAAAATAAATTTATTTGCAAGAACTGTTAAAATTTTAGTATTTTTTAAAAATGTGGGGAAATTTGAGAGAAGAAAGCAATTTGAGGGGTAAATATAGAGTTACAATGATTTGGTGGGTAAATTTAGAAATATCATGAATGTGGAGGCTATACCGCAAAAGAACACTATAATTTTAGTATTTTTATTTTTTTATAATATTTTTTTTTATATCAACATTCATTTATATGCTTGAATTTTTTTATATGTATTAGACAATATTATTATTTGCATGGGATACATGATATTTATACAACAATCTATGTGTTTGATTTTTTTCCTTATTGTGACATGGGATGTTTATTTTTATTATAAGTTGTATTGTGAAGTTTGGGCATATGTATTATGGAAAATGGTTTTTTCGTTTGTGTATGATCTTAGAATGTAATGTATATTAGTTGGATTTGATATTGCAATGGA
This sequence comes from Asparagus kiusianus, assembly GCA_022839385.1. Classification (NCBI taxonomy): domain Eukaryota; kingdom Viridiplantae; phylum Streptophyta; class Magnoliopsida; order Asparagales; family Asparagaceae; genus Asparagus; species Asparagus kiusianus. The sequence continues at coordinate 204,953 of BQKN01000291.1, forward strand.
ATGAGTATTGATTGGTATGTATTGTATATTGATTGATGGAATCTGTTTGGGTGCATATTGATTTATATAGGATTCATTAGATGTGAAAATGATATTGCATGTGCTATTAATTGTATTTTTAAGGGGAATGAAAATTTATAAAAAATTAAAGAATGAAATCATCCTAGATAGAATTTGTCTAGGATACATCTCAGACAGAAATTCCATCTAAGATGTAATAAAACATCCTAGATGAAAAAGCCATTTGGGATACATCCTCTTTGAAATTTCCATCTAGGATACATCGTAGACGGTAATTTTGTCTATTGATGTATCCTAGACTGTTTTTCCACTAAGATACATCATAGACGGTTAGTTGATTCCATCTATGATAGTCTTTGTAAACGGAATTTTGCCTAGAATGTGTCATCCTAGACGAAAACTTACTAGACCAACATCCTGTGAGTGGGGCCCAGCCACCCACCGCTGAGTCCATCGGACAAAGAAAAAAAAAGGGGAACGCGGTTTCGTTATTTTCGCGTGTTGATGGCCCACAAAGGACAAAGGCCCACCCTGATATGAAGCAATATAAGTTATGTGCCTGGTTTTTTTTTCGTGAAGCAGAGACAGGGTACAAGTAAAACAGTGCGGCAGCTGCAGCAAAGAAAAGAAGTCTTAGGGCTTCCTGAAGAGTGTTTTGTGCGGTCTCTTGTGCTGATTTTGAGAGAGATATTTGTACGAGAGGTTTGAGAGATTGTGTGAGGGTTTAGATTGAATGATTGTAAACCCTATTTATATTCTCCCTCTCTTATAGTAGATCTCCCCCTCCTTGCCCCATGGATGTAGGCTATTTGCCGAACAACGTAAAATTTGTGTTCTTACCATGATTTATAATAGCTTGTAGGATCCCTTGACAGGTCAGTCCTAGAACTGATGAGAGGAAGAGCCGATATCTCACTTTGTTGAGATATCCGCTTCAGATTCTTATTTCCTTGGTGAGATAGGAATTCTTTCGATCTAATCTCTTGTTGTGTACCTTACGCACCGGAGGTGCTGCCGAAATTTCCGCTGCACACAACAAGTGGTATCAGAGCTCCGGGTTGGACTTAGGAGCTTGTTTGAAGGATTCGCTGAATGATTCCTATTTGAAGATTAGATCGACAACATAGGTGAAACAAGCACATCGGGATCGTCTCTTACGAAGACGATACATAGTTTGAGCATCAATAACATGAAGATTGATGTTCCAAAGTTCGACGGCAAGATTAACTTTGGATTGTGGAGGTGTCAGGTGATGGACGCCTTAGACGCTCAGAATTTGGAGGAGACTCTTGAGTTACAAGAGAAACCTACCGATATGGAAGCTAAGGTTTGAAAGAAGATGAATAGTAAGGCATGTGGAGTTATTCGGTCACGCTTGACGCCGGATCTTATTTATGATGTGATGAATGAGACGTCGGCGAAGAAGATGTGGGAAACACTCAATGAAAAGTATCTTACTAAGAGCATTGAAAATCGGCTTCACTTGAAGAAGAGGTTTTACCAGTTCAAGATGAAGAGGGGAGTTTCCATTAGGGAGCATGTTAACAACTTCACAAAGCTACTTTCAGACATAACCAATGTGGATATCATGGTTGAGGATGAAGACAAGGCGATGCTACTTTTGTGTTCATTACCCGAGGATGATTATGGTACTTTTGTCCTAACTATGATTAATGGAAAAACTACTGTTAGTTACAAGGAGGTGACCTCAGCGTTGGTAAATTATAAGTTGAGGAAGAGTGTTGATGAGTCCTCCGAGAAGACATCAGGAGATGCATTAGTAGTTCATGGTTATGGTCCAAACCGAAGCAGGAGGTCACGGTCTAGAGGTGCACATCGTGGGATGTAGGAATCAATGTGCCTTTTGTAAAGAGGATGGACATTGGAAAGCCGAATGCCCAAAGTTAGATCGATCCGAGAAGAATAAGAGGAAAGCTGTACAAGCTTCAGAGGTGAATGTTGTCAAGACTAGTGACAACAATTCAGATTCGGATTCTTCGGGCTATTCATTGTCTGCACTATCGTCAGTTTGTGTTGCCTACTCTACAGAGTGGATGTTAGATTCGGGTGCTTCATACCATGTTTTCCCTAGGAGGGATTGGTTCTTCAGCTTTCAGAAGTTGGAAAGAGAGGATGTTGTGCTCATGGGTAATGGACATGCATGCTCTATTGGTGGTATTGGTACCGTTCGCATTAAGATGAGTGACGGGGTGATTCGGGAGTTGAATGAAGTGAGGTTCGTTCCATAATTGAAGATGAACATCATTTCATTTGGAGCTTTGGAGGAAGCAGGTTATAGGGTGACCTTGGTGGATGCACGTTTGAAGGTCACATTGGGGTCCATGATTGTGATGAAGGGCGTCAGAAGGAGCAATTTATATTATTTACTTGGAAGCACGACGATTGATAGGGAGATGACGACTTCATCAGATTCGACTAGACTGTGCCGTTGTTTGATGCTGGGTTATTTGATTGGTAATACCGTGCATAGGTTGTTGAGGAGTGTTATGACCTGCAGTTTGAAGTCCTTTGAACCCATTAGTATGAGCAAGAATACCAAGATAGAGTTAGGCACTTCTATCCATCATTCGAGAGGTCTTTTGAGGGGTGTTCATTTAGGCATTCGGGGGCCTTCCAAAGGAGCATCATTAGGAGGTAATAGGTATATGGTTTCCGTAGTTGGGGATTGCTCTAGGCATTGGTGGGTTGCAATCAAATCCCGTTGGTGTGAAGTCCTAGAAGCCCGCAACAAATAGAGGAAGTGTATTAGCAGAAAGGTGAAGGTACTTCGGTCTGATGTTAGAGGGAGGTACAAGAGGGACCTATTTCTACATTTGTGCCGAGCTTACGGTAATTAGAGACACTTCATTGGTGTGGAAACTTTGAGACGACGTGATGAGATGGCAGATTTGGGAAGCTGTTCCTTTCTGGAGGAGGATCGATGTTTGATGTCGAGCATTGGTATTAGTATGCGGGCTACGACATGTTTGGGCTATCTTATGTATAGGTTGCCGACTACTGCATGTAAAGATTTTGGATCTGGTGGAGCTGCTTCAGATTTTAGGTTACGTTGGATATTTGGCTACCCAGTACTTGGTCACATCGTGGATGTGAGATTTGATCCGATAGCATATTTGGGAGTCAAAGGCGTGTTTGATTATCATGTATTGGCTTCTGACTTTGTTCTAAGCAGGTATGTTACGTTTGACTCTCAGCAGGTGGAGAGTGGTGATCAAATCTTTGGAACATCGCAGTGGGTGGAGAGTGATGCTACTCCACGAGCTACTCCACGTTAGGTGAAAACTCCAGATCATACTGCATCATTTAGGATTCCAGCTAATATGACACAGATTGGGAATCGTGTTTATTTGGATGCAGATGATATGTTGATTGATTTGAGTACAGCTGATAGATGTAGTCTGGATATGGCCATTGGTTCATCTCAGTTGGAGATGTTTGGATTATTTCAGTTTGGGGCCATTGGAGGCGCTATCAGCCGTAGACTTGATCGTGATGTTGGAGAAGGGTTGCGAACTCTTCTAGTGGATTGAGGCCTTTGGAGGTCGTTTTGGTGAAATACGTTCGGCTTGATTCCTTGGGCAAGAGGATACGTAGGTAGTCTTTTAAATGTAGCCGGGTTTGGATTATTTGATTTTGATGGGGGTGAGATTGTTTGGACTCTCGTTCGGGTTCTCGACTTGTTGTGGATTGAGTTCGTACTGGACACAACAAGTGGGACTTTTGGATGCTTTGGTGTCGGCTCAGTTTTGAAAAAACTTCGCCAAAGTGGAGAATTGTGAGTGGGCCCAGCCACCCACCGCTGAGTCCATCGGACAAAGAAAAAAAAAGGGGAACGCGGTTTCGTTATTTCCGCATGTTGATGGCCCACAAAGGACAAAGGCCCACCCTGATATGAAGCAATATAAGTTCTATGCCTAGTTTTTTTTTCGTGAAGCAGAGGCAGTGTACAAGAAAAACAGTGCGGCGGCTGCAGCAAAGAAAAGAAGTCTTAAGGCTTCGTGAAGAGAGTTTTGTGCGGTCTCTTGTGCTGATTTTGAGAGAGATATTTGTACGAGAGGTTTGAGAGATTGTGTGAGGGTTTAGATTGAGTGATTGTAAACCCTATTTGTATTCTCCCTCTCTTATAGTAGATCTCCCCCTCCTTGCCCCGTGGACGTAGGCTATTTACCGAACCACGTAAAATTTGTGTTCTTGCCGTGATTTGTAATAGCTTGTAGGATCCCTCGATAGGTCAGTCCTAGAACTGATGAGAGGAAGAGCCGATATCTCACTTTGTTGAGATATCCGCTTCAGATTCTTGTTTCCTTGGTGAGACAGGAATTCTTTTGATCTAATCTCTTGTTGTGCACCTTGCGCACCGGAGGTGCTGCCGAAATTTCCGCTGCGCACAACACATCCTAGACGGAATTCTGTCTTGGACGGTTAACTTTGACGAAATTCTACCTATCCTAGATGGAATTTTCTGTCTAGGATGTGTTGTTTTTTACCAGTGACCCTGATATAATTAACGATTTATTATTAATGGTTTCATTACTAATTGCTTGGTAATTTGAATCTTGTCCACACACAAAAGCACCATATATTCTGAGTAATCTATAAATATACAGGGGGGGGGGGGGTATTATTTTTTTATATAAGCGATTGTGCAATGAATGTAAGAGCCTTTAGGCGCAATGTATACACATATATCAGTATTCTGTATCTAAAATAATTTTGTCTGTTACTATCTGTACACAATTGGGTCCTTGCTCTAAATCAAGTAAATCATTATATTCTCTAGTTCTTCCCCTTCTTTTTCCTTTCTTCTGCTTAATACTCTTCATGTGCTATTTATGTGCAAGTCCAACCCTAATTAATTAGTAGGCTGTACTTAAAGCAAGCTGTATTGATCATCAAGCTGTAGCTAAACATGCGTGACAATGACTTAAACGGCGTCCAATGCACTGAATTTGTACAGCCAAGTTCATGTTAAGACCTCACTTACATATTATTAACAGTGACATCGCTCTCTCAAGAGCTGTATCACCTTGAAATTAGGAAAGACTTTCATTTGAAAGGAAAACAGTTTATATGAACTAAGTACGGTCTTTCTCACGTAGAATTAGAAAATTCTTTTCTTTTTACTTTTTACCTTTTTCTCTTCCTTTTTTTTAGCCGATCATTGTACTGAATTGAGTTCGGTGGTGGGTCAAAGTTCGACTGGTTTATAAAACTCTTTTTTTTAGATAATAATACTTTATAAAATATTTGTGATGATAGATAACGACGTTCACCGGGTAGGTGGGCATGAATACCTCGACGGATTCTTTGATTGACTGGTCAAGCCGACAAAGAAGTCACGTGTGAGGTCTTTATCACACGTGTTAGGATAATGGCCCAAAATCTAGGGTTTCTTTGTTTTTTTCCATTTCAAAGTCCAGGGTTTGAGCATTAATTTATTAAACACAATTTTAAGCAATGAAACTGATTAATTAGTATGTGTATTATGTGTATGGTGTTGACATGTGGACGCTCTATCAGGGCCAAAAGAGTTGATAAGGCATGTAATTTTAACAAAAGGTTATAAATTGATATATTAGGGAAATGATACTTGAACGTGTACTTTAAACTTTCATTTAATTGAATATATCATAATCACATTTTATCCAAAATCATAATCTATGAACTGATATTCATTAATTTACTCTTGTAGAGAGTGAGATGATCCAAACTCTACAACACACACAATGAAAAGTGTTTGGGTGGAAAGTCGATTTCATTGAAGAATCCATTACAACTTTGAACGTTACAATAAATTCAAGAAATTAGCCTTTTTATAAGACTTTCAATCAACAATTACAACTTTCTCTCAAACTACACACAATAGATGTTTATCGCCTATTGCTTGTGCGGGATCGTTGCCGGTGTCGGGTTTATCCGTGGACCGCCTACGGATCAGATCCGGTTAACCGAAAATTGGTAATCAATGCTCTTACTTCACGAATGAAGTAATCACATCAGCGGTAATCTTGACCAAGCGAGATTACGGCTCTTCTCGAGATTAAGACTAAGCTTAAATCCGGAGGAATAAGGGGAAAACAAGTCTCAGATCTCTCGAACTCTCTTTTTATTGTCGAACTCCGCTAAGATCTGCTAACACTCTGAAATTCGTGCTCCAATCTCCAATTTAACAGCACTTCGCCCTCTTGATTTTTCATATGTAGAATGGAGGCCTTAGGGTTATATTTATAGGCCTCAGATGCAGGTATTTGGATGAGAATGAGCGATTTGGCACTATCATCAGTCAATAACAGCCTAACCACGTTTGTGGATGATATCAAGTTAGTTGGGAACCTCTGGAATAGATAAATCCTACGAAAACCGCTTAAAACCGTCGAAAACGCATTTGAGGGTCAAATCTGTGCGACGAGCACTAGTGACCCGCGCTACCGCGGGTCACCATTAGGTGATCCGCGCGAGCGCGGGTCACCCCTTGGTAACCCACATGCGCGTGGGTCACCAAGTGGCGACCCGCGCGAGTGAGGCTCTTTCTCTCTCTCTCTTTTCGTTTTTCGGTGTTTCCTGACCTTCCCGGGCTCGTATTTTCTACCATTCTGTGTATTTGGTCGACTCGTTGACTTGTACACTTCGTTGAGGGACTGACCGACGAACGCGTCGGTCACTTGGGGCTGCCTGACAAGCGCGTTTGGTCACTTGTGGCTGACAGATGTGCGCGAGTTGACTGACGAGCACATTCGGTCACTTTGAGTTGACCGACACGCGTGAGCTGATTGATGTGCGCGAGCTGACCGACGCGCATGAGCTGACTGACGAGCGCGTTCAGTCACTTTGAGTTGACCGATGCGCACGGGCTGATTGACGTGCCCGTGCTGACCGACGCGCGCGAGCTGATTGACGTGGGAGTGCTGACCGACGTGATCGAGCTGATTGACGTGCGCGAGCTGATTGATGTGCGCGATCTGACCGACGCGCATGAGCTGACTAACAAGCGTGTTCGGTCACTTTGAGTTGACCGATGCGCACGGGCTGATTGACGTGCGCGTGCTGACCGACGCGCGCGAGCTGATTGACGTGGGAGTGCTGACCGACGCGAGCGAGCTGATTGACGTGCGCGAGCTGATTAACGTGCGCGAGCTGACCGACGCAAGTGAGCTGACTGACGTGTGCAAGCTGACCAACATGCGTAGCAGCCGATGCGATAACCCTTCTTGACTCGTCCACTCTCCGTTTTGAGCTACGTGCGGGATCTCATAGGTAATTTTAGATACCTACAAATACCCCCTTTAAAGTATTTCAGCCTCATTCTTTTATAGAGGAGTCTAAAATGATTTGGATGTGATAGACGCCCACCTTCAATCGGTTGCCAAAGGACCTATAACTGGCTTCAGTTCTTGACTTCTTCACTTTTCAATCTATTTAGTATTTTATCGAATAGCTAAAAAAAAATTCCGATGCTGCGTTTATCGTCTGGCCGTTGTTAAAGTCTCTTATCGAAATTGGTAAGTTGATTTTGGCTCGTGTCATTGAATTGACTTTGAACTAATTATCTATGTCACAACGCGTTGACCTAGGGCTACGTGTTGACCGGCATTGACCTTAGGGTTTTGTATCGATCGGCATTGAATTTCATCACAACGCATTGACCGGCGTTGACTGGGCTACCGGTGTTGACTGGGCTAGGTGTTGATCGGCGTTGACCCTAGGGTTTCGTATCGATCGTTGTTGACTTTCGTCGTAATGTGTTGACCGGCATTAACCTGGGCCTACGCGTTGATCGACGTTGACCCTATGGTTTTGTATCGATCGACGTAAACTTTCGTCGCAATGCGTTGACCTGAGGAGGACCAGTTTATACTCGTATACTCCTGGAAGTTTCGGGAATCAGTTTAACCTCATGTACTCATTGTAGGTTGTCGGGTTATCCTTATGAATTATTACACGTAATATTCTCTAGGAACTTCCCGTCAAAAGTGAAAAACAGTTTAGACTCGTATACCTATTAGAGTATACGTGGGTCCTGAATATCTCAAAAGTGGGCGAAAATACCGCGAAGCTAACCGGGAACATGAAATTGGGTCCCGAATATCCCGAAAGTGGGCGAAAGCAGGTGAGAATACAACAAAAATGACCTCCAGATCATACCCGACCTGCACGAACACGGGTCGGATCAATCCGACCCATGCGAACGCGGGTCAGGTAGATCCGACCCACGTGAACGCGGGTCGGGCGGGAATCCGACCCGTGTGAACACGGGTCGGGGATTCCTGGGACTTAAGTCCCGATTCCTTCTGCCTCTTTCTTCTTCCACTCCTCTTGTTTTCTTCTTCCCCAAGCTCTACAAGTTTTCAGAACTCTTCCTCTTCAAAGATTCTTCTCCTTTAAGAACTCTAAATCTCTTCACTTTCCTAAGATCAAAACCCTTCAGAAGCTCTTGACCTTGGCCGAATCCTTCACCTCTTCAAAAGCTAGGGTTCGGAAATTTGGGACCTTCTTCCCCTTCAAGCTCCAATCTTCTTGAAACTTGGGTAAGTCTCTCCTCATGGCCTTAATTTTGTGTGTTTAATTTCAGTTTAAGAGAATGATTTGAACTCTTGCCCTTGAATTCGTGCGTTTTGGTTTGGATTTTGAATGATAAGGTTTTATGGTGGCTGAATTTCTTGGCTTTGGTTGTGTGCATGACTTGATAATTGAAGCCCTAGCTCTTCAATCTTGGGGGAAAACAAAAATTTAGGTTTGGGCTTTGATGGTGGCTGAATTTCTTGGCTTTGGTTGTGCGCATGACTTGATAATTGAAGCTGTAGCTCTTCAATCTTGGGGGAAAACTGAAATTTGGGTTTGGGCTTTGATGGTGGCCGAATTTCTTGGCTTTGGTTGTGTGCATGACTTGATAATTGAAGCCCTAGCTCTTCAATCTTGGGGGAAACTAAAATTTGGGTTTGGGCTTTGAATGATGGCCGAAAAATTCTTCAAACTCTTGGTTGATGATTAATGACTTGAATCTGTAGTTCTTGAACCTGTGCATGGCCGAGGCCTTTGATTGTTGTCCATGTTCATACGTATAGCTTGAGATTTGAATCGATACCCATGCTTAAATTTGTAGATTTTATAAACTTTTAAAGTAGTCGATATTCCTTGCTTAACTTGTGTGGGAGTAAACTTGGTTGTGTATGAGAACTTAATCGGATTCTTGATTTAGGGGAAATATCGAGGCTTTGATTCTTGACTTTGTGTATGACCGGGACCCCTTACTTTAATTGAGACTTGAGCTTTGTTAACTTTGAAATTTGTCTTCGAACAAGAATCCAATACTGTTTTATGATACTCAACGCCTTGGTCTTTTGACTTGGGTACTGCTAACTAAGGTTTCCTTATGCGGCTTGAATTGAATTCCTTCGAAGCTTAGTTTTGAATTCTTGTCAATATTGAACCCTTGGGATGTTTGGTTGTGTACGTGACTCAATATCACTTAATTCTTCCTTGTAGTCATGTATATATGGTTTTGAAACTCGGGTCAATATCCATGTTCTAATTTCGGATGATTCTGTGATCTTGTAAATTTGCATGTTGACGTGGTTGAGACCCTATGTTTGACTTTGCGACGCTCAACTTGATTTTGCCTTTGAATTGTCATGCTTGATCATGGATGTGATCTATGTATGAGGAGCTTAGTTTGAACCACATGTAAGAATTGAGCTTATGTCCACTTTTGGCCTTTGAGAGAAAAATGTCCAAGCCTTCAGCTTGTGTATTGGCCGAGAATCGAACTCGCCGCTTTAGCCTTATACATTTATTTTCTAGACTCTAATTTGCATCGAAAGCATTTCATAGGTTTAATTGGACCTTTAACTAGAAAATTCCATTTTGTAGAATTTTAGTCAAAGATTCACAATTTCCTTTTTAATCTCTAATTTGCGTACCTCGATTCTTGATCTAACTGAACTGAAATGATTTTTGTTGCAGATTAGCCATGTTGATGAGGAGATCACGCTTTCCGAGGAGCCGCTCGGCCACTTAGTCATCTGAGAGGGAGTCCTTGTCTTTCACTGGTAAGCCTTTATAATTTTCTGCTCATGAATTCAATATTTATCATATCATATTGCATATTGCATCCCTGTTTTGTCCTCCTTGATGAGGCAATTGGGAAGAGCTGATATCCTCCTTCGTGGGGGTGAACGCTTCTATATTACATCCCCTCTTTGCTCTCCTTGGTGAGGCAATTGGGAAGAGCTGATATCCTCCTTTGTGAGGGTTGATGCTTATCAGATATGTTTTGCTTGGTCAAAATGCAGCTTAAGACAATATAGGGCAATTTTTTTTGCCATATCACATCCCGTAAGATAGGGTACGTCATCGTATTATTTGTGCGACCATGTACGTTATCTTGTGTGTTCATGATACAGTTAAAATCATCTCGCCAATTACAAGATAGTGACTCTATCTCACAGATTGGTGAAAAGAGTTCAACGCCCTGTGTTGTCTTAATATTTCTTCATAACCGCGTTTAATAAATACGCATTATTCGTTTCAATTGAATAAACCGTGATGCCATTTTCTCCGTTCAAGATAGATGGCCATAGGAGTAGATATTACACTACTATTGATGATCCGGCATTGATTCTGCCCACCTCTCAGTTTGCTTCGGATCTCCTGGATGAACTCTTTAAGTTGGTACGGGGAGGGGATCGCCACATCATGCGCCAACTAATTACTGATGCGCCATTTGTAGAAGACACAAATCCTGTTCACTCTTTGAGGAACGAATTATATGTTTGGTGATTCCGTGACAGATCCAACCAATACAACCCTCGGGGATGAGTGATGGTTATATAGTGATGGTACAGCTTGTTTATACCTTCCTTCGTTCCCTCATCACCATTCACTAACAGAATTGCAGAGGCAAGCAGTAACACGACAGATGTCATGGACTCTGATAGAAGAGCACCCTAACATTCCTTGCGGATACGTCACCAGCCATTCACTCCTGGGTTTCAGTGGTAGAAAACATATCATAGGATTACACCCCTGTGTGATGGGATTAGAGGACCCGCCTAAAGGGGAGTTACCTATAGTAGCTCGCACAGTGAAGAATCGCATCGCTGAGCTAGGGCGAGAGCTACCTGTCAAAAATTATAGATGTCATGGCTGGTCTCATTCTTCAGATAAGTTATAGTTGTGTCGGATGACAGGTTATGTCCTCCACCGAGGGGGTACCAAATTAAAGGCGATGGGATTATATGAAGCTATTTTTGCCACCCAATACGGATTGCCGGTAAATGCTATTCACTTCACGGGATTAATAGAGCTGTACAATTCAGATACCGACACTTTTCTTACCCGGAACGGAGAATTTGGACTACATTTCCATAAGATGCACAAAGTCACTTGACTGCAAATGGGAGATATGCCGTATCAAGAATATTTTCCTTCCAACCGGGAACTACTTCAATTGCAAACCCACAAGCCTGCTGGATACGACACGTTATGGGAACTCACGTGTCACTATCAGATAGCCTTAACCGGAACTAACCCGATTGTGAGGAAGAAGTCTCCTCAAATAAGCCTGAAGCAATTCTCGGTTTATCTATTCAAGAATTTGGAGAAATCCTACGAAGCCGTTTGTGAACTGAAACCGCTAACTCCCTCAGAAATCAATAAGTTGATTGAGAAATGTGATGCCTGATCCTACACCATTGCGAGCGCCCACGGTAGATTCTCTACGGGGACTAAGTTCAAGACTTTCTAATTACAAGCGGAGAAGTCCATTCACCCTAAGACTTTGTTGGCCGGTTACATCACACTTTGGTTGAAGAAGTGCGTGGTGCCATATCAAACCTCGTACGCTTTGCTAATAGAGGTGTTATTTCCTGCTGTCCAACTTGCCTACGGAAGGAGCTTATCTCTTTTGCCAGCAATGGTTACCGACATCCATCGTGGGCTTCGTCAAGTGGTCATAGCTTTTACCCAAACCGAGGAGACCCCATCCGAGAAGATACCTACGGCAAAGGCAGAGCTCCCTTATACCTATCTGATAGGGTGGCTGGTTCTTCATCGCCCTGATCTGATGTCGCTCCCGACTATTGCAGATCTATCTACTCCTTTGCTACAATTACTTGAGGAGTGTAAATGGAAAGCTCGGGACCTCTCGAATGTTAGGAAGAGCTTACACATGCACAAGGGTTGGGTGATCAATCCATGCTTTCCTCGATTTGCCAGCAAATATTGTAGGTTACTTGCCGACGTAGAAGTGCCTAGAACAAATCGGACTTCTCTCGATGTTGGCTGTTTCAGATGACTCATGAACATAAGGCATGTCCATCTTATTTTTCGAGTGAAGGAACGCTGCTATTTAGAGCCTTATCTGTCGTGCCGGTTCGCCCATCAATTTGGATACGACCAGTTATACGTCGAGAATCCGAACCAATGGTTTCATACTCATGACAGACAAGTGGATGGCGCTTGAGCTTGGCTGTGGAATGTAACGGGCTGTACTGGTGCCAAGTTTAGTCTTCCGGATACTGACCGCCACTTAGAGCTCATATATTTATGTTGCAAATGGATTATGGCAGCTAACAAGTCTGTTCCTCTAAGACCAATTAAGGAGTTGATGGCTGAAGCTGCGTCACGTATTGCTGAGAGGATGGTCTGAGAAAATCTATAGGAACGAAGGAAACGCGACAATAAGCTCGCTGGTCCCTCAGGCAAAGGCAAGCAGAAAATGGAGGAAGTAGAAGAGGAATCGTTCGCTTCTGACGAGGAGACTTTCGAAGAGGATGAAGGCACTGCTGGTGGTGCTATGGAGGTCAACAGCGACTTCAAGGAACATACGACAGGTTTGTCTAAGTCTTTTTATAAAGAGCTATGGGATCTATCGATCGCTGATCGAGCTCGTCGACTTAACACTCGAAAGAAGTGGAGAATTTTGCCCACTTCTAATAGAATGATGATTGAACTTTTAGATGTAGGTTCCGAAGGAGAAGAGGGGAGAAGTAGCCTTATCACTCATGCTCGATATCGGGTCATAACTCAAGCTGGATCACAAGTTGAGTCGCATGCTACATCAACACAGGATAGGCCTGTGGATCTTAAAGAGGCCCGACCTGCGAAACGACTGAAATTGACTATCAAGCGACATGCTAAACCCCAGGCTTCTCAAACAGAGGTAGCCGGCGATGCGCCCATTGGTGGGAAAGGTAATGTTTCTGTTGGACCCTAGAGGGGGGTGATTAGGGTCTTGAGGCAATAATAGTGCAATAAAAATTATGACAAGCAATTCACCACTAATGAATGCTAAAATAAAAGAGATAAGGTTAGATATCGTTATCCAAGAGACGCGCGATGCGTTAACGAGGTTTGGTCCGCTGACCTACGTCTCCGCTCTCCACCCTCGAGGAGAATCTACTACACAATCCGGTTTTGAAGCCGGAACTTCTTCTACACAATGATCTCCACGAGATCTCTCAACCACACAATTGATCTCCATGAGATCACCCTCATGATAGTAGTAATCACAGGAAAAACTCTCTTTACAGCAATCCTATGGCAAGAAGAGAGATAACACTTGAAGCTTGGGATGTGAAAAACGAAACAGTGAACAACAAGATGAAAGTTGAAGCTCTTTTGAAAAAACACAACCACAAACTCAAGAGATTTGCAATTAATTCTCTTCCTGGAGTAGTTGGGGTTGTTGGGTATTTATAAGGAGAGAAAACTATAGCCAAAACTCAAAGAAATCCAGCAAAAATCCCATAGAAGCCAAGAACAGATTCTGTACAACACTAGCCGTTGACAGGCTGTCAGTCGACTGACGGGCGGTGCCAGTAGACTGATAAGCTGAATATCATATTCAAATACGAGCTTATCAGTCGACTGATAAATATTTTCAGTTGACTGAAAAACTTCAGTCGACTGGTTAGTCGACGGAAACAGAATAGAGACTAAAATGAAGATTCCAGGTACTTACTTCAGTTGACTCATCAGTCGACTGACTTCATTAATCGACTGACCAGTCGATTGATAACAGGTTATTAGCCTGACTTGGTTTTAAAAATGAGTTTCAAGCCTCTGTTAAAAATAGTAAATAAATTCCAAAAAATATAAAACTTTGGGAATAGTTTATAAATATTTTGACAAACTTGTCTGAAAAAGAATTTTGCAAAAAGATCCTCGTATTTGTGAAAATCATTATTTTTACAAAAGTATCAAAATACGAGTTTTGAAAGTGTGCAAGTGTGTGTGGTATCCCAAATAGCTTCAAATGAAATCTACAACTACTTGCTTACATTCTAGCACTAGAGAGAAAATAAAAATAGCAAATATCTCTCACATAAAAATACATTTCTTGAGTCTTGATATTGCTTTAGAGTTGATGAAGCTTTCTCATTTCATTTAGTGTTCTTGATAAACATTGCTTCATCACTTTGTCTCCTCCTCCTTTAGATATCGTCGTTGTAGCTCATATTTCATCTAATCCACCATAAATGGTACTAACAAGCTTAATATACATATATATTACAATATCACTCAACAAGCTATTAGTATCAATAATGGTGGTTGTAAATCATCATCAAAATATAAGGGCTAACAATCTCCCCCTTTTTGATGATGACAACCAACCATTATATTGAAACAAAATAAATATAGCTTATAGATAGAAGCTCCCTCTATCTATGAGCTCCCCCTAACTATGTGCACAAATGAGGAGATTTCTCTCCCCCTTTGTCACCTTAAAAAAGGGGTATATGAAGCAAGAATCATGTTATGACAATGAGACATATGATATGTAACTAACCAAGCACACAAATTTTTTTTAAAGTATGCATAAACCCAAACCATTTCTTATGCGATAAAAATCTTCTTCACTAAGAGGCTTGGTAAAGATGTCCGCTAATTGAGATTTAGTATCAATATGAATAAGGGATACATCTTTCTGCTCTATATGATCGCGTAAGAAATGATGACGTACATCAATATGCTTGGTTATAGAGTGCAAAACGGAATTTTTTAAAATATTTATAGCACTAGTGTTATCACAAAAAAATATTGTATTTTGAAAATGCAAATCATAGTCAACTAAACTTTGTTTTCATCCATAAAAGTTAGGCACAACATAAGCCAGTGGCAATGTATTCCACTTCCGTAGTGGACAAGACAATATAATTTTGTTTCTTGGAAGCCCAAGAGACAAGAGAGTTACCTAAGAATTAACATGTACCACTCGTACTCTTGCGATCAACCTTACATCTGGCAAAGTCGGCATCACAAAAACATAAAGATCAAAAGAGGTATTTTTTGGATAAAAATAAACCAAGGTTAATTGTCCCATTGACATATTTAATAATTCTTTTAACCGCAATCAAATGGGATGATTTAGGAGAAGCTTGAAAATGTGCACATTCACACACACTAAATATGATATCGGGTCTACCAGCGGTAAGGTAAAGAAGATTACCTATCATACCTCGGTAAACTTTTTGGTCGACATCCTCACCACTATCATCCTCATCAAGCTTGATACTTGTACTCATGGGAGTTGGTGCATGCTTAGAATTTTTCAATCCGAATTTCTTCACCAAATCTCTAGAATACTTGCTTTGAGAAACGAATATCTCATCATTAGTTTGCTTGACTTGGTGCCCGAGAAAGAAAGTAAGCTCTCGCATCATACTCATCTCAAAATGATCTTGCATAACTTTAGAAAATTCCTTGCATAAAGTTTTATTAGTAGCACCAAAAATGATATCATCAACATATATTTGAACTAAAATGAAATTATTTTTTCTTTTTCTCACAAAATGTGTATTATCAATTTTCTATTTAGAAAAACCATTTGCAAGAAGAAAACTAGAGAGTCGAGCATATCAAGCTCTTGGAGCTTGTTTTAACTCATATAAAGCTTTTTGAACCCGGTAAACATGATTAGAAAATAAATGATCCATAAAACAGGGGGATTGCTCAACATATACTTCCTCTTCTATAGAACCATTTAAAAAAGTACTTTTCACATCCATTTGAAATAATTTAAAACTTCTAAAACTTACAAAAGCTAAGAACATTCTAATGGATTCTAACCTTGCAACTAGTGTAAATGTTTTATCATAGTTTATGCCCTCCTCTTGATTGTATCATTGGGCAACTAAACGAGCTTTGTTTCTCATGACTATGCCATGTTCATCAAGTTTGTTTCTAAAAACCCATTTAGTTCCAATAACATGAACATTATTAGGTCTAGGAACTAATTTCTAAATATTATTTCTTTAAAAATTGTTTAGTTTATCATGCATTGCTAGAATCTAAAACTCATATTTTAAAGCATCATTTATCTTTTTAGGTTCTATTTGAGATAGGAATGCAACATTACCACACTCACTCAAAGCTTTTGAGCGAGTTAGAACCCCTTGTGAAGGATTCCTTATTATTTGCTCTTTTTGATGATTTGGTGCAAATTTCCATGCTTTGGAGAGTTCTTCTTGCTCTTGAATGTTGTTGCTTTCCCCATCCTTTTAAACATCTATTAAGAGTGTTTCATTTAATTGCAAAAGTTCCAATCCTCCCTCAACATCATCATCATCTTTCCTAGGTAAACCAACTTGTAAACCAATATTAGTCTCATCAAAAGTAACGTTTATAGATTCTTCAATAACAAGAGTTCATTTGTTGAAGATCCTATAAGCCTTACTTCTAGGTGCATAACCTAAGAAAATACCAATATTAATTTTTAAATCAAATTTATTATGGTGATCTTTGGTGTTCAAGATAAAACATTTACAACCAAAAATATAAAAGTATCCAATAAAAGGAATTTTGCCATAAAATAGTTCATAAGGAGTTTTCTTAAGCTTTGGTCTAATCAAAACACGATTCAAAACATGGCAAGCCGTATTGACGGCTTCCGCCCAAAAATATTTAGATAAATCAAAGGCATTTATCATTATTCATGCCATCTCTTGTATAGTGCGATTTTTCCGTTCAACAACACCATTTTGTTGTGGTGTTCTTAGAGCAGAAAATACATAAGTTATACTACGATATGCACAAAAGTCATTGAAAATTTTATTTTGAATTTCACCACTATGACACTTCTAATTTTAACAACTTTCAACTCTTTTTTATTTTCAATTCTTTTGACATAATTTGAAAATTCTTCAAAACATTTATCTTTACTACTACGAAAGATTGTTCATGTAAAATGAGAGGAACCATCAATTATAACAAAAACATAGTGTTTACCTCCTAGAGAGGTAACACGCATAGGACCAAAGAGATCAAGGTGAAGTAATTGCAAGGGTTTAGAAGTTGATACCTCATTAATGGATTTGAAGATGGACTTGTTAGACCTAGAGGGGGAGTGATTAGGGTCTTATGCTAATCTAATCTGATTTTTTGGCAATTAAAACTTATTAATAAATTATTCTTGTAAGATAAATATACAATATATTATGAGCAAGAATATACAATATGAACAAAGAGATATATCCTAGCAAAGAGGTATATGATAAAATATATGTAAGGATATTTAAATTAACACAAGGGTAAACAATCTAAACTAAAGATACAATTGTGATAGGGCAATATAAACAATGAAAACACACAATATGATCACGGAGTTTGGGCCTTACGTCCTACGTCTCCGCTTCCCACTCCCAGTGAGAAATCCACTATCACAATCAGGTTTTCTACGCTAACCCGAATAACGTTTACACCACACAATATCGGTTTTCAACACTTACCGATCAACGATCACAATCTCACAATGTAACTACACTCCACACGCTCTAAATGTTGGTTTCTCCGTGTCCTTCCTTAAGTGCTCGGATACAACCTCTCCTTAGGTTCGTCAAACGACGCCACTCCTCTTGGAAGCAACCCCCGTCTCTCACCACACACTCCTCTCGGTGTACTAGTGTAATACAAAGTGAATCTCACAATTAAAGCTCACAAATCAAATGATTGTTCTCTAAACAAGGTAAGAACTCAATTAAGCATAACTCTTAGTCACAAACCCACAACCCCAAATTATACTATGAATGTAAATGCAATAAGCTCAATAGGTTGTGTGTGAACAAAGAGATAAATCAAAACAAGTCTAAACTAAATTTAATCTAGCAAAATAAATATGACAAGTTAAGCATAAATAAGCTAGATAAAGAGTTTAAGAAAACTTCTCTAAAACAAGAGTGGAGGGATGTAGATTGAAGTCCAAACAAGATTGATGATCTCCTCAAACTCTTGTGAAATTTTCTTCACAAACAAACTCTTAAACACTCTTTTAAATAAATACAAAACAAGCTTAAACCCTTGTTAAACTCTTTTAAAACATCTCTTGGTGTATCAAATGATAAATGCAATGGGGGTATATATAGGGTAGAAGAAAACAACCCCCAAAACCCCCAAAAACCACTAAAAGACAAAATTCAGCAAGTTACCGTTACTGTGCAATGGTAACATCGGCGGTCAATCGTGACGGTCAATCGCAAGAAGAAAAACTACAAAAGTGGTCTCTGGACTGCTGACGGTCGACCGTGGCGGTCGACCGTACTTTTCCAGATTTTGACAGATGCTAGAATTTTACGTATCTAACTTTGTAAAATTAATTAAAAATAGTAAATCAACTCCAAAAACCATGGAATTTTAAGAGAAGGTTCTAGACATGTAGATAAACATGTTAGAGAAAGAATTTCTAAAATATCACTTCCCAGTTGAGAGAAATAAATGTTTGAACATAGATATATAGTTTCTGAAAAAACTGCTAAAAACTCGGTTTTGTAAATTCAATTGAAAATAACAAACAACTCCAAAATTAGTAAAACTTGGTTTGAAATGTTTGTATATATGAAGATAAACATGTAAATGAAGAATTTTTTCAAATTGCATTTCCCAATTGTAAAAACGCATCATTTTTGTAAAAACATGCATGGACACATGCACGTACATGAACAAAAAACTTGATTTTTCCAAAAACGAGTTCAAACAACTTGGAAAC
Source organism: Asparagus kiusianus (assembly GCA_022839385.1). Lineage (NCBI taxonomy): Eukaryota > Viridiplantae > Streptophyta > Magnoliopsida > Asparagales > Asparagaceae > Asparagus > Asparagus kiusianus. The sequence goes on from BQKN01000291.1 coordinate 223,974, forward strand.
ACTTTAGAATGGATTTGTAGACATTATACGAGATATGAAAATAGTGTGAATAAGTCTTTGATCCATAAACACAATATTTTTCTAAATACAATAGAATATGAAACAAA
>BQKN01000291.1:229080-245353 GCA_022839385.1 Asparagus kiusianus
ACATTCATGACCTTAGCATTGAGATTAGCTTGGAATCTTTCTCCATCGGTCATGGAACTAATCTTCGACTTTTCTACATATTTTTTCTCTATGATATCTAAAATGTCAAGATCAATGTATCAAAGATAAATCTTCATTCTAGCTTTCCAATAGGTAAAATTACTACCGGTGAAAAGTAGGGGTCTAGTGGTGGATTGTCCCTCAAGCATATGTACATTCAATGAAGCCTCCATTGGATCTTTCCTCTAAGGTGGTTAGACCAAAGACAAATATAGAGACCAAGCTCTGATATAAATTGTTGGACCCTAGGAGGGGTGATTAGGGTCTTGAGGAAATAATAGTGTAATAAAAATTATGACAAGCAATGCAATACTAATGAATGCTAAAATAAAATAGATAAGGTTAGAGATCATTAATTATCCAAGAGAAGCGCGATGTGTTAACAAGGTTCGGTCCGCTGACCTATGTCCCCGCTCCCCACCCTCGAGGAGAATCCACTACACAACTCGGTTTGGAAGCCGGGACTTCTTCTACACATCTCCACGAGGTCTCTCAACCACACAATTGATCTCCATGAGATCACCCTCATGATAGTAGTAATCACAGGAAAAACTCTCTTTACAGCAATCCTATGGCAAGAAGAGAGATAGCACTTTAAGCTTGGGATGTGAAAAACGAAACAATGAACAACAAGATGAAAGTTGAAGCTCTTTTGAAAAAACACAACCACAAACTCAAGAATTAATTCTCTTCCTGGAGTAGTTGGGGTTGTTGGGTATTTATAGGGAGAGAAAACTACAGCTAAAACCCAAAGAAATCTAGAAAAAATCCCACATAATCCAAGAAACAGATTCTGTACAGCACAAGCCGTCTGACAGCTGTCAGTCAACTGACGGGCGGCGCCAGTCGATTGATAAGCTGAATATTGTATTCAAATACGAGCTTATCAGTCGACTGTTAGATATTTTCAGTCAACTAAAAAACTTCAGTCGACTGGTCAGTCGATGGAAACAGAACAGAGACTAAAATAAAGATTCCAGGTACTTACTTCAGTCGACTGACTTCATCAGTTGACTGACCATTCGACTGATAACAGGTTATCAGCCTGACTTGGTTTTAAAAATGAGTTTCAAAGCTCTGTTAAAAATAGTAAATAAATTATAAAAAATATAAAACTTTGGGAATAGTTTATAAACATTTTGACAAACTTGTTTGAAAAAGAATTTTGCAAAAAGGTCCTCGTATTTTTAAAAATCATCATTTTAACAAAAGTATCAAAATACGAGTTCTGAAAGTGTGCAAGTGTGTATGGTATCCCAAATAGCTTCAAATGAAATCTACAACTACTTGCCTACATTCTAGCACTAGAGAGAAAATAAAAATAGCAAATATCTCTCACATAGAAATACATTTCTTAAGTTTTGATATTGCTTTAGAGTTGATGAAGTTTTCTCATTTCGTTTAGTGTTCTTGATAAACATTGCTTCATCACTTTACCTCCTCCTCCTTTAGATATCGTCGTTGTAGCTCATATTCCATCCAATCCTTTATAAATGGTACTAACAAGCTTGATATACATATATACTATAATATCACTTAACAAGCCATTAGTACCGATAATGGTGGTTGTAAATCATCATCAAAACATAAGGGCTAACAGTTTTGACTCTTGTCATCTTTTCTGTCTTTTCATCTACCAAGCTTTAGACTTAGCAAATTTTTTATTCTAGGGGGTCATGAAGAAGACGCTATGATGTACAATCCTCCTTCTCTCGACTTAGACTTTTTTAGAGGATCCAGCTTCCCGCCACAAGCAGATGAGGCTGTGGCTGAAGATCTGGCAGGTGCTGAAATGGATGTGGCCCTTGAAACAGGCGAAGGTGCCGTTATAGGATCTGATTTGTCTATGGTGATCGCTAGCCCAGGTATATTTATTACCGGTGGTACATCTTTTAGGTGGAAATATCGGGCATTAAACGACTTAGAGTTCGTCCTCCTCTAATTGCTTATATGCTTCTGGCTCTTTTAGAAAAGCTACAAGAGGCGAGCGCTGATGCCGAGATTGCATGGCACACTATTGCTACCGTAGGTAAATTTAATTCCCCTTCATCGTCAATTTCAACTTCTCTTTTGATGCCTTAACACTTAGAATTTTCTGTAGACATTTCGATGGAAGGTTTAAATGATGAAGAAGTCTCTCACGATGTAGTCAACGCACCTTCATTCAATCCCGTACAAGATCCTTCGGGATTTGGCGATAGGCTTTTCGGTAATACATTGTCAGGACAAACTCATCATGAGGCCGTCGAACCAGTCATCGAGGCCGGTTCCTCTGCCGGTATGAATTTTGTCCCTTTGTAAAAGTTGTTCACATATCGGTCTTACTTAACCGTAGGGGAGTTATAATTGTAGGACCAATAATTAAGACTGATGCAGCGGTGGGGACTGGCCTTATTGAGCAAGCCGTGAGAGCAGCTAATGAGGTTGGTACGTCAACGGCTACGACATCGGCGACGACCTTAACAGTTCACGAGGTCGTGCCGGTGGAACCAAGTGCGGGACATCAACTTGATGAAACATCATTCAACTTTGGTAAATTCTTACGTCGATACTGATTTAGAACTTTGGCTAAGATTTCAAAGATATTTATATCCTCTTTTCATTGTAGGGCCGTCTTTTCGGCTCAATGATATAGTTAAGGCTCTGCTATCCGATGACGACTCAGATAAAGTCCTTCTTCATTTGGAAATTACTTCCTTCTTCTCATTTGTGAATGGTATGATTGATAAGCTTATCAACAAAGGACTTCCTCTCGGTCTCTTCAAATCTTATCTTGATAACCAAGTGACCTTTATAACAAATCAAGGACACTCGGATCTGGCAGATGCTATTACTATAGACTTAGACCATCTCGAGTGCGAATTTCAAAGGCTGAAGGAATTCTAGGCTACCGGTGCTCCTTCATATATGGCCACTCAGCTAGAGACTAGGCTGCAGATGTGGCGTGAGGCTCAAATATCTGCCAATTTTAAAATTTGAGAATAAGAGGGTCACGTCCAACAGACGGAAGCCGTTTTTAATGATAAATTGATAGCCCTTCGTGAAATTGATTCTTCTCTCGCATCAGGTGTCGCCACAATAGAACGACTTGAGTCGAAACTTAAGGCGACCAAAGATGCTCAAACTGTCTTGGAGATGACAAAGGCTCATGCAGAGGGTACTATAGATACAGTATCCAAACAGCTAGAACTTTCTAAGGAGAAGTTAGCCATGATGAAGGCAGAGGCTACGCGGATATTGGCTGCTAATGAGGACTCCATGAAGACCACACTGTAGAGCGAGCTCGAGCAAGCTTATACTGTAGAATTGTCTAAGTTAGAGCAACAAGTTCTTAATCATAAGCTTCTTGTAGATTGATTGTGACTTTGTACCTGCAAACTCAATTTTCATTAATAGAAGATATTTTTTTCGTTCATTATGTCTCTTTTATTATTATGATGTCTCATTCTGTTTGGAATAATCAACCATAATAAATATAGGATTTTTGGCAAATCCTCAGCCATCAACGGGTTTGATGGGCCTTTACCAACTACCATTTGAGTCAAGCTAGCATGTGAATTATTAAGATCCGTTTCACATGTGACATTGTGACAAGAGAATTAATTCACTTAGACTTGGTGCTATGACTCTGAATACATAGACTTCACCATTTCTTACTGGAATATGCCACCCGACAATGCGTGTTAGGCGCTGACTTATCCCTACTTAGGCTTCGGGATAAAATTCCCATGACTTGGACTCTGGTATCTTTTTCAATTGATGAAAGACTAAACCGACGATGTGTGTTAGACGTAGACTTAGGATTTTTGGCAAACCCCTACCTTCAACGGGTTTGATGTGTCTTTACCGATTACCGTTTGAATCGGGCTAGCATGTGAATTATTAAAACCTGTTTCACATGTAACATTATGCTAAAAGGTTTAATTATCTTAGACTTGATGCTATGATTTTGAATTCATAGACTTCACCATTTCTTACGGGAATATAGCACCCGACAACGCGTATTAGGCGCTGACTCATCCCTACTTAGGATTTATGATAAAATTCCCTAGACGTGTATTCTGGTGTTTTTTTTCACTAGACGAAAGACTAAATCAGTAACGTGTGTTAGACGTAGGCTTATCTCGAGTTAGGGATCAAGATAAAATCCCTCGTGTATGAAGTGCACGGATTTGAAATTGAGAATTGTGTCTTTTCTCGGGATAAGGACAAACCCGATGCTGGAGAGGAAGAATTTTATATTCTATCCCAGGTCTTATTTAGGGTAAAGACGAACCCAAAATAGAAGAGGAAAAATTTCATATCCTATCTTCCAAAACTAAAGAGGAAAAATTTTATATTCTATCTCCAATTGCAAAGAAGAGTCGAGGTGGGATCTCCACCCCCAGAATCCGGAAAGGGAAAACTAAAAGTGGGATCTCCACTTCGAGAATCGAAAAGATTTAAGCAACCCTAATTTTTATAGGATTGGTTGCTTAATCCAAGAAAAGAGTTCCTCATTTATTGAGGTGAAATTCTGATTTTGACCCTAACTTTTATAGGTTTTTTCTGAAAAAGAAAAGGTGAAAGTCTTTCGTTTATCAAAAGGGATGATCCGATCTTGGTCCTAACTATCTGCAAGTTTGACCAAGAAAGGTTAGAGTCAATCCTAACTTTTATAGGTTTGATTGCTCAAGTTAAAAGTGGACCTCTCATTCATGGAAGGAATCGAGAGGGGATTCTGGCTTTGGCCCTAACTTTTATAGGTTTGACCAAGAAAGCAATGGGAGTAGAATACATATAGCAATGAGAATGCCGACTTGTACTACCACTCGATGGAGGATTTCGATGTTAAGCGATCAGGACTTAACACGTCAAGTTTAAAAATTGCTAAAATTGGCAGATAAGAATTTTGGTGGACCCACCGTCAATTGATTTGATCAGCGGGGGATTTTGTGAGGAAAGATTGATCTGTCAAAATGGTCAAATCTTGTCTCAGCAAAAGAATTCATGAGAGTTGGTGAATTCGATATCAATAATAAGATACGTTCAAACTTTGAAGATATTCAGAGTCCAAGTGTAGATTTCTTATTTATCACTTTGGTAGTAACTGGGTTATCCCTAAGAATACCACACGTGGTATTCTTTCGAGAACTTCCCGATATATGGGTTATCCTGAATGTACTAAGGGTAGTACTTTTTCAGGAACTTGTCGTTTATCGGCATCATAAGTCGGGCGCCTTCCTTAGTAATAAGGCGATATGTGCCATTTGAATAGACTATCTCTATCATAAATGGTCCTTCCTATTTGGGTTCAAACTTGTCTTTCTTCTTAGAATTAAGGATCATTGGCCGTCGGACTACTAAGACCAAGTCTCCTTCTTTAAAACTTTGTTATCGAACCTTTTTATCAAAGGCCCGGGAAATTCTGGCTTGGTAGAACTCAATATGCTGTTGAGCTTCCAAGCGCTTCTCGTCGAGCATTTTGAGTTCTTCGAGATGTTTTTGATGTTGTTCTTCAGTCATCATCTAGGTTGTGAGAGCGATTCGAAGAGATGGAATTTGAATTTCCAATGGAAGGACCACTTCACACCTGTACACCAGAGAATATGGGTTGTGCCAGTAGGCATGCAAACTGTGGTGCGGTAGGCCCATAGAGCTTCACAAAGTTTATCATTCTAATCTCGTTTATTAGTCTTCACAAGTTTTGACAAAAGCTTTATGATAGTCTTATTAAAGGCTTCAGTCAATCCATTCGTTGTGGGATTGTAAGCTGTTGACGAGACGTCTTGGATTTTGAACTTCTTACAAAACTTGATGAAGGCATTACTGACAAACTGAGGACCGTTGTCATGTATGATTCATCTCGGGACACCTTACTGATAGATAATATGGTGTTTGATAAATGTCATGACGTTGCTTGTCTTAACTTCTCTGAGCGGAATTGTTTCAGCCTATTTGGAGAAGTAATCGGTAATTGCCAGGATGAATCGGTCGTCTTTGACCGACGGGGGAAAAATAGGACCAACAACATATATTTCTAAGGTCTCAAAAGGCCATAATGTAGCCAAAGGGTGTAGATGCTCCGGGGGTTGGTGCATATAATTCGTGTGCACTTGACATGCATGATACTTTCGGGTGTACGCAACTGCGTCATTAATCATGGTGGGCCAGAAATATCCCATCCTTCTAATGCGATCATAAAGTTTGGGACTAGGTTGGTGTGCCCCACAAACTCCTTCATGCGTCTCTCTAAGGACTTCTTCCGCTTTTTTAGTCGATAAGTAACGTAGTAGTAAACCATCGTACCCTCTACAATACAACGTTCGACTCTTCGTATTATAGTAGAACCTCGATGCTCTCCGTCGGATTGAGTCTCTTTCATTCGCGTCTTCTGGTAAAATCTTGTGCATGACGTAGTCTATGATAGGGAAACGCCAGTCTGGGGGTTCGAACTCAACTTGAGTTGAATGTACTTCTTTAATATCCTCTTCTCTGTCATCTACATCGTAGATTGGTACAAAGAGCTGGTGAGTTCTCACCGTAATGATCTGTTCTGTTTCGGGAGGCTGCGCCAAGGACACGGCTAATGCTGCCAGCGCATCTGCATATGTGTTTTGTAAATATGGAATGTACTCAATGAAGAATCCTTCAAACGATTCTGTCATCTCAATGGCCACCTTATGCTATAGTATCAAATCTTGATTTTTGACCTCATACTCTCCCTGGACTTGTTTAACTACCAGTTAAGAATCACCGAAAGCTTTGAGATACTCGACCCCCAGCTCTTTAGTAAAATTAAGTCCAATAAGCAGCGTGTTATACTCGGCTACGTTGTTTGAGCATGGCTCGATCAGTGAGTAGGCTCGAGGGGTCACATATTTTTCTGGGGAAAATAAGACAACTCCAACTCCAGAGAAAATCTTAGAACATCCAGGAGCACTTGCTACATTAGTTACTCGAGAAGCACCATCGAAGTACAAAAACCATACCTATTGATAGGAAGTTATGTTAGCTTTATGGGTTTCATCTGGCAGATCGTCGTATACCTCAGCAGTATCCGTAGTTAGGTTAGCTGCCAGGAGATTACAAATAGCTTGTCCTTTGACAAACTTTTGTTCTTTAAAGTGTAGGTCGTATTGGGATAGAAGTAGGGCTCATTTTGCTAACCACCAATTCATGAAGGCCGGCTGTGTCATGAACACCCGGACTGGGTTAACATTGGAGATGACGTAAATAGTCTATCCGACCAAGTAGTGCCGCATATTTTGAATAGCGAACACCAAGGCGAGACACTCCCTTTCAATCATTGGATATTAGGATTCGGTGACCACAAGGGTCCGGCTCAAGTAATATATTGCCTGTTCGTGACCGTTATCATCGTCTTGTGCAAGTAATGCACTTAACGAGTGGCTCGTCACCTTGACATAAATCAAGAATGGTTTGCCTGATTTTGGTACAACGAGTACAGGAGATTTCGAGAGATATTCTTTAATATCTTCGAATGCTTTTTGACAAGCTTCATCCCATACGAATGATACGCCCTTCTTTGTAAGCCTGGAGAATGGTTGACATTTCCCTGAAAGGTTCGAGATGAACCGACGGATATAAGCCAACCGTCCTTATAATCACCTGAGTTCTTTAAGGTTTCTCGGGGATTGCAACTCATTAATTGTCTTTACTTTATCAGGATCAATATGAATACCCTTAGTGGTGATAATGAATCCAAGGAATTTGTTGCTGGACATTCCAAGGAAAAATTTGGTAGGATTCATCTTCAGTTGATGAGTTCGCATCAGGTCAAACATCGTCTTCAAGTCTTTGATGTGATCATTTTTATCACGGCTTTTCACGACTAGGTCATCCACGTAGCATTCAACAATCTTCCGGAGATGCTCCTGGAAAATCTTTGACATGGCTTTCTGATATGTGGCACCTGTATTCTTTAAGCCGAAGGGCATAACCGTGTAGCAGAAAACACCGAGGGGTGTTCTAAATACGGTATGCTTTTCATCATTTAGGTACATCTTTATCTGATTATAACCATAAAATCCATCTATGAAGGACATTCTCTCGAATCCACATGTATTGTCGATGATATTCTGTGATGGGAAGAGAAAAATCATCTTTCGAGCAGGCGATGTTAAGGTCTCTAAAGTCGATACAAATCCTGCTTTTCTCATTCTTCTTAAGGACCGGGACAATATTGGCAAGCCATTCAGGGTGTTGCTTCTCCCTAATAAAACCCGAGTCGATAAGCTTTTTAACTTCAGACTCGATTACCTCCATAATTTACGGACAAAACCGTCTTTGTTGTTGTTTGACAGGTTTGACATCCGGCTTAATATTGAGGCGATGCATTGCCACATTTGGATCGAGTCCTGGGATATCCTTATAGTTTCAAGCAAAAACATTGATGTACTCCCTAATGAGGGCAATTAACTCTTCTTTTTCATTTGGCAGGAGGCTGTCGCTGACGAATATCGGCTTCGGATTATCTTTGTCACCCATATTCACCTGGATTACTTGGTCCTCAGTAGGGGGTTCCCTTTGTTCAAACCTACCACCGTACTGCATATTCAGGTGATGAACCCAAGGGTCTTCCCAAGTTGGTATTTGGTCATCTTCCTCTATCGTGATAGGGTCGATCGTAGCTATGTTCAACTTTAGTCTTTTGAACATTTCCCCAAGACTAGCGTCGAAATCCCAGGCTGAAGAATCGGAAGAATATCTGTATTTACCCTTATTAGCTATTTGATTAATGATCTGCCAGCAGCACTCGTCATCGGACGAGGAGACATAGCCTAAACCTCTTCTGTAGCTATAATAATTATCGGGTTTTCCTTTTAGTACATAAGCCATACAAGGTGGAACTCGCGGACCTCGACCAAAACAAAGACCCTCTCCGAGTGCAAAGTCATATCCGTATCTCTCCATGAGATTACGCGCTTTTGTGTCATATCTGAATAAATGAGGGGCAAGTTTATCATCATCGTCATCTTCTTTCAAGAAGTGGTCGGGTATCAAAAATTCCTTCCCTTTACTGTAAACAACTTTCTTCTCACTCCCTGCCTTTGTGGATATGACAAGTGTTGTTCCGAACGAATCCTGAACATGCTTTTTCGTCATGCAAAATGATTGAAGTGGTACATACAAGTTAGGCTCGTCGTATAACTCTTTCATAATGTTATCAAGACACAACGAGTACTCTAAATCATCATTTATTGCTACTTCTTCGACAAGTTACCAGTTACAACTACTATCCGATGACACTTCATCGTCAAGATCGATTATAATGGATCTAATATCATTAAGTACAAAACCACCGTTGTAATCAAACCCAACTTTGGTATCAGCTTTTTCCTCGCTATCTGTATCTTAGGCTGATGGTTCAGTATCGGATTCGGTACTGTAGAAAAGGGAGTCGGCAAAATAATTTTCCAATCCCTTAAACGGTTGCTTATCCGCGACCACTGTCTTAAACTCATTATTAGTGTCTACATATTTAAGACACTGATGGAGGGTAGAAGGGACTATAATATTACTGTGGATCCATGATTGACCCAACAGTAAGTTATAGGAAGTCTCTGCATCAATCACGTAACACAAGACTTCTGACTTCAAATCTCCGATCTAGCACTAGTGTTGAATTCGTAGATCGTAGTACCCGTGGAGGCTAGCTTGCTACCCGGTATTTTGAGACTATACATCAACCGGAGTGGCATGATGCTAACAACGAAACCCGGATCAACTTGGATTCGGTTGACAATGCTGGAGTCAATGTGCCCAGTGAAATACAGGGGTCGGTCATGCTTTGAATTCTTTGTTTGCATGTCCTCTTAGGTAAAGGTAATGCAGGGAAAATGGTGTGCTATTAGGTTACAGTGTTGCATTGACGGCTCTAGTTCTTCAGGGGACGGCTTGATCCGAGTCAGGAAAACATCAGAATTGGCCAAGGCTTCTTGTAGTTCTTCCCTTGTTTCTTTTGAGAGATGCAACAGCTCATTTAAGGTTAATCTGGCCGGTATATTAGCTACTTACATCATAATATCGAAGCGATGCAGGGTGTTCGAGCTCCCCAGTTTATCTCTTCCAATCTGTTGATTGAATCAAGACTGCCTCAGGTTCTGAACCTCTTGGTATAAGGGCTTCTTCCCCTTTTGCTTTTGTTGAGTCTTCTCAACAACTACGAAGGGAGTTTTCGCCACTTCCATTTCAGCTAAGGTTTTAGAGAGAACACTTTTGGTCACCCTCTGCTCGGCTAACTGATTGGAGGCATCTGGATATTTGAAATAGTATTCATTCCTACTCCGGATAGCAAAAGTCGGTTCTCCATTGGTTACAAAGACTTCTTGCTCATCTTCAAAGAGTGGGAAAGCAGGAATTCCTTCGTCATCTTCTTCTGGAATGGCTGCGGCTCCACAACAAGACTTCTCTTTCCCCTTTGATTTCTTCTTGGATGAGGATCTGGTCCACTATTCATCTCCAATCAGATTGGGATGGACCCAAAGAATCTTGCCATTTGGGGATGTATACGGTACGAGTCCTTTCTGGCGCTATCCATGGGGGTCATCGTTTACGGTTTTCATCGCCACTTTCATCACGGGCTCAAGCTGATACAATTTCAAAGGGACAGATCCAAAGCTAATTACCACTGCATTCTTACCCACCTTCTTCTCCTTATATTGTTTCATAGTAATGACCCCAACATCGATCAAAGCTTGGATTTTGTCCTTGAGGGCATAACACGACTTGGTAAGGTGGTGAACCGCTCTGTGGAACGTGTAGTACTTTGGGTCCTTAACTCTTTTAGCGTCTTCTTGATCTTGGATCAGAGGCAACTTAATCTTGTTGTTCTCTATGAGGTATTTGAAAATACTGGGGACTTCGTCTTCTTTAAACGAGTAGACTTTTGGGAATTTTGGTTCCAAAGTCTTTCGCTTTTAAGGTTATCGTTGCCACTGCGACTACTGAGACACCTTTTGCTATTGCTGTTGTGGTTGCGGTTGTACTTGTAGCTCAAATGTTTGGTTCACGTCGATTGCGTTTGCTTGCGCTTTCCCTTTACCCCGAGGGACAAAATTCTGTTGCGGAGTATTTATCGTCGTTTGACCTCTTTCGACCTTCTTCCTCTTGAGGAAGCGTTCGACTCATTCTCCTTGCACCTTCAAATCCCTCCAGGTCTTGGATGGTGTCATTCCCATGACTTTAAGGATATCCAACGAAAGATTATTATGACAAGTTTTAAGGATAAAGTCTACGCTGATCGGATCTCGACAATTCATTACTTTGTTCCGGAATCGTTTGATGAAGTTCTCGACTAATTCTCCATCCTTCTGTTTCTCATCGAATAACATTCCGATTGAAACCTCAATGTCATCATCAAAAAAATTTGTAAGAAACATATCTTCCATGTTATCCTAACTATTGATACTCTTTAGCTAAAGATGGCGATACCAATCGAAGGCTGCTCCGTGAAGAGTGCTAACGAATGACCGTACCATCAAGGGCTCATTGCCGGATTTTATTCTCAAATGAGACTTAAAGTATATTAAATGCTGAGTGGAGAAACCCTTTCCGTTAAACGGCATGAAGTTGATCAAATTAAACTTCGTCGGGTATAGGATTGATTCCCACTCTCTCGGGTATGGACACGGTATTCTGGACTTCTTTACTTCCTGAGCACTCATTAACACATTGATTTTGCTCTCCAAGTCCATCATCTTCTTATCCTCGCTCGTATCTTTCTTCGAGCGATTCCGGGGAGAAGCGACGTGGTCCTCATTCGTATTGTTATCATCTAAGGGACCACCCCTAGCATTGTTGTCAACAAGAGAGATATCCATGTTGGCATTCTTGTCCATCTCCTGATCACTATCAGCTTAGTTGGGATTGTGATAGCTGGACTCTCCATGCTGATTTATCAGCAGCGCAATTTGTTGGCTGTGTATTTCTCTCATCTCCTACATAGTCATCTCCATTTCAAATTTGAAATTCTCTTTCTACTTGGTTAGAGCGTCTTCGAGAATTTTAGCCATTTGTTCTGTGTTGATCATAAATGACTCATAGGATTGTCCTGCGCTGGATGTCGTATCATCGGAAGCCATTGTTGAGCAAGCATCTGACGTTTCATCATCTGAGGGTAGTCCTTTTTGCATTCTCTGGTAATTCTTTCGTCTACTGGTCCCCGATCATAATCAAGTTATACGCTGGGATACTGCTGAAAACTGATCAGGACTAAAGTGTCGTGTCGACCTCACTTTGTCGGTCATGTTTGAAGACACTTCTGGAAATTCATCATTCTGAGCGGTTGGTTTCTTTCTACGGAAATTCCTTGGCTTGGACTTAGACGTTCCGATGGAGATTCTTTCAAATACCGAAACTCTCTCCGAGGCAGGCTTAGGGTAGCAACATTCTAACAACACTGCCTCGATAATTTTGGCACAAGGACAATAAGAGTCCACTTCTCGGTTACTCCTTTTTTGAGACTTGTTCGTACCCCCAGCCCGATAGTATAACTCATCGGTCTTATAGCCGAAGCAACCCATCATGTGTTGGTACGACTCCCTAGGTATAATGTCATCGTCAGACGAATATGCTTTCCTCTGGGGACTTAACGCTTTGTTAGCGTCCTCAGGAGTCACACGTTCAAGGCTACGTTTTCATGAGCGTAGGATCTCAACGGGCTCTTAGACTTCGACACGCAATCCAATGCAGTCAGTTATAGGGATTTTCCCATCATGCATTCTCTTCCACCGCTTAGGAGGACCATTACGACCCCCAGCTTTATAAACCGCTCGAGATCCGTTCAATGGGCCTAAGTGCTCTTTGACTGGAGCTTTACCTCGATCATCGTGTGAATGGCCAAGGCGATATGTGATCTTTATCTTAAATCAGGACAAATCCACACTGTCGTGGGGCTCTACTGGAGGTACGAAACTCGATGGAATCGTAGAAACAGGTGCAGAACATCTTCTGTCTTGGTCCTGGCGTGGGTCAGACTTGAGTGACCCGTGGCTTGGACGGTCAGACTTGAGTGACCCATGGCTTTGAGGGTTAGACTTGAGTGACCCACAGCTTGGTGGGTCACCTGGGTGTGTCCCGTATTTTTTTAATCTTTTCGGCTGTCGTCTTGGACTTTAGCCTCCATACTTTGTGCAATCTTGGTGGCTTCTTTTCCACTTCTTCCTTTTGTATTTTTTAGCTTCTTACACAAGAATTCTTGCATGTGCAAGCAATGCAAGGCGTTTCTAAATCCGTTCCTGAAGAGTCGATCGGGTCCTTTTGACACGGACCTATTTATTCTTCGCTGGTTTGAAGGAGGAGGGGTTGTCCACTCGCTATTGTAGCGGTTGGCGCCTCCTGGACTTCAGATCCGCTTCATAGTGGATTCCATCAACTGGCTCCAATGCTTTAGCCAGCTGGCGTGCAAGGCGTTGTTGTCGTCTCTGACGTGCTCTCTTTGATAGAATGGGCACATTATCGGCAGTCAACTCCTTGCTCAATGGGTTCAGATCTGTGGCTTCAGCCTCGTCGGATGCTGGCAGGGCGTTGCGAGCCACAAGTGAAGCAGTGGTGAGGAGATCTTCTTCTTGGACCTTTGAAGCGGAAGTCCAACGAGCTTTCTTGGAGTAGGCCTTCCTGCACCTGCGAGGAGAGGCGGATCTGGAGGATGAGGACAAGTACTCCTCGTACTTCTATTGGTCGAACTCATATTCGATCTCTTCTACAACTGGGATGAGGATCCGAGGTTGCGACACGTCAGCTTTCGCAGAAAGGTTGTCCACTCGCACTGTGTTCGCCAGTGTGTTTGGGTGGAAAGTCGATTTCATTGAAGAATCCATTACAACTTTGGACATTACAATAAATTCAAGAAATTAGTCTTTTTATAAGACTTTCAATCAACAATTACAACTTTCTCTCAAACTGCACATAATAGATGTTTATCGCCTATTGCTTGTGCGGGATCATTGCCGGTGTCGGGGTTTATCCGTGGACCGTCTACGGATCAGATCTGGTTAGCCAAAAATTGGTAATCGATACTCTTTCTTCACGAAGGAAGTAATCGTAGTGATGGCAATCTCGACCAAGCGAGATTACGGCTCTTCTCGAGATTAAGACTAAGCTTAAATCCAGAGGAATAAGGGGAAAACAAAGTCTCAGATCTCTCGAACTCTCTTTTTATTGAGGAACTCCACTAAGATCTACTAACTCTCTGAAATTCGTGATCCACTCTCCAATTTAACAGCACTTCACCCTCTTGATTTTCTAGATGTAGAATGGAGGCCTTAGGGTTATATTTATAGGCCTCAGATGCAGGTATTTGGATGAGAATGAGCGATTTGATCTTATCTTCAGTCAATAATGGATTAATCACGTTTGTGGATGATATCAGGTTAGTTGGGAACCCCTGAAACAGATAAATCCCGTGAAAACTACTTAAAAACCGTCGAAAACACGTTTGGGGGTCAAATCAGCGCGACTGGCACTGGTGACCCGCGTGGGCGCGTGTCATCCATTGGTGACCCGCGTGGACGCGGGTCACCCCTTGGTGACCCACGTGCACGTGGGTCACCAAGTGGCGACCCGCGCTCCCGCGAGGGTTTTGAGGCTCTCTCTCTCTCTCTCTCTCTCTCTCTCTCTCTCTCTCTCTCTCTCTCTCTCTCTCTCTCTTTTCATTTTTCGTTGTTTCCCGACCTTCCCGGGCTCGTATTTTCCACCGTTCTGCGTATTTCCCAGACAAGCACGTTTGGTCACTTGTGGCTGATTGATGTGCGAGTTGACTGACGAGCGCGTTCGGTCACTTTGAGTTGACCGACACGCGCGAGCTGATTGATGTGCGTGAGCTGACCGATGCGCGCGAGCTGACTGACGAGCGCATTCGGTCACTTTGAGTTGACCAACGCGCGCGGGCTGATTGACGTGTGCGTGCTAACCGACGAGCGCGTTCGATCACTTTGAGTTGACCTACGCGCGCGAGCTAATTGACGTGCGCGAGCTGACTGACGCGAGCGAGCTGACTGACGTGTGTTAGCTAATCAACGTACGCCGCGGCCGATGGGATAACCCTTCTTGAGTTGTCCACTCTCCGTTTTGAACTGCGTGCGGGATCTCATAGGCAATTTTAGACGCCTACAAAAAGCCTAGGCTACTAACACTAATATAAAAATTAATAGTCTTTACTTTTTATTTTAAGTAAATACTTCCCCGTGCACCGATCAACCATATGGAGAAAGTAGATGTTTAAAAAGAAGTTAGTTAATGAGAGAGGTGTTAGAATATAATCTGATCGGGTCCTATATCATGCACTACTTGTTAAAGTATAAAAATATAATCGATTCTCATTATAATTTTGATGTTTTGGTGGGTCTTTTGACACGGTATCAAAGCAACCAGGTTTGAAGTTTGCTGCGCACAAATCGGTAATGTTACACGAGTTCAGTTTTCCATCCATAATAGAGTCTTCAACCGTTAGGACCATGTTAGAATATAAATATAATTAATTTTTAACCCGCAATCTTTACTACAACTTTAGAATTTTGGTATAGGCACAATACTTATAATCATAGGCTAAGCTAAGAATGACGTCGCCAAGGCAAGCTTTGGGGGACAAAGAAGGCCACAGGAGAGATGCTTGCCGGATGGTGGCTAAGCATGAGATTATCCATTTGCTTTCAGTCCAATTCTTAACTCTTTTTATATTTTATTCAGCGTGCTAGCTTTTAAGTAAGAGCTATACATGATGTTGATGCCTGTTTTATTTGGGGGCAGATTTTCTAAGTCTGGCCAACCTGATCCTACAATGGTAATATATAGTTTTATTAAGCACTAGCAAGGACAAGATTTGTATTATTAGTGGTTGCTCGTGAGAGCGAGTGAATGAAGATGTTTGTTGCTAATTAATGTTCAGTTGAGATGATCGATCAGTAGTTATTTGGTCCCGAGAAAGTCTATAGTGGTGATGACTTCTTTGAGCTTTTAACGTGACGCTCTCGCTGAAAGAACTTAACAAGGAAGCAAGGGATACTGTGCAAATATTATGATCTGCAACTGTAATCATTATTCAAGTATTAATTAATTCCTACATATGTAGGAGAAGAAGCAGGGTGCTTTCCTTTGGACCCCAATTTCGTAAGCCTACAAGCCTACTAATGATTCAGCAAAGGCTTAACAAAGTCTCAAATACTTGTGAGTTGTTAATCTGGTAGAGTTGTTAGTTTGAATTCATGTTATT
>BQKN01000291.1:250353-260895 GCA_022839385.1 Asparagus kiusianus
TGTTTGCAAGTTAAGAAGCTTAGGCCGATCCTATTCAAAGCCAACAATACTGCAGGAGACCGGAAATCTGCATGTGCAAGAACAGAGCGAGAAGGTTCTCGTCGAGAAACTCTTAGGTGCTCCACACGCCCTAAGGGCATCTCCAACCATTTCTTCAAAATTTTCTTTAAAATGGGGAAGCAAAAGTCATATTCTCTAACTAATTTTTACATCAACTCCAACAACTTCCTCATTTTAAAGAATCTATTTTTTCCTCCAAAAATTTGGAGAATGCTGCAGATTTGGGGAAGCTTCCCCATTTTTTCTCCTTCATCCCTATTTTGGGGAATGAGATGGGGAATCTGTTGAACCAAAAACCTAACTAAAATCTTCAAAAGTGAGAAATGGGGAAGCTGTTGGAGATACTCTAAATGACATACACCGCTTCAATAGGCATAGGCTTTGTACGTAGCACTCTCAACACCCCCACATCACCTTCTAATTTATAAGATTTTTTTCTCCCCTCATTTTGTAAGCGAATTTTGGATGCCACCTTGGTGCTCATTGAGGGTACGGATCGATGATGAGCGAGACGGAGAGATTCAAATGATCGTTTGGCAAGATTCTAATCGCATAGCTTATCGCTTAACTGAAGTCCTTTCGAGCCAATCATGCATGTAGTAATTAAAATCATGGGTTGGAGTCGTTTTGAGCTTATCATGTAGTAAATCATGGGTTGGAGTTATCTCTGAGGTGATTACTCCTTGTTGTAGTAATTGTAGAATCAGCATCAGCAGCAGAACAAGTTCAGAATCAGGCAAACCAGGCGGCGGTCGACCGGTCCGGTCGACCGCATTCGTGCACGAAGCTTACTGTGCGTCAGGAAGGAGGTCGGTCGACCGGACCAGTCGACCGCAGGTGTTTCTGTTCTGTGGTCGGTCGACCGATGCGGTCGACCGACAAACTCTCTGGAGTTTTTGGGTTTCTACTGGGAGGTGTTCGGTCGACCGGGCCGGTCGACCGGAATTGATCGTGGTCGACCGTGCCAGTCGACCGACGAAGCGGGTTTCAGTTGGTTCAGGTTTCTAGACCCGTTTCGTTTGTGAGTTGTATAAATACCCTAAACTCGTTTCTAGGGTTAAGTGTTGGGTGATTTTGAGCTGAGCAAAGGGGGATTTGAGGGCTTCTATTGTTGGAGTCTATTGGAGAGATCTTTTGGTCTTATTTGAGGGTTTTGGGTAAGATTTGTAACCCTAACTTGTATTCCCCTTTGATTTGAATAGTAAAGCTTCCCCCTCCTTGCCCCGTGGGCGTAGGCATATTGCCGAACCACGTATATCTTGTGTTCTTGCTGTGTGGATTGTGGTCTACTATTGTTCTTGTGTGTGCCTTCGATTTGTCGATTTAGGGCTTCCGCGGTGTACAACAAGTGGTATCAGAGCTCCGGGTTGGATTTGGGAGTTTTGTTCGAAGGATTCATTGTTGGGTTCTTGTTGGGAGAGTAGATCTATAATATGGGTGATACAAGCAATGCTAGTTCAAGTACTACTAGTACATCGGGGTCGGCTTTGACAAAGGCGATCCAAAATTTGAGCATCAATAACACCAAAATTGATGTTCCAAAGTTCGATGGCAAGATCAACTTTGGTTTATGGAGGTGTCAAGTAATGGACGCCTTAGATGCACAAAATTTGGAGGAGACTCTTGAGTTTCAAGAGAAACCCGAGGAGATTGATGATAGGGTTTGGAAGAAAATGAATAGTACGGCTTGTGGAGTTATTCGGTCATGCCTAACGCCGGATCTCATTTATGATGTGATGAACGAGACGTCGGCAAAGAGATTGTGGGAAACGCTCAATGAAAAATATTTGACAAAGAGCATTGAGAATAGGCTTCATTTGAAGAAGAGGTTCTACCAATTCAAGATGAAGAGAGGAGTTTCCATTCGGGAGCATGTTAATAACTTTACAAAGCTTATTTCGGATATGGCCAATGTTGATATCATGGTGGAGGATGAAGACAAGGCGATGTTACTATTGTGTTCGTTGCCGGATGATGAGTTTAGTACTTTTGTTCTCACTATGATTAATGGGCGAACTATAGTGAGCTACAAGGAGGTGACATCGGCATTGGTGAATTATGAGCTGAGGAAGAATGATGGTGAGCCTTCCGAGAAGGTATCGGGTGATGCATTAGCAGTTCGTGGCCGTAGTCCAATCGTCAGAAGTTCAACCGCTCAAAATCGAAGAATAGGGGTGGCCATAAAAGTGTTGGTAGAAATCAATGTGCTTTTTGCAAAGAAGAAGGACATTGGAAGAATGAGTGCCCAAAGTTGAAGGATAGAGCCGGAAAGCAAAGAGGGAAAGCTGCACAAGCTTCAGAGGTGAATGTTGCTAAGGTTGTTGGCGACAATTCAGATTCGGATTCTTCCGGCTACTCTTGTCCCGCACTGCCGTCAGTTTGTTTTGCTGACTCTTCAGAGTGGATGCTTGATTCGGGAGCTACATTTCACATTTGCCCTAAGAGGGATTGGTTTACCAACTTTGAGGAGTTGAAGAGAGGAGACGTGGTGCTCATGGGGAACGATCACGTTTGTCCTATTAGTGGGATTGGCTCAGTCAGAATCAGAATGCATGACGGGGTGATTAGGGAATTGAAAGAAGTGAGGTTCGTTCCGCAGTTGACGAAGAATCTCATTTCTCTTGGGACTTTGGAGGCATCCGGCTATAGAGTGATATTAGAGGATGCTAGCTTGAAGGTTATGAAGGGATCTATGGTGGTGATGCGAGGGGTCAGGGAAAACAACCTATACTACTTGAAGGGCAAGACAGTAACAGGGGGTCTGGCTGCTTCTATCACCACGGAGGAGGATACTACCACACTATGGCATATGAGGCTTGGACACACAGGTGATAAGTCCCTAAGTCTTTGGCAAAACAGGGGCTATTGAAAGGTGCAAAGACCTGCAAGATGGAGCTGTGTGAGCATTGCATACTTGGGAAGAAGACTAAAGTGAAGTTTGGCACCGCAATTCATAACACCCAAGGTATATTAGACTACATTCACACAGATGTTTGGGGCCCTTCTAAGCACACATCGCTTGGTGGGGCAAATTATTTCGTCACTTTCATTGATGATTATTCCAGGAGGAATTGGGTATATACCATGAAGCATAAACATGAGGTCCTGGATATATTTGTGGAGTGGAAGAAGAAAGTGGAGCTGCAGACAAGTAGAAAGGTGAAGGCTCTTCGTTCAGACAATGGTGGAGAGTACAAGAGTGATCCATTTCTGCAGTTTTGCCGGGATCACGGCATTAGAAGACACTTCACAGTTAGAGAGACACCGCAACAGAATGGGGTGGCAGAGAGGCTAAACCGTACCTTGCTGGAGAAGGTGCGATGTATGATGACGCAGAGTAGATTATCTAGATCTTTTTGGGCCGAGGCGTTGGTTTATGCGAGCCATCTCGTTAACAGGTTGCCGTGCACTGCGATAGAGGGGAAGACTCCTATGGAGCGTTGGTCTGGTTCTGTGGCTAGTGATTATGAGTCTCTTCGGATTTTTGGGTGTCCAGCTTATTTCCATGTTAGTGATGGGAAGTTGAATTCGAGAGCGAGGAAGGCTATCTTTGTGGGATTTAGATAAGGTGTAAAAGGCTTCAAGTTATGGGATCCACAAGACAAGAAGATGATCATTAGCAGGGATGTCACATTCGATGAGGCGTACATGATGAAGCCTCGAGTTCCTCAGCAGGTGGAGGAAGATCAGACAGAAGGGATATCGCAGCAAGTGGAGGATGATGTGACTCCACCCACTCCAGTTGGCACTGTTCCTATTGAGACTCCTACAGAGGTGACACATGAAGGAGATGAGATGACAGTCGGGCATGAGGAGGATACAGTGGATGGTGAGGCTCAGGAGCAGGGTCATGCTCAGGGGTCTATTGCAGCAGACAGACCGAGGAGAGAGATTCGTCGGCCAGCTAGATATGATGATGTCATGGTGGCATATGCTTTATCGGTGGAGGTTGTTGATGATCTTATTCCTACCACATTCAGGGAGGCAGAGTCCAGCCCTGATTCGATTAGGTGGAGGAATGCTATGGAGGAGGAGATGCAATCTCTTCGGAAGAACGACACTTGGGAACTTGCAAAGCTACCGAAGGGTAAGAAAGCTATTGGTTGCAAGTGGGTGTATGCTAAGAAGGAGGGATCTTCTATTAGGGACATTAAGTTCAAGGCCAGATTGGTTGCCAAGGGATATGCACAGCTTGAGGGAGTTGATTACAACGAGGTGTTTTCACCCGTTGTGAAGCATTCGTCTATTCGGATACTATTGGCATTGGTGGCACAGCTGGACTTAGATTTGGTCCAAATGGACGTGAAGACGGCCTTTCTACATGGAGACTTAGATGAGGAGATCTACATGACACAACCTATGGGGTTTAAAGCTGCAGGAAGAGAAGATTTGGTGTGCAAGTTGAAGAAATCTCTTTATGGACTGAAGCAATCACCGCGACAGTGGTACAAGAGATTTGATAGCTTTATGATTGGCCGAGGGTACACAAGGAGCCCTTATGACCCATGTGTTTATATGCATAAGCTACAGGATGGTGAGCATATTTATTTGTTATTGTATGTTGATGATATGCTCATAGCTTCCAGGAACACTTCAGCTATTGGGAAATTGAAAAAGGAGTTGTCATCTGAATTTGAGATGAAGGACCTGGGAGAGGCTAAGAAGATATTGGGTATGGAGATTGATTGAGACAGGGTGAAGGGGAGATTGAAGCTTACACAGAGGAGTTACTTACAGAAGATGCTGAAGAAATTCAGTTTTGAGGGTAATACCAAAGTGGTGAGTACTCCATTAGCTCCCCACTTTAAGCTTTCAGCTATGATGTCACCAGTTTCAGTGGAGGATAGGGACTACATGTCCAAGGTTCCATACGCCAGCACAGTGGGTAGCTTGATGTATGCTACGGTGTGTACTAGGCCAGATTTGTCACAGGCCGTGAGCATGGTATCTAGGTACATGCATAACCTCGGGAAGGGTCATTGGGAGGCCGTGAAGTGGATTCTGCGGTATATTAAGGGTACCGTGGATGTTGGGTTGATATTTTCGAAGAATGATGAGACAGGCAGGATTGTGTTGGCTACGTGGATTCTGACTATGCTGGAGATCTTGACAAGCGTCGGTCCACTACAGGTTATGTTTTTACATTGGCTAGTGCACCAGTGTGTTGGCGATGCACTCTTCAGTCTACAGTGGCGCTTTCTACTACGGAGGCGGAATATATGGCGGTGACTGAAGTAGTGAAGAAGGCTTTGTGGCTACATGGCTTGTTGGATGATTTGGGGATTGCACAGGAGACCATTCAGGTACATTGTGATAGTATGTCAGCTATCTATTTGGCGAAGAACCAAGTCTACCATGCTCGCACGAAGCACATTGATGTCAAATTTTATTTTGTACGTGACGTATTGGATGATGGTGATGTCACGTTGGAGAAGGTCCACACTAAGGACAATCCTGCTGATATGTTGACCAAAGTTGTACCAGGTGTGAAGTTTGGTCATTGTTTGAGCTTATTGAACATTCTTCGTTGTTGAGGCCGTTGGCGGCCATTTGGATGAACTACGTTCGGCTTGATTCCTTGGGCAAGAGGATACGTAGGCAGTCTTACAGATGCAGCCGGTTGAGATGGATTGGGGGTGTTTTTGGTGTCGGCTCAGTTTTGGCAAATGCTCGCCGAGGTGGAGATTTGTAGAATCAGCATCAGCAACAGAACAAGTTCAGAATCAGGCAAACCAGGCAGCGGTCGACCGGTCCGATCGACCGTATTCGTGCACGAAGCTTACTGTGCATCAGGAAGGAGGCCGGTCGACCGGACCAGTCGACCGCAGGTGTTTCTGTTCTGTGGTCGGTCGACCGATGCGGTCGACCGACAAACTCTCTGGAGTTTTTGGGTTTCTACTGGGAGGTGTTCGGTCGACCGGGCCGGTCGACCGGAATTGATCGTGGTCGACCGTGCCGGTCGACCGACGAAGCGGGTTTCAGTTGGTTCAGGTTTCCAGACCCGTTTCGTTTGTGAGTTGTATAAATACCCTAAACTCGTTTCTAGGGTTAAGTGTTGGGCGATTTTGAGCTGAGCAAAGGGGGATTTGAGGGCTTCTATTGTTGGAGTCTATTGGAGAGATCTTTTGGTCTTATTTGAGGGTTTTGGGTAAGATTTGTAACCCTAACTTGTATTCCCCTTTGATTTGAATAGTAAAGCTTCCCCCTCTTGCCCCGTGGACGTAGGCATATTGCCGAACCACGTATATCTTGTGTTTTTGCTGTGTTGATTGGCTTGTGTGGATTGTGGTCTACTATTGTTCTTGTGTGTGCCTTCGATTTGTCGATTTAGGGCTTCCGCGGCGTACAACAGTAATGCTATAATGGATGAAGGTGATTTCTTTAAAATAATAATAATAATAAGATAAAGATCGTTGGATTTGGTTTCAATTTAATACTCTCAACGATTTAAATCAGCTTATCTTTTTTAAAGAAAAAAAATTTATTTATAGTGGTGAAGAAATCTCTTCCAAAAGAAATATGTATAGAGACGTTTTCTTTTACCACATAG
This sequence comes from Asparagus kiusianus, assembly GCA_022839385.1. Lineage (NCBI taxonomy): Eukaryota > Viridiplantae > Streptophyta > Magnoliopsida > Asparagales > Asparagaceae > Asparagus > Asparagus kiusianus. Next base: position 256,964 of record BQKN01000291.1, read on the forward strand.
AGTTTATAGGATTTTACACAAAACATCAAAAAATTGGGGTTTGCGAGATTTACCTTTAAAATTATAGATTTTTTAACATATCACTGCATCAATAGTTGAAGATTTAATATATTGTAATATCTTCTAATTAAAAAAGGAAATTTAATTTAAAATCTTTATTCACTGTTGCCTTAATATTGACTCATAAAGGTCTCCGCCTCAACAAATTAACCATAGTAGATCGAAAACCCAAGGAATATACTTATTTTTCTTCTTCTCTTTTGCCTTTATATTTTCTGCTAGTGAAGGAGAAACTCTTGAACTCGCTATTTTAATGGGAGGGCTGAGGCTAAACTCACAGATTTCCGTGCCCTGCTAGGAGCTGGCCCATTAACTTCACCGAGAGATATTAATTCAACGACAGGGCTAAGGCAAAAACCAAAGGTTCCAATCCCTCCTAGGACCAGGCCCATTAACTCTTAGCAAGAACTAATTTGGGCCGGCTGTAGACAGGACCTGCCTTGCAATACTCTTAATGCGATTAAGTGGGCCTGAATGGCATATTACTAAACCATGATTTCCTTGTTCAGCCCAGAACTTTTCACCTGAAGCTATTCACGGAGGATAAACTCTTTCTACGGAAATCTATGGATGGGCAGCGAGACTTACTTGCTCGTCCAGCAGACTGGGCCTTGTGGGCCAACTGAGAGGTGAGCGTGGCTCGCAGCGGGACTAGTGAACCGTCTTTTGTCACTTGTTTTCAAGCCTCAAGCTCGACCCAACTCGATCGCGGATTCAGGAACAATCAGGAGGGGTCATGACATGGGCCGGGCCATCTGCCTCACTATTTTAGATCTTTTTTATTTTTATTTTGTTTTGTATTAGTTTGCTAAGTATTGTGTAAATCTTAAAAATTACATATAATTAAGAAAGTAATAATCTAACCATTATAAAAAAGGGAGGGAAATAATATAATCTAACCATTATAGGGGGGTGGGGGGGGGGGAGTAATTTTATTACGTAAAATTATATATTTGTATACATTTACAAAAGAAAGCATCACAGGCTTGAAGATTTGACGTGGTTCGGAGCAAGTCCTACATCCACAAGCAATAACTAATTGCTCTACTAGTTTTAAAAAGAATACAAGACCAGAAAAAATTATAACAAACTATAATAAAAAGTGTTTGTATTGTGTAAAACAAGCTTAAATTGGGCAGGCTAACGGGACGAGTTAACGCAGAGCGGAAGTAATAAACCTCAGAATCTACCAATGGTTATTCTCTGAATCTATAAAGAATGATCTTTGATTCCACGAAGAATTTCGAATCCATGAAGAAAACATAATAAAAAGAAAATTTTACTGATGAAACGTTATGCCTCTAGAGCTTAAAATCCTCTGATTAAATAGAAAACAAACAAGATTCCTACTAGAACTCGAACTTCATTAAAAAAATAACAAAACTCTCATTAAAAGACTCCCTATGATTGGGAAAACAAATCGATCAAACCTGGAATCAAACCTGATTTGGTTTCTAATCAAAACTCCTAAAGCATTACCTAAAATAGTAAAAAAAACTAACAAAAAACTCTGATATTTCTCAATTTGGAGAGAATTTCATGAAACAGATGGCGACAAACCGATCATCGGTGAGTTCGGTTGACTTTGTCTCAAAAAAAAACATGTGGTTTTTTTATATAATTCATCCAATTCTGATGTACGGTTTGGGAGATATGACCCATTTTACGTTGCAAGCTATTTTCTTCTGCCGGATCCACGTTTGAGCTTTTGTCAGTCCAGTTTCTCAAGGAATATATCTGCAGTGTGTTCTACATCACGTGTCTAGCAAGCTAGACCGCTCACATACGGACCCAACTCATTCGGTGGGCTTCATTAGTTGAGCGCGCTGTTGACCCACATAGACTTCATAGGGGGGCTGAGACTGATTGAGCGAGCAGGGTTACGGGCTGATCGAGCCCAACGCCCCCCCCCCCCCCTATTAGGAGTAGCATAAAATCAAAGGATGGAAAGTAATAGTAGATGAAAATAATTCAAATATTTAACCTCTAATTGTCTTTTTACCTTAGTGGACTTGCGTTTATTAGAAGTATATAACAAAAATGAAATTAAATATGAACTGAGAAAATCAGATATACACGGTCGTCTTAAGACAATATTATCTCATTATATTGTAATGACATCAGCAAATTCAGGCTCAAAAAATCTGTATGTTGACTGTTGTTTGCAATCTAGGTGTTCAACCGATCGAAAACCATGCAAACACAAATAGACAGGGTGAAGAAGATTTCTAACTTTTTTATTAGAAGAGAAGCTCTATTTATAAAGAATCTAAGTTACATTGGGGTATTTTTAGGCTTACTTGTAGTTAAATACCCTATAGTTTCTCCTAGTTTGCACTCTCACTTGTTTTTTATAGCATTTATATACTAGAGTTTGGCTAAATAACACTTAAATATTCTATTGTTCTACCACATTTACACTTAAAATACCCTAAGTTGTAAAAACTAGCTGTTTGATACCCTAAATTGTAAAAAGTAACAACATTTACATCTCAATATTCTAAGTTGTAAAAAGTAGCACTTTGATACCTTGCGTAAAGAAAATAGCACTTTAATACATTCTGTTAATTGTCAGGACATATTCCTAGGAATATTCTCACGGTAACTAGCAGAATGTACTAACATGTCAATGTTTTACAACATAAGGTATTAAAGTGTTACTTTTTATAACATAAGGTAAATATGGTAAAACAATAGAGTATTTAAGTGTCATTTAGCCCTAACGTTTTTAAAATTTGCACTTTAATATCCCTAGTTATTCAAATATGAGAACTTCCCTTCCCCCACCCTAAAGATTCTCACGAAACACTTACATACTAGTTTTTTAGAATATTTTTATTCTTAATGTGTAAACTATAAAAAATACTATTTTAAAACAGAGTTGGGGCTGGCTAAAATATAGTTACTATCAAAATATAGGTTTAACAGAAGATTCAATAAAAATAAAAGGTTAAAAAGTCCTCAAATTAGCATATGAATTTTCAGCGGGAAATACTCATGTTTGCATAACTTAGATATTAAAATGCAAATTTTAAAAAGTTTAAGGTACATAAGTGCTACAAAATACAATTCTAAGTGCAAACATGTAGGGTATTTAAGTGCCACTAAGCCTCTGTTTTAAGAAGGCCGACCAAGTACTATACATATAAATATGCAAAGGAGAAATTTTTAAAACAGCCTTTTTTTAATTTTATTGGGCAAAATCGACCCCATGATAAAATAATTAGCAAAACCGACCGAAAAGGGTCGGTTTTGCAATTATCGAGCTGCACGGGACTACTAGTCCCGTGTGTTAGACCCTAGAGGGGGGGGGTGATTAGGGTCTTATGCTAATCTAATCCGATTAAATGCCAATTAAAATTAATTAACAAATATATTCTTGCAAGATAGATATACAAAGGGTTATGTGCAAGAATATGCAATATACACAAGGTGATATATCCTATATGATAGAAATATATGCAAGAATATATAAACTAACACAAGATGATATATCCTACCAAAGAGATATACAAAATGATATATGTGAGGATATGTCAACTAACACAAGGGTAAACAATCTAAACAAGATAGTGGATGATATAGAAATGAATGAGCAATGCACAATTGGTGATAAGATAAATGCAAAAAGAAATACGCCAAAGACAAACTCAAACAAGCAATATGATCACGGAGTTCGGACCTTCCGTCCTACGTCTCCGCTCCCCACTCCCGGGGAGAAATCCACTATCACAATCCGGTTTGGAAGCCGGAACTTCTACACACCTCACAGTGTCGGTTTTCAACGCTCACCGAACAACGTCACTCCTCACAATTTTCTTCACGGAGTTCAGTCCCCTCGACCTACGTCTCCGTTCCTCTCCTCTAGGAAC
>BQKN01000291.1:280588-382719 GCA_022839385.1 Asparagus kiusianus
ATATATATATATATATATATATATATATATGCCGCTTCGATTGTCTTCTATGATGAAAAAGCATATCCAAGACTCATTTGGAACAACTCTCGTTATTCCTGCTAAGGTAGGGGGTGAAAAGAAGGTAATCTTCGGCAATGGGGAAATATCTCAACCATCAGATCCATTCTCAAAGGAATATAGTGACAATGAGAGACCCGATCCTCACTTATTTATATACAGTCAGCAGGCGCATAACTTCATGAAGAAATGGGGATACAACTTCACACTCGAAGAAGGTCTTTGTTTTGGTCGAGGTCCACGAGTTCTACCTCGTTCGGCCAACATACCGAAAGGAAAACCCAATAATTATTATGGCTATAAAAGGGGTCTAGGCTATGTCTCTTCATTCGATGATGAATGTTGCTGGCAACTCATCGACCGATTTTTTAAATTGGGACTCTAACATCAGCCTTGGAGAAATGTTCAAAGGCCTGATGTCGAATATGGCCACGGTCGATCCCGCCACAATAGAGGAAGACGATCAATTGCCAAGTTGGGAAGATCCTTGGATCTATCACCTGAATATCCAATATGGTGATAGATTTGAACAAAGAGAACCTCCTACCGAAGACAGAGTGGTCTAGATGAACATGGGTGACGAAACAAATCCAAAGCCCATATTCTTCACTAATAGCCTTCCACCAGACGAGAAGGAAGAGTTGATTGCCCTCATCAGGGAATACATAAAAGTTTTCGCCTGGAATTATAAAGATATACCAGGACTTGATCCAAAAGTAGTGATACATCACCTCAACATCAAATCGAATGCCAAACCTGTCAAGCAACAATGAAGACGGTTTCATCCACAAATTATGGAAGAAATCAAGTCTGAAGTTAAAAAGCTGATCGACTCAGGTTTTATCAGGGAAGAGCAACATCCAGGCTGGCTAGAAAATATTATACCACTCCTTAAAAAGAACAAAAAAATTAGGATATTCATCGACTTCAGAGACCTGAACACCGTCTGCCCAAAAGATGGCTTTCCTCTCCCGATCATGGACGTTATCATCGACAACACGTGCGGATTCGAGAGAATGTCGTTTATGGATGGATTCTCAGGTTACAATCAAATCAAGATGTACCCGAACGACGAAAATCATACCGCATTCAGAACACCGCTCTGCGTCTTCTGCTACACAGTCATGCCCTTTGTCTTGAAGAATGCAGGTGCCACATAACAACGAGCAATAACGAAGATTTTCTAGGAACATCTCCGGAAGACCGTCGAGTGCTATTTTGATGACTTGGTCATTAAAAGCTACAGTAAAGACAACCACATTTAAGACTTGAGGATGGTGTTCGATCTCATACGGAGTCACCAATTAAAGATGAACATTACCAAGTCTTTCTTAGGAATGTACAATGGTAAATTCCTTAGATTTGTCGTCACTACCAAGGGTATTCATATTAATCCTGATAAAGTAAAGGCGATATATGAATTGCAAGCCTCAAGAAATCTCAAAAAACTCAGAAGATTGTAAGGGCGACTGGCTTACATCCGATGGCTCATCTCGAACCTCTCCGAGAAATACCTACCATTCTCCAAGCTCACGAAGAAGGGCATATCGTTTATTTAGGACGATGCCTATCAGAAGGCATTCCGAGATACCAAAGCATATCTATCAAATCCTCCCATTCTCGTTGCACCAAAGTCAGGGAAACCGTTCCTGATTTACATCAAGGCGACGAGCCATTGGTTAAGTGATTTACTCGCACAAGACGATGACAATGGTCATGAGCAGGTGATATATTACCTGAGTCGGACTTTAGTAGGCGCTGAATTTCGATATCCAATGATTGAGAAGGAATGCCTCACCCTGGTGTTCGTAATTTAGAAAATGTGACACTACTTGGTTGGACAGACGATCTGCGTCATTTCCAATGTCAACCCAGTCCGGGTATTCATGACGCGATCGGCCTCTATGAATTAGCGGTTAGCGAGATTGGCCCTGCTCTTATCCCAATACAATTTGTACTTCAAACAACAGAAGTCGGTCAAAGGAGAAGCGATTTGTGATCTTTTGACAGCTAACCCTATAACGGATACAGCTGAACTATATGAAGATTTACCTGATGAAACCCACGAAGTCAACACTACCTCGCATCAGTAAGTGTGGCAATTATACTTCGACAGTGCTTCCCAAGCAACTAATGTGGAAAGTATTCCCGGATGTTCTAAAATTTCCTTAGGAGTTGGAGTTGTCTTAGGTTCACCGGAGAAACATGTGCTGCCTTGAGCCTATTCACTCACACAGCGGTGTTCCAACAATGTAGCCGAATACAACGCGCTGCTCATTGGACTCAATCTTGTCGGAGAGCTAGGGATTAAGTATCTCTAATCTTTTGGTAATTCCTAACTGATAGTCAACCAAGTTCGAGGAGAATACAAAGACAAAATCAAGACCTGATCCTGTACCACCAGGTAGCCATAGAGATGGTAGACCCATTTCAAGAACTCTCCATCGAGTACATTCCGCGTCTCTAGAACACATATGCAGATGCACTGGCGGTATTAGCGGTATCTCTTGCACAGTCTCCCGACACAAAACAATGGGTCACTATGAGAACTCACCAACTCTTCATACCAAACTATGCCTTGGACATCAAAGAGGCGCACTCAACCAGAATTAAACTCGAGCTTCGAGACTAGCGTTTCCCTATTATTGATTATATCTTGCATGGTATTTTACCGAAATACATAAAAGAAAGAGACTCCGTCTGACGAAGAGCATCGAGATTCTATTACAACATGGCGACTCAAACGCGGTATCGTCATGCATACGACGGTTTGCTGCTCCGGTATCTTTCAACCAAAGAGACAGAAGAGGCACTAAAAGAAGCGTGCGATGGAACTTGTGGTGCACACTAACCCGGTCCCAAACTCTATGATCAACTCAGAAGAATGGGATTTTATTGGCCACCCATGTCAAGGACGCAGTTGACTACGCCCGACAGTGCCACGCGTGTCAGATACATGCTAATTACATGCACCAACCCCCAGAACACCTGCACCCTTCGACCATATCATGGTCGTTTAAGATATGGGGAATGGATATTGTTGGTCCTATTTTCCTACTGTCAGCCAAAGGTGACCGTTTTATTTTGGTAATCACCGACTACTTCTCAAAGTGGGCCGAAGCGATTCCACTCAAGGAAGTAAAGACAAGCGACATCGTCAAATATATCAAACACCACATCATCTATCGATATGGTGTTCCAAGATGAATCGTGCACGACAACGACCCTCAGTTTGTCAGCAATGCTTTTATCAAATTCTGTGAAAAGTTCAAAATTCAAGACATCTTCTTGACGGTATACAATCCTACTACGAACGGATTGGTTAAAGCCTTCAACAAGACAACTATTACGATTTTGTCAAAGCTCGTGAGAATCAACAAACGAGACTGGGATGACAAACTCGGCGAAGTTCTCTGGGTATATCGCACCACAGTCCGTACGCCAACCAGAGCGACTCCATACTCTCTAGTGTATGGATGTAAGGCTGTCCTTCCCTTGGAAATCTAAATTTCATCCATTCGTATCGCTCTCTCAACGGGGATGACGACGGAGGAACAACATCAGAAACATCTCGAAGAACTTGAGAGGTTAGATGAAAATGCTTAGATGCTCAGCAACAAATTAAGTTTTACAAAGCCAGAATCTCCAAGGCTATTGATAAAAGAGTCCGACAATGAAGCTTTAAGGAAGGAGACTTGGTTCTCGTCGTCCGGCGATCAATGATACTCAACTCCAAGAAGAAAGGTAAATTCCAACACAAATAGGAAGGAATGTTTGTGATAGAGACAGTCTACTCAAACGACGCATATCGCTTAATCATCCAAGATGGTGATAAGCTCATGATGCTAATAAATGGGAAGTTCCTATTAAAGTACTATTCCTAGTACGTTCAGGATAACCTATTTAATGGGAAGTTCTTGGAGAATACTATTCATTGTATTCTTAAGGATAACCTAAAATGAGCTGATTGTACCAGATGAAAACCAGTCATCAGAATAATTCATTCTTAATCATGATAAAAAATGATTAAGGACCTTCCACTGTGGCTATTTAATCATTTCCAAGATGATTACAACCCTCCCAATGTAGCTTTTCGAGCACTCTTTCATCGAGATGAGATTCAATGACTTCATCAAGTTAATTTTCCCTCACGAAACTCTTGTTGTGACTCTGAAATTCTTCAAGGATGAAGCACATCCCATCTGCTTCAACCTAGTTAGGAACAAGCTGCCAAAACCCCTTTTAGGTCACTGCATCTTCCTGATAACAAGGATCCTCTTGAAGTGAAAGATAACAAAGTTTATACTTTTTTCATCCAATTCTTTGTTGATTTCAATCACCAGGATCAATTTCATCCACTCCCACCATGTTTTTGGACTGCTCTTTTGTCAAGATAAGATTCAATAACTGTATTTGGTTAATTTTTCCTCATAAAACTCCTACGGTGCAATTGTGGAGTGCTTAATGATTCACGGTCCTCGACCACAAAATCTCTCATTGATCAAATTAATTAACAATGGATCCACCAAAAAATTTTGTTGTTAAATCCATTCAAAATTCCCACTGTGTTCAAGCATTTAACACTCCCACTGTTGAAGTCCTGACATAACAATTAAAATTTTAATCTGCTGATCCATGGCAATTATTAAACCCCCTTCATGTCAAGATCTTACCACTTGACACCAAAAATCCCCACTGAGTGATCTATACAAGTCAACATTTTTATTGTTATTTGTACCTCTACTCCCATTGCTTTTTGGTCAAACCTTCCTATAGTCAGGACCAAAACCAGAATCCCCTCTTGACTCCCTCAATGAACGAGAGGTCCACTTACAAATCGTGCGATCAAACCTTCATACAGTTAGGTTCGTCTCAAACTCCTACTTAGTCAAACCTTCCTACAGTTAGGGCCAAAATCGAAATTCTCTTTCGATAAACGAAAGGCTTTCATTCATTCCTCTTTAGTCAAATCTTTCTATAGTTAGAGCCAAAGTTGGAAATTCATCTCGATAAATGAGAAATTCATCTTTACATTGGGTAATCAATCCTTTAAAAGTTAGGGTTATCCGGAGCTTTTTAAGTCTCAGAGTGGAGATCCCACTCCTAGTTTTACCTTCCAGGATTCTTAAAGTGAAGATCTCACGTTAAGTTTCTTTTTAGCAAGAGATAGACTACAAAATTCTTTCTCTCCAATATTAGGTTCGTCTTTGCCCCAAGAGAAGACCTGGAGATAGAATATAAAATTCTTCCTCTCCGACATTAGGTTTATCTTCGCCCCAAAAGAAGACAAGCAGGAGATAGAATATAAAATTCTTCCTCTCTGGCATCGGGTTCGTCTTTGCCCTAAGAGAAGACATAATCTTTCAACATCCAGAATTCATGTCTCACATGCATTGGGGACTTTATCTTAATCCTTAAATAGAGATAAGTTTGCATCTAACACATGTTGCCGGATAGCGCATTCCCATGAAAATGACAAATCCCACGTATTCGACATTGTGGTAGATTATTATTAATAACGTTAAAATCCATATCTTACACGCATGAGGGACTTTATCTCTATCCCTAAGTAGAGATAAGTATACGCCTAACACGCGTTACCGGTTAGTTTTTTACCATGAAAAAGATACCAGAATCCATGTCTAGGGGATTTTATCTCGATCCCTAATTAGAGATAAATTTACACCTAACACGCATTGCCGGTTTATCTTTTGCCACGAAACAGACACCAGAATCCATGTCTAGGGACTTTATCTCGATCCCTAATTAGAGATAAGTCTACGCCTAATACGCTTTGCCGATTAGTCCTTTGCTGTGAAAAGGATACCAGAATCTACGTCTGGAGGACTTTATCTCGATCCCTAATAAGAGATAAGTCTATGCCTAACATGCATTATCAGTTAGTCTTTTCCTATGAAAATGATAAAAGTCTATGTATTCAATATCATAGCACTAATACTAAAAGAATTTATTCTTTTAGCGCAACATTAAATGTAAAACGGACTTAAATAATTCACATGCTAGCCCGATTCAAGCAGTAATCGGTAAAGGCATATCAAATCCATTGATGGCTGAGAGTTTGCAAAAAATCCTATAAGTATTTTGATTTATTTGTTCCAGATGGGATAGATAATCATGATAAAACAAATATGCTAATCAAAAGACTTTGTTTTTATAATGAAGTCAAAACAAAAGGAAGATACAAAAGTGGCGCTCAATCCAAGTACATTTTACGGTCAAGAATCTGAATTTCCAGGAGAGAAAGCTTCTCCGCATAAGTCTGCTCAAGCTTAGCCAGCAAATCAGCCCGGACAAAGTCTTCGGTCGCATCTAATATCCCCGCAGCTCTAACTTTTCAAGTGTTTGTTTTTTAGAGGATTCTACATCGGCTAATTCTCCTTCGATAACAGCACATGAATCTTTTGCACACTTCAGGGCCTTATCAAGATCGACTATCTTCTTGTGGGCTGAGGATAAAGAGCTAAGCAAGTCAGCCCTACTTTTGTCCTTCCTCGAGAGAACCACCCTCATCTGCGTAACATAACCCTCCTACATTTGAAGCTCATTCCCAAGTGACATTCGGGCGTCATGTTACTACTTTAACTGGGACTCTAACTGAATAGCCATATATGAAGAAGCGCATGTAGCCTGTAGCTCCCCTAACTCTCTGAATTCGTGCTTTAACGCGACTAAATCTACGACGAGAAAATCAGCCAAATTTGGTATCCTTCCTCCCTAATCATCGTCACTTGACGATCAAGAGACCATCAGAACTGATCGCAAGAAAATCCTCAGTGAAGGATCTTATCGATCATTCCACTCACAAAAAAAAACAAAATAACCAAGGTCCACACGGAATATCTCTTTGCTTGGATCAGTATCAGACAACAAGGCCATGACGAGCTCATATGGAGACGTTGGGAGCTCTACAAGAAAAGAAAGGGAGAATAAGAAATCCTAAAATATTGACTAAAACCTCAAGGCAAGTAATAAAGCAGAACTTACTAAAAACAACGGAGGACCCTCTATCTTGAGACCATGTGCTTGGCCCAGCTAACCCAACCTCATGAATCGACAAAATGGTAGTAGGTATAACAGTCGTTGGTGTACCGATTCCTCCAGTTGGTCTCGTGGTTGGGACAACAATACCAGTCTTTACAATGCCAGTGGCTTCTATAACCATCAGATCTGAAGGAATAGTTGCCTTAAGCTGAGAAGTAGGCGGCCGAGCTGCAGCCATGACCCCCTCTAATGATGAAAAGCCAGAGCCCTCATGTTGGCTAGGAGCACCGATGATTGTAGTTGTACCAGCTCTAGTGATTGGTCCTACAATCAAGACTCACATGTGATTAAGTAAGAATTGACCAATGAATAGTGATAAAGTTATAATAAAACTCGTACCTACAGATGAACCAGCCTCCGTGCGTGGTCCTACAACCTCGTGATGGGTTTGCTCCGATAACATATCGTCGAGCAACCTATCATCAACCTCAGAAGAGCTCGAAGTCAGATCGAATGTATGTCCACCTGACTCCTCGATGTCAGCATCATGAAGGGTTTCATCCTCAGCTGAACTCTTCATAATGATATCTACAGAAAATAGAAGTTAGGTAGAAGAAGGAAAAGCCGGAATTAACAATGAGTGAAGATCAGACTTACCTTCTGTGGCTGCAGCAGTTTCCTCGATTCCGACACTTGGGCCTACTCCTTTCAGTTTCTCTAAAAGAGCATGAAGTGTAGAAATGATTAAGGGAGGCACGAATTCTAAATCGTTCAATTCCCATAATTATCACTTGAATGGTGTATTACCGGTATTAAATATATATAGGCTTAAGATTCTCGTAAAAGGATCGAGCTTGCCGATATCAGTACCCTCGCTAGCCTCGGCAGTGTAGGCTATTCATCAATAGCCTCATGCATTTGCTACATGAAGCCCAGGCCTTTGAAGTAAGTAAAGCTGGGAAAGAGAGAGTCGTACAGGAATACACCTCCTTCGTGACCCCCTAAGAACACAAAAAGTGATTATGTCCGAATAATTCACAAGTAAAATGATCAAATGTTACGTAAAGGCGAGACGTTACCTTCTTCGCAGGTAGGTGCATTGCCCAATGACTCCACCTCAAAAGCACGTGGATCAATATATGACTTGTGTACTATTTTCTTCCGCTTCGAAGATCGAGCCTCCTTGAGAATAGCAAGTCTACCCTGCCCAAACTTGACACACAACTCGACCCATGAAGAAGCCTCATTAGCCGATCAAGATCTCGTGCGAAGGAAGGGATGAGGCTCTTCTTTTTCAACCACTTCACCTAAAAGGACAATTGTCATTTTGTTAGGACACGTAAATAAGACCTCCTGCCTCGACTTCTTTGGAGTCGTCGGGGGCTTAAAAAAGCAAATGGACAAGTCTAGGTGGATAATCACTACACTCATAAGCGATCCTAAGGAAAGAAGGAGTCCAACACACCTGTCTCGATGGCCTCCTCATCACTGCCAGTCCTCATGTCTCTAACATCGCCGGCACCTTCATCTAAGGTCTCCTCCTCATCATCAGTAGAAAGGATCTCCTCTTCATCCTCTACTATCTATTTGCCCTTGCCAGAAGACTCGGCAGACTTCTTCCCCTTGGTGGCAACTCGAACTTCTTCTTCTACCTCTAGCTCCATAATATGCTTTAGCTTCGCGGGCTCGTTGGCAGTGATGAGCCACTTGCAGCAAAGGAAGGTAAGATGTGATTCATGCCCTACCATGGGAAGATTGAAGGTGGAGTCTGTGTAACCCGCCATGCTCCAGAGCCACGCTTAAACACCATCTATAAGACCGCCATTAGTCCTCAGCTCTCAACTTGGATTCCTAACGTACAGTTGGTCGTAACCAAACTGATGAGCGAATCGACACGGCAGGTAAGGCTCTATGTGACAGTGCTCCTTCACACGAAGGATGAGATATCCGAGCTGAATGTTCATCAACCACAGAAAGCAACCCACATCAAAGATAGTATGCCCCGTCCCTAGCCTCTCTTCATCAACCAACAGATCATTATAATGGCCAGAGAAGCTAGGGAAGCATTTGAAGAACTCCTAGTATTTATGGATATGAAGCTCTCGCCTCGCCTCAAGGAGCTATTTTGCTCCCTATTTGCTATCTTCTAATAGTTGTAGGGGGGAACGAAGGGATTTGCGATGCTCGGCGCTGACATTAAATCAGGGCGATGAAGGATGAGCCACACCATCAGATAAGTATACGGGAGCCCAACCTTGATAGGGGGAATCTCGGTCGATGGCTTACACCCCACCTGTGTGAAGCCAAAAACTAAGTATCGAAGCCCGCTATGTATATCGGCGACCATCGTCAGAAGTAAGGAAAGGTCCTTCTCATAAGCAAGCTGGACGATGAGGAAGAGAACCTCTATCTATAAGGCAGTGGAGAACTGATACGGTACGATGTACTTCTTCATCCAAATGGTGATATATCCTGCAAGAAGAGTCATGGGCCAAATCTGCTTCTGTGCATGCCATAGGAACGTCCAAAACTTAGTCCTCACTGGAAACTTGCCCTTGGAAGTAGGAATAGTATATGATTGAGAACCAATCTTCACAATCAGGTTATTCATCTCTAAGGGAGTTAAAGGATCTAACTCGTAGATCGCCTAACTAGAATCATCCTCTAGATGCTTGAACAAGTAGTCAGCAAATTGTTTCAAGCTTAGCTGTGGGGACTTCTTCTTCTCTAGGACACCTATGCCGGCTAAAGCCATCTGATAATGACACGTAAGATCCCACAACGTATCGTAAATGTCAGGAGAGGCTTTTTTTAGTTGATTTATCTATCGGCCAGGAGGAAAGTACTCTTGATATGGATGATCGCCCATCAAAATTCCAAAAATCTTCTACATCTCTTGAAGATCCAACCCTAACTCTCCATGGCGAGTCAAAAAGGTGTTGGTGTTAGGGTAATAAACCTCAAATAATGCTAGGAAATGGAACAAGCTGATCTATAATCCATACATGCTGGCGCGTATCGGTGTGTATAATCCGCTATTCTTCAACTCATCGCCCCAGCACCCAAGAACATAACTCGTCATGCGGGTCCACCACTTCTTCACCGATGAGTGCACCCAGCCATAACACCTATATCCTGGCACATGGAATTTCCTCCCAAGCCTGGCAAGTTGATTCCTCGTCGTGTCGGCAAGTATCGACAGCTCATTCGGTGGTGCTACATCTTGTCCCAGAAGACCATAACAGAGTCCACGAATAGAATTTTTGTCACTAGAACCTAAGGTCTTCTGATGAGTAATGAACCCACAGTGGACTCGCTCATGATCAACTGTCAGATGCCAAGACATCATCCACGTCACGGCCTACTTCCTTAAAGGTGTAAGTGTGTATTAGTGAGGGATCAGTGGAAGATATAGTAAACTCCTGCCATCTTCATTCAACCAATGTTTGTCCTCAAGGGTTAACATGACCAGGTCTTCAACATGATCTCGAAACATGTAATCAGGCTTCTTCAAAGCCTGAGTGGAGCTCGGATCCTTGGTAAGCGGGGTGTCAGTGATCAACCGTCATAATGTATGACGATCTCCATCTCGCACAAACCGAGGAACTTCCTTGAGCCCATCTAGATTAAATTGAGGAGCAACGGGACGAGCGGTGTATCATCAGCAGAAGTATAAGTCTCGCTACTACCACCACTTTCCACATGAGGCAAGAACACATCTGAAGGGAATTCAACTAAAATAAATATTATGGTTAGAGAAATATTTCTAAGGCAATACAAGGAGTTGAACTCGTCTCACGAACCCGCGAGATAAAGTCACTACCTCATAAACTGGAGAGACGATTTCAACTGTTTCACACACAAGGGACAACATACATTATCGCGTAAATAACATGACAATATACCCCGCCCTACAGAGTATAATATAGCATGAAACCATCCTTTTTGCCTTAAGACGTGTTTTGATGAGACAAAAACACATCTTTCAAATGTCAACCCCCGAAAAAGAGGATATCAGCTCTTCCCGAATGCCTCACAAAGGAGACAAACGTGGATGCAATATTCAGAATATTAATTTCAAATTTATGAAAGTAGTAAAAGCTCACCCTTGATGAAGCTACGGGAGACGTACTCTCAACATGTTGAGAAGCTGATCGACTCCTATGAATACGTGGCCACCTTGGAGACATTGCTAACCTGCAATGAAAATCGACGGTTCAAGTAAAATTTCAAATGCAAGGTATTGAAGCCATTCAGGAGCCCGAAATTAAATTATGAACTTTAGCCAAAATCCTACAAACAACATGGGATTTTTTGATTAAAGTCTAATTAAACCTACGGGATGCATACATGCAAGCAACGAGTTCGATTCTCATCCAAAGATCCTCAAAGTTCAATTTCGGCCATCGTTCAAAATTTTGGCCATTACTCTCAAAACCAAAGAGAATTCGGCCATGAACACAAGCCTACAACCAAGTTAAAGTTTTAATCTTTCTCTCATAAACAAGTTCATACCACATCCCATGAACCCAAGTTTCAAATTTCCTCCAAAAGTCTAAAAATTCCAGCCACCACTTTCCCTCCAATACCCAATTTTGGCTCATGAGATTAAAGTTTTAATCTTTGAATCAAAATCAAACCCATGAACTCTTGAATCAAAAAAAAACTCATAACAAAGAGGCTATGAAAAGGATCTTACCCAAGAGGAGCTTGAAATCAAGAAGAGGCTTGAACTCAAGAGGCTTCAACCCAATGCAAGGAATCCAACTCAAGGAGCTTGAATCCAACAAACTCAAACCCTAGATTTTGGAGAGGGAGATTTGGCCAAATTTTTGAGAGTTTTAAGGAGTTTAAAGATGATGAATATGAGTGGAGTTAGAACCCTGTAGAGGAGGAAGTTGGGTTTGGGAAGAGTTTGAAAAAGAAGAAGAAAGAAGAAAGGGGAAGAAGATGAAAACGGTTTGGGAGGCGGAATTCAAAAAACCCTTGGATTAAAGTCTTCTCTCTCTCTCTCTCTCTCTCTCTCTCTCTCTCTCTCTCTCTCTCTCTCTCTCTCTCTCTCTTCCTTTGACCATGTGACTCATACCCACTCTCCCCTCCTCCACATGCGAGACACTCTTAGTGTCTCGCACATGCGAAACACATGTGAGTGTTTCGCATGTGTGCAAGACACTCACATGTGTTTTGCACCTAGGAAGGGGTGCACGAGTGTTTTACAGTATATTTTTGCTTGTTTTTAACTATTTTCGCCCGTTTCAATGTATTTGAGGCTTGTATTTACACTCCAATGAGTATATGAGTATAAATTGCATCTCCTTGAACCTCTAATGGGTACACAAGGTTAAACTGATTATCAAAACTCTGAGGAGTATATGAGTATAAACTGATTCTCTATGCTCTAACTCCTTAAGAGCTTATACTGTGTAGACTCCAGTTAACGTATGAATATAAACTGTGTTTACACCGGTTAACGCGTGATGATGAAAGTCAACATCATTCAACACGTTGCAATAAAAGTCAATACCAGTCAACACGTGATAATGAAAGTCAACGTCAGTCAACGCGTGATAATGAAGGTTAGCGTTGGGCAACACGTTGCAATCAACACATCGATATTTTTGCCAAAATAATGCTTAATGGCACTAAAATGAGGGTCTATGCCAGGCAGTCGATAATTTCACCAAAATCAGGCTCAGAAAAAATTCCCGGTCAAAGGATAATCCCAGGAAGTTCAATCATGATTTAGATACAAACTCCCGACGAAGACGACCAGTTCAATATCGATTCAACAACACGAGCTAATTCAAAAATCCACACATCGGTTTTAGTTCAAGATTTCAACGATCAAACGATAAACGCAGCACCAAAAGAATTTTAGCTATTCGACAAAATACTAAATAGACTGAAAGCTGAAGAAGTCAGAGAATTAAAGCTTGGGCGTATCGTATCCAAAGTATTCTAGGCTCCTCAATAAAAGAATGAGACTGAAACACTTTGGAGGGGATATGTGTAAGCATTAAAAATTATCTATAAGTTACCGCACACAGCTCGAGATAAAGAAAATACGATGATTGTTATCATCTAAGTCAAAAAGGATCATCTGATGCCGTAAAGAAGCAAACAAGCACATGAAGCGAGTCGGCGAAGCATACGAGTCAACGAAATGCATGAAATGGCAAAACGACGGAAGAATAACACAAGTAGCCTTGTGTTTCACACCCAGAAGTGCGAAACACCCTTGGTGTTTCGCACATATGCGAGGTGTTTCGCACATGTACAAAACACCAAGGGTATTTCGCACTAATCAGGATTCCCAATATGCGTTTTGATGGTTTTTGATCTATTTTGATGGTTTCGGAACCTCCCTAACTGTCTTGAGTCTACCCTTAAATGTGGGAGAGTAATTATTGGCTGAAGATATATTCTTATCCGCGAACACAGCATTTGAAGACCTATAAATACCCCCTGTCATTTGTGAAGGGTAATTAGCAATTGACGATGTGCTGATTGAGGAGATCTGAGCAACGGTGAAGCCCTGACGTTTTGGAGAGTGAGGAGCACGAATTTTAGAGTTAAAGGCGAGTTCTTCAGCATAAAGAAGAAGAGTTCGAGAGATCTACAACCCCTTCAGCATCCTTCATGTTAGTCTAAAGTGTAGACCCAAAGTCGAGACGAAAGATGGAATCAAAACGACGAAGAAAACGACTTGATAGATCCACGGTCGACCGCGAGAATCTGGCGGTCGACCGTGAACGTGCACAGGAGCTCAGGAGGAGCTGGATCCGAAGGCGGTCGACCACGGTGGTCGACCGCGCCAACCCTGTAGGATTTTTGGTCTTGGGTTTTTGATACGGTCGACCGTGACGCTGTCAAACAGTTTCCTAAACTGTTTTGGATTCTGTTTCTACCAAGACTCTATATATACCTTAAACATTTTTAGGGTTTGTACAACACAAAAAAGAAAGCTTTTTGACTGTAAAAAGAGAGAGAATCTCAGAGAGATTAAATCCTAGTTTGAGAGCTTGTATTTCTTCTTCAATTAATAAAGAAATTGTGTGGTGTGGCTCCCAAGGACGTAGGCAAATTGCCGAACCTCGTTAAATCTGTGTGTTCATCTCCTTTACTATTTTTTCAATGTTAGATCTTTATTTATAGTATTATTCCTACATTTCAACTTTCAACACAAGTTCCGGAAGGGCAAGGGTTCGATTGATTGTTTCGAATCCCCAATAATTGGTATTAGAGCTTCGTTCAGCAATTTGTGTGAAAGCCATGGCAGAGGAAATCAAATCAAAGATCGAGAAGTTTGATGGTTCAGATTTCACCTACTGGAAGTCACAGATGGAGGACTATCTGTACCAGAAGGACTTGTATCGCCCGTTGATGGGCAAGAAAAAGGGACAGAAGAAGGAGAAGTTAGATGGTGATTGAGAGATACTGAATAGGAAGGCTCTAGGGCAAATCTGGTTATCGCTCGCCAAATCAGTAGCTCATAATATTTTAAAGGAGAAGATGACGGTGGGGCTTATGGAAGCGCTCGTAAAGATGTACGAGTAACCGTCGGCAGCAAACAAGGTACATCTCATCAAAACTCTTTTCAAGCTTAAGATGGCAGAAGGACGGTCCTTCACGATACACCTCAGCGAGTTCAACACGATTGTTGATCAGCTTATCTCCATGGACATCATGTTTGATGACGAAGTGCAAGCCCTATTGATTCTATCGCGGTTGCTGGATAGTTGGGCAGGTTGTGTGACGGCAATCAGTAATTAAGCAGGAAAGGAGAAGTTGAAGCTGAGTGAGGTTGTTAGCATGATTCTATCCGAGGAGGTTAGAAGGAAATTGTCCGAATCAGAAGGTTTAGGTTCAGCTCTAAACTTCGAGCAGAGAGGCAGAAACCAGAAGAAAGGAAACTAGAACGGGAATCGGTCGAAATCAGTAAAGAAATGGTCAAACTCAAAGGTTAGGCCTATCAAAGAGAAGTGATGGAACTACGGCCAGGAGTGCCATATGTCTTCAGTCTGCAAAAGTCCAAAGAAAGATGCGGGTGAGCAGGAGGCTCATATCATGCAGGATGCATTGATCCTTGCTATGGATAGCGACTCGGATTCTTGGGTCATCGATTCAGGAGCCTCTTTCCACGCCACTGTTAACAGGAAGCTATTTTAGAATTATGTACAGAGGACTTTGGAAAAGTGTATTTGGGGAATAACGAGCCCTGTAATATTGTTGGAAATGTTAAAGTGCAGATTCAGATGAAGGGCTCTAAGTGGACCTTGAAGAACATAAGACGCGTGCCAAAGCTGAAGAGGAATCTTGTTTCGGTGGGACAACTTGGAGCAGAAGGCTATGTTTCGATATTCACAGGGGATTCATGGAGAATCTCCAACGGTACGATGATAGTTGCTCGAGATAACAAGCTAAGAACTCTCTATCTCACCTTACATGCGAGTGACACCCTCGCAATTGTAGCTGTCAAAGAGAGTACAGATCTATGGCACAACCGGCTAGGGCACATGAGCGAAAAGAGGATGAAGATTTAGCATTCAACCGGGATTAACGCCATGAAAGTCGGAATTTGTGAAGACTGCATCCTTGGGAAGCAGAAGAGGGTTAGTTTTCAGAAGGGTGGAAGGCCACCTAAGGCTCAGAAGCTAGAGTTGATTCATACAGATGTATGGGGTCCAGCCAGTGTGTCTTCTTTTGGTGGTTCGAGATATTATGTCACATTCATCGACGATCACTCGAGGAATGTGTGGATTTACTTTTGTAGGCGTATAAAATTGCCTATAGGTCCCACAATACAGCTCGACGACGCCAATTCAACAAACGGACCATCGAGCGACGTATCCAAGCACGACCGTTATCCCGCCAACGCCGAAGCCAAGCCATACGCAACGGAGCAGGTTAACGAGGCGACAAAGCCAACAAATCGCACCCAAGCATTGGAACGCATCCACTCGCACGCGGAATCAAACCAACGTTTCGGGGAATCACCGAGTCATCTAAACAAGAGCGAACTCGGATGAATCACGATCGAATCAAGATCGGTTTCGGACTCGAACTCAGAAGTGGGTTTACTGCCAAATCAGGAATCGGATCAAAACGAATCGAATCCGAACAAGTCAACCACACAACCGAATCAAAGTCCAAATCCGAACAACGGAGAACCGGAAACACCGGAAAACCCGAACGGCGGACGAAACGACGGAACACCTAAGGGGGCTCGGCCAAGAGTCGAGCCACCCACAGGTGGCTAGGCACTGTTCTGTGCACGGGGCACAGTTTCGAGCGCCTATAAATAGGCCTTGTGCTCATTTGGTTCGGGGGTTGGATTTTGGAGAAGGCGAAGCCCTGCTGGATTGAAGACTCAGATCTAAACAAGATTCAAACATCGAAGGCTTAGGAGACTTGGACTTCCAGATCCGGTGCTCAGCGATCGACAACGCCAAATAAGGCAGGAGTTCGAGAGGATCGGATCTTCAGATCTACACGATCACACTCCGGATCTAAGCTTGGTTCTTAGATCCCGAGATCGAGCGGTTGTTTCCTTAGTGAAACAATCACTCCCGGCTATTATCTCCCTTTGCGGAATAATACCCGTTATATCGTGTAGATCCGACCGGATCGAGATCACGCGGTGGTCCTCGGCAAATAACCCCGGCGCAGGCAAAGAACCCACACAAAGCGAGTGACCGCAAAACAGGAGCTCGCGATTCGTTCGACAAACAAGGATAAAAGTTGTAATCTTTCTTTTTCTTATTTTTGATTTTCATTGTAACCGGATCTTATAAAAAGACCGGATCTTTTGTAACCGATAAACTGTTATCAAGAGTACAATGACATCAATGAAGAAAGCAACGATTTTTACCGCGAACAACTTTATGAAGCACAAGCCAGAGGTGTTTGGAACCTTCAAGAAGTGGAAGGCCATGGTGGAGAACGAGAAAAATTTAAAGGTGAAGTGTCTGAGATCAGACAATGGTGGGGAATACAAGCTGGAGGAGTTCAAGTGGTTCTGTGCTACAAATGGTATTCGCTTAGAGAGGACTACTCCATGGACGCCGTAGCAGAACGGCATTGTGGAGAGGATGAACATGACCTTGACAGAGCGTGCTAGGAGCATGCGATTATATGCAGGTTTGCCTAAGACATTTTGGGCGGATGCGGTGCATACGGCAGCTTACCTTATTAATCACGGGCCATCAGTTCCATTAGATGTTGGGATTTCAGATGAGGTTTGGAGTGGCAAGAAGATAAATCTCTTGCACTTGTGGGTATTTGGTTGTGTGGTTTATGTTCATATAAGTGACTATGTCAGGGATAAGCTAGAAGCTAAGTCACAGAAGTGCGGATTCATTGGATATGGCATTGATGAGTTCGGGTATCGTCTTTGGGATGAGAAGAATAGGAAGATCATCAGAAGCAGGGACGTGATATTCAATGAGGAGGTGATGTACAAAAACAGGAAAGATGCCAATGATAGCCAAAGTAGTGAAAACAGCATTTCAGATACAGATGGATCTGAGTATATGGATATAGATGAACTTCTAGATAGGGGTGATGATGTTTGTTCTGATCAGAGAATGGAGAAGGCTCCAGGTGCAGAAGAAACTATCCAGGGTACCCAAACCAAATCCCAGATATCTTTCATCTCTTGACTATTTATTATTGATCGATAGCGGTGAGCCGGAGTATTATGAAGAGGCAATGCAAGTGAGTGAACCTCAGCAGTGGGAGCATGCGATGCAAGAGGAGATGGATTTTCTACTCACTAATGAGACATGAGAGTTAGCCCAGCTACCTGCACAGAAGAAGGCCTTACATAACAAATGGGTCTACCGGATCATGCAAGAGAGTGATGGAAGCAAGAGATTCAAGGCCAGATTAGTAGTGGAGGGGTTTCAACAGCGGGAAGAAGTGGACTACACGGAGATATTTTTCCCTGTTGTGAAACTCACAACCATCAGAGTATTGTTGAGTTTGGTGGCTACAGAAGACCTCTTTCTTGAGCAGTTAGATGTGAAGACTATCTTTCTTCATGGTGACTTGGATTAAGAAATCTACATGAAGCAGCATGTTGGTTTCACTGAAGAAGGAAAGGAAGAGATGGTGTGCAAGATTAAGAAGAGTTTATATGATTTGAAACAGGCTCCGAGACAGTGGTATAAGAAGTTTGATAACTTCATGCAGAACAATGGCTACAGAAGATGCATTTCAGATCATTGTTGTTATTTTAAAAGGTTCGAGTCCAGCTTTATTATTTTGTTATTGTATGTTGATGACATATTAGTAGCAGAACCGTGTTTGGAGGAGATAAACAGTTTAAAGAAGCAGCTAGCAAAGGAATTTGCAATGAAGGATCTGGGTGCAGCGAAGCAGATTCTAGGGATGCGAATCAGTAGGGATGAAGCTGAAGGGACATTGAGATTGAGCCAAGCTGAATATATTGAGAAGGTACTTCAGAGGTTCAACATGCAGAATGCTAAAGTTGTTAGCACACCCCTTGGAAGTCATTTCAAGCTATCTGAGGAGCAATCGCCTAAGACATATGCAGATAGAGAGCATATGAGCAGGGTGTCATATTCTTCGGCCATTGGGAGTCTCATGTACGCGATGGTTTGCACGAGGGCGAACATCGCCTATGCAGTTGGAGTTGTGAACAGATTTGCAAGTAATCCAGGGAAGCAACATTGGGAGGCCATGAAGTGGATAATGCGGTACTTGAGAGGGACAATGAATAAGTCATTATGTTTCAGGAGGAAGGAGTTGGCGCTGCAGGGATACGTGGATGCGAACTTCGCCGGTGATCATGATACGAGGCGAAGCACCATGGGGTATGTTTGTAACTTAGCGTCGACGGCAGTTAGTTGGGTCTCACGTCTACAGAAGATTGTGACTTTGTCTACAACCAAGGCTGGGTATGTCGCGGTCACTGAAGCAAGCAAGGAGATGATCTGGTTGAATGGATGCTTGGACGAGTTAGATCTGAAGCAAGGGAGAGGAGTTCTTTATTGTGATAGCTAGAGCGCTATACATCTTGCCAAGAATCCAGTATATAATGCTAAAACGAAGCACATCGACGTCAAATACCATTTTATATGCTCGTTAGTTGAAGACAGAAAGTTGCATTTGATAAAGATTTTAGGGAGTCAAAATCCGGCGGACATGTTGACGAAGGCAGTCACCATTGAGAAACTGAAGTTGTACGCAACTTCAGTTGGCCTTCACGAGTAGAAGACAAAGGCGGAGCCACACTACGAGGATCGGCACGATCGTCGGAATATTATTGATTGAAGAAAGAATTTTTTTCGGTGGAGAAGATACATACAAAGTAGGGGAGAGTTCGGGTGAACTCACTGCAGGCACTTTAGTCTCCAAATGGGAGATTGTTAGTCTAAAGTGTAGACACAAAGTCGAGACGAAACCTAGAATCAAAACGACGAAGAAAACAACCTGATAGATCTACGGTCGACCCCGAGAATCTGGCGGTCGACCACGAACGTGCACAGGAGCTCAGGAGGAGTTGGATCCGAAGGCGGTCGATCGTGACGGTCGACCGCGCCAACCCTATAGGATTTTTGGTCTCGGGTTTTTGATACGGTCGACCGCGATTGGTGTGCGGTCTACCGCGAGACCTGCACGGTCGACCGTCACGGTCGACCGCGACGTTGTCAAACAGTTTTCTAAACTGTTTTGGATTCTGTTTCTACCAGGACTCTATATATACCTTAAACGTTTTTAAGGTTTGTACAATACGAAAGAGATAGCTTTTTGACTACAGAAAGAGAGAGAATCTCAGAGAGATTAAACCCTAGTTTGAGAGCTTGTATTTATTCTTCAATTAATAAAGAAATTGTGTGGTGTGGCTCCCGAGGACGTATGCACCTTGCCGAACCTCGTTAAATCTGTGTGTTCGTCTCCTTTACTATTTTTGCAAGGTGTGATTCCAAATGTGGTTTGGAGTGGTAAGAAGATAAATCTCTCACACTTATGGGTATTTAGTTGTGTGGCTTATGTTCATATAAGTGACTATGTTAGGGATAAGCTAGAAGCTAAGTCACAGAAGTGCACATTCATTGGATACGATATTGATGAGTTCGGGTATCGTCTTTGGGATGAGAAGAACAGGAAGATCATCAGAAGTAAGGACGTGATATTCAATAAGGAGGTGATGTACAAGAACAGGAAAGATGCCAAGGATATCCAAAGCAGTGGGAGCAGCATTTCATATACAGATGGATCTGAGTACATGGATATAGAGGAACTTCCAGATAAGGGTGATAATGTTTGTTCTGATCAGAGAATGGAGAATGCTCCAGGTGCAGAAGAAACTACCCAGGGCATAGAGCTTAGGAGGTCATCCAGGGTACCCAAACCAAATCACATATATCTTTCATCTCTTGACTATTTATTATTGACAGATAGTGGTGAGCCAAAGTGCTATAAAGAGGCAATGCAAGTGAGTGAATCTCGGCAGTGAGAGCATGCTATGCAGGAGGAGATGGATTCTCTACTCACTAATGAGACATGGGAGTTAGTCCAGCTACCTGCACAGAAGAAAGCCTTACATAACAAATGGGTCTACCGGGTCAAGCAGGAGAGTGATGGAAGCAAAAGATTCAAGGCCAGATTAGTAGTTAAGGAGTTTCAACAGCGGGAAGGAGTGGACTACACTGAGATGTTTTTTTCTGTTGTGAAACTCACAATCATTAGAGTAGTGTTGAGTTTGGTGGCTGCAGAAGACCTCTTTCTTGAACAGTTAGATATGAAGACTGCCTTTCTTCATGGTAACTTAGATGAAGAAATCTACATGAAGCAGCCTGTTGGCTTCATTGAAGAAGGAAAGAAAGAGATGGTGTGCAAGCTGAAGAATAGCTTATATGGTTTGAAACAAGCTCCGAGACAGTGGTATAAGAAGTTTGATAACTTTATACAGAACAATAGCTACAGAAGATGTAATTCGGATTATTACTGTTATTTCAAAAGGTTCGAGTCCAGCTTCATTATTTTGTTATTATATGTTGATGACATGTTGGTAGCAGGACCATGTTTAGAGGAGATAAATAGTTTTAAGAAGCATCTAGCAAAGGAGTTTGCAATGAAGGATCTGGGTGCAGCGAAGCAAATTCTAGGGATGCGAATCAGTAGGGATAAAGCTGAAGGGACATTGAGATTGAGCCAAGCTGAATACATTGAGAAGGTACTTCAGAGGTTCAACATGCAGAATGCTAAAGTTGTTAGCACACCCCTTGGAAGTCAGTTCAAGCTATCTGAGGAGCAATCCCCTAAGACAGATGCAGATAGAGAGCATATAAGTAAGGTGTCATATTCTTCGGCCATTGGGAGTCTCATGTACGCGATGGTTTGCACGAGGCCGGACATTGCCCATACAGTGGGAGTTGTGAGAAGATTTGCAAGTAATCCAGAGAAGCAGCATTAGGATGCCGTAAAGTGGATAATGCGGTACTTGAGAGGGACAACGAACAAGCCATTATGTTCAGGAGAAAGGGGTTGGTGCTGCAGAGATACGTGGATGCGGACTTCACCGGTGATCATGATACGAGGCGAAGCACCACGAGGTATGTTTGTACCTTAGCGTCAACAGCAGTGAGCTGGGTCTCACGTCTGCAGAAGATTATGACTTTGACTACAACCAAGGCTGAGTATGTCGCGGTGACTGAAGCAAACAAGGAGATGATCTAGTTGAACGGGTGCTTGGAAGAGTTGGATCTGAAGCAAGGGAGAGGAGTTCTTTATTGTGATAGCTAGAGCGCTATACATCTTGCCAAGAATCCAGTATATCATGCCAAAATGAAGCACATCGACGTCAAATAATATTATACGCTCACTAGTTGAAGACGGAAAGTTGCATTTGATAAAGATTTTGGGGAGTCAAAATCCGGCGGACATGTTGACGAAGGCAGTCACCATTGAGAAACTGAAGTTGTGTGCAACTTTAGTTAGCGTTCACGAGTAGAAGACGAAGGCGGAGCCACACTACGAGGATCGGCACGATCGCCGGAATATTGTTGATTGAAGAAAGAATTTTTTTTCGGGGGAGAAGATACATACAAAGTAGGGGAGAGTTCGGGTGAACTCACTGCAAGCACTTTGGTCTCCAAGTAGGAGATTGTTAGTCTAAAGTGTAGACCCAAAGTCGAGACGAAAGCTGGAATCAAAACGATAAAGAAAACGACCTGATAGATCCACGGTCGACCGCGAGAATCTGGCGATCGATCGCGAACGTGTACAGGAGCACAGGAGGAGCTAGATCCGAAGGCAGTCGACCGCGGTGGTCGATTCCGCCAATCCTGTAAGATTTTTGGTCTCGGGTTTTTGATACGGTCGACCGCGATTGGTGTGCGGTTGACTGCGAGACCTGCACGGTCGACCATCACGGTCGACCGCGACGCTGTCAAACAGTTTCCTAAACTGTTTTGAATTCTGTTTCTACCATGACTCTATATATACCTTAAACGTTTTTAGGGTTTGTACAACACGAAAAAGAGAGCTTTTTTACTGCAGAAAAAGAGATAATCTCAGAGAGATTAAACCCTAGTTTGAGAGCTTGTATTTCTTCTTCAATTAATAAAAAAATTGTGTGGTGTGGCTCCCGAGGACGTATGCACCTTGCCGAACCTCGTTAAATCTGTGTGTTCGTCTCCTTTACTATTTTTGCAATGTTAGATCTTTATTTGTGGTATTATTCCTACTTTCCTTCTTTCAACACAAAGTCAGGAAGGGCAAGGGTTCGATTGACTGTTTCGAATCCCCCAACACTTCAGTTCCTCTACTTTATTTTTTTCTCAATTTAGTCCCCACACCACATCTTAATTACAAACTAAGTACTTTTTTTTAACATTCGTTAGAAATTGATCAGTGTAAATTTAACTTTATGACCACATAACCTTCGAGAGGTCCTTCTAATTTTGGATTATAATAAAAGTTGGACTAAATACTTAATTTTCTAGTAGTTCTGTGTTATCATTTCTCGATGGCACTTGCAATTCTTTTCTACATGTGGAGTACTACAATCATTAGAAGAATCCTCCCATTCCTCTTGAGAAATATGATGGGTGAGGAGCATAAATTCTAAGTGTGATTTAGATTGAAGGTTATCCGCGTAGTGGAATCTTGTATTACGAGTCCTTGTTCATGCTACAATTTTTCGAGCATATTCTATATGATCTTGGGGTTTTCTTTTGTAACATATACACAATAAACAAGTTGATTCGGAGACGGAAGATGGCAAGCGAACATCTTGATACATAGTGAATGCGATGTAGACACTACCATTGATTTGTAATTCATGGTTGTCCCTTGACATTTATAAAGTGGTACCAGCGAATGGCAATCTCGGCTACAAACCAGCACATTCCTGGTCATTTATATGCGAGGCCGAACTTGTTCCGTGCAGATGCACCGCGTCCTCGTTTCAACATCGTGCCCTCAAATCTGCACTAGGATCCGAGTCATTTTTGCACTCGCCATGGGTTTAGGGAAGTTTTGGGTAGTTCACATTAGATTGTGATTGTGAGGGGGTCTTCTCCGTATAGTCATGGTCTTTGGAGAAATGAAGTCCGCGTGCGTCTAATTGATAGTCGTAGGGTAGCCGATTCCTTTCTTGTTCTATCAGCTAACCCTCTTATTATCTATCCGACGTCTAATCCAAGACTCGGGCGTCAAACACATAGAATCTTTCTGTAGGATACTAGAACGTTTCTAAATACACAACAAAAGGAAATAGTTCGATCCTCCATAGAATATCATCACAGATAAACATCAGCTTCCACAGGTTTCTTTGCATCAAACTCCTAAACTAGACGCTAATAAGAGTCAGTAACCAAGACATCAGGGGCAAAGAAAAACCAAGAGATTATTTGACTTTGTTAAAGTAAGAGAGAGAAAGAGAATCTTGGGTAAATTTTCCTTGAGTTGAATATTGAGTGTGCACATATATTTATACAAGTAGAGGAGTATGAGGTTTGTTCTCCCAAGCAATGTGGGACTAAAACCCACTACAATACACTATTATCAACAGCCCCCTTCAAACTCATGTTGGATCAAGCAAAGTGAGTTTGCGTACAAGAAACTGAAACCGATGAACAGGTAAGGCCTTTGTGAAGAAATCTGCAAGCTCGTCAGCGGATGAAACATGAGGAAGTAGAATTGTCTTGTCCTTGATAACTTGGTGACGGACAAAATGAGCGTCGATCTCAATATGTTTGGTCCTTTCATGAAATACTGGATTATTATCAATCTGGATGGCACTCTTATTATCACAGTAGAGAGGAGTAGGAGTCGTAACAGAAATGCCGAAATCACTAAGAAGGCGACGAAGATGAATAATCTCTTTAGCCGTTGTGGACATTGCACGATACTCTGCCTCAGTACTGGAAAGAGCAATAACATCTTGTTTCTTACTTCGCCAAGAAATAAGGGAATCACCAAGAAATATACAATAACCTGTGGTAGACTTTCTGATAGTTGGATCACCAGCCCAATCAGCATCAGAATATGCACAAAGCTCTAACTTAGATGTAGCAGGAAACAAAAGAGAGCGAGTGCTAGTACCCCGGAGGTACCGAAGAATCCGTAATAAGACAGCATAGTGTACAGAACGTGGGACACTAACAAATTGACTGACAATACCAACAGCATGAGAGATATCTGGTCGAGAGATGCACAAATAGACCAACTGGCCAACAAGATGTCGATATCGGGTAGGATCAGATAGAGGCTCACCGTCAGTGGAGCAAAGTTTGACATTCTGCTGGAGTGGAGTATCGACAGTTGCATTATCAGTTAGCTCAGCTTGATTTAGAATATCTGAAAGATACTTCTGTTGAGACAGTAATACACCCCGGGGGCCTTGAGAAATTTCTAGACCAAAAAAATACCGAAGAGATCCAAGATCCTTCATGTGAAACTGTTGTTACAACTACAATACACTATTATCAACAGACTTGATATTAGAAATTAAACTAATAAAAGATCACATACCCCATGACTATGTCTAGAGCATGAGCCTTCTGAAAACTTGAAGAACCCCCAAAAAAGCAGATTTCTCTCTAAGGCTATCGAGTGGGAATAAGACTAGGAGGATGAGAAGTGAGACCTAGAGATCGTGTCACCATGAGCCATAATTACTCCGCCCGTCGCAAGAAATCCCCTAACATCCGGGGATTATGTCACCGATGCCACCATGCCTATAAAGATTTGACGGGAAAACAAATGATTGAAACGTGTGTTGAACAACAAAAAAATTAAGCTAGGGAAAATGGGGGGAAAACGAAAAAGATATAAAAAAGAAAAATAAGAAACTGCCATTATTTTTCCCCTATTTTTTAGAGAATGAGTTAGAACGGGTAGAATGGTCCTTTTAATTTTTACCTAATAGAAGTTTTAACCTAAAGTTAAAATAGAACTACGTCTACATCTTACAATGGGTACAAAAAGCTTAGTTGAGAAAAAAAAAAAATACGGAGACTAATTTGAACATGAGGCCTTAGGCGCTAAATTAACCTCTTACGTCATCTCCAACGCAACGACAAAATTTCGCAAACAGTGCATTCGCCGCGCGTTGGTTCTCCAATCCAGAGCCATTCTCTGCGGCATTTTAGCGGATATGAACAGTGCAACGCCAAATATGGCGTCGAACTGTTTCTCACTCCATTACCTTTTTTTTTACTTTTTATTTTTATCTTTTAATTTTATGTATTTATAATTTGACCCCAACTGTTTTATTTAAATTTATAAAACAACCCCAATAATATTTAAATTTTATAATTTTACCCCAATTGTATAATTTTGACAAAATAAATTATTTTTTAAAAATAAAAATAAAATGTTCAAATTTAAAAGACATTATTATTAATTATAATATTAAAATCTAGACATTATAATTAAAGTCCCATGAAATACAAATTAAAAATATAAAGAGCAATCCTAATACATAATTCCAATATAAATTACATAACTAAAATACATAACATATAAAAACTAACACATATAATATAAAACAGTATTAAAATAAAATATAAAATATAAACTAAACATATAACATTACATAAGATGGACAAGCAACTCTCAATAATCTGGTAGATCGGATCCAGAGTGTCAATATCATTGAAATAATTGCCAAAATTAGAAGCAGGCTCTTGTTCTTATTGATTTCTTTTTTGTATTATTTTAATTTGTTGAGCTCGAACGTACTCATGTACGGTTGGATCAGCAATGGAATTCAAATCTTTCATAATAATTTTCCATTCATCTCTATCTTTTTTCATGGCTATCTTTTCTCATTCGATATCAAATACTACTTGCCTGTCCAAGCTCGTCTTGTCTAAGCTGTCTATAAGTCGGTTGTTATTTGTGTCGATGGAGTCCACTACACTTGACTCATGATTATCATTTTCCTTTTTAATTTGGCTTTTTTTTACCCTAATAGGTCGTTCAGGTAGAGTAAATGATGACAGTCCAGGAGATGTTGATATAGGAGATTCCACAGTGGGATTATCTGATTGTGACGAGTCGAAGTTCACACTTTAGGGTTGTCTTCGACCAACTTGTCTTGCTGTGGGGACATCATCTTTAAATTTTTTAAAATTTTTAACCATATTCCAGACATGATCAAATTTGAAACCTTTTTGTACTTTGGTTCTTGCATAAATAACATCTTTGCTCGAACTAACTACAAATTATAGTAAACATCAAGTTATGTATTTCAACAATAATAATAAATTTTAAAAGATAATTAATAGAATACTTACGATATCTTCATCTGAAGCACCACTTGGATTCAGATTCTCTACTTGTCTCAAACACGCATTCAATTTCCTTACTTTATTACTTATGATTTCCATTCGAGAATGAACCGATCGGCTCGTACGAACCTGAAAAGGCTGATCTCGAAGTTCATTGTATTTGTCCTCCACACGAGACCAAAATGCATCTCGAGACTGGTTTCTACCGATAATATGGTCTTGAGAAATATCCATGAATACTTGACAAAGGAGCACATCTTCAAAACCGTGTATCCAGATGATCGAACAGGCATTTTTTTGTAAAAAACGGTTGGTTTGGAGATTAGAAATACTTTGAAGAAATACTTCGAATTGTATGGTTTGAAGTAGAATTCGTGAATGTTATTTATAGCCAATTCAAATTTGTTTTTTTAATTTAAATTTGAATTTGAATTTGTCGGTGGTCAACATTTGAAATTGAATCGTTGTGTAAAAATAGCTGAACTTTACACATTGTCCAACATATACAGCTAAGAATTCATTGAATTGTGTGAAACTATGAATCATTTTCTAAAATCAGCTCAGCTTTACACATTGTACAACGTATACAGCTAAGCATTCATTTAATTGTATGAAAACTTTATATGAGTAGGAATCATTTTCTAAAATCAGCTTAGCTTTACAAATTGTCCAACGTATACAGCTAAGTATTCATTGAATTGTGTGAAAACTTTATATGAGTAGGAATCATTTTTTGAAATCAGCTCAGCTTTACACATTGTCCAACATATACAGCTAAGTAAATTTGAATTTGTGACAAATTGATAACAGCTGGAAATCATTTCCTGAACTTAGCTCAACTTTATATATTGTTTAATGTATACAGCTAAGCAAGGTTTTATAAATATCATACTAGATTAGGTTCCTCCGCACAATTATTCGTTGTCATGTTAAAATTATTATTCTCTATTTCTGCATACTTCAGTCATTCTTTTCTTACTTTAAAAATGAATTTCGATGTTGGAGGTCCATCATATTTATCATCATCTTCATCTTCAGATGATGATAATTTTCTAAAAAATATCATTGTAGAGATTGATGAAACCGAAGAAATAATTCGTGAGTACATTAACAACGACATGATCCTCGCTAACAATTTACGTCAACAAAACTACCAACCGATCCATGGTGGCTCGATTCCTGGTCATGCAGTGATCAACCACGATCGAGAAACTATGCATCAGAATTTGGTCATAGATTACTTTGCCTATAATCCACGTTTTGGTGAAGATATGTTTGTCGTTGATATCGGATGTCTAGAAGTTTGTTCCTTCATATTGTTGATGCAGTGAAAGATCATGACTATTACTTCCAACAACGAAGTGATGGACTTGGTAGAATGGGATTATCATCGTTACAGAAAATAACAGCTATTTTTCGCATGTTGGTAATTGAAAGTATGACAAAAAAATTTTGTGCTATGGTGGAGATATTTACAGAACGGTATCTACGAACACCTAACGCTAATGATATTACTAGACTACTCTATATTGGTAAAAAAATATGGTTTTTTACGAATATTAGGAAGTCTTGATTGTATGCATTGGAAATAGAAAAATTATCCAACGGCATGGTCTGGGCAATACGCAGGACATAGTGGGTCACCAACTATTATCCTTGAAGTTATAGCAGATTGTGATCTTTGGATATGACATGTATATTTTAATATGCCAGGCACCAATAATGACATCAATATGTTGGAGTCATCTAATCTTTTCTCTAATCTAGCTCAAGGTATTGTTCCTCCCACTCACTATGTTATTCAAGAAAAAGAGTATAATATGGGTTATTATTTAGCTTATAGTATATATCCAAATTGGGCTACTATTGTACACACAATCCAACAGCCACAAGGTAGGAAGAAAAAATATTTTGCCATGAAATAGAAAGCATGTAGAAAAGATGTAGAACGTGCGTTCGGAGTTCTCCAATCACGATTTGCAATTGTGGCAGGATCAACACGTTTTTGGAAAATACATGTGTTATATGACATAATGATTGCATGCATTATGCACAATATGATAATTAAGAATGAACGTGATTTTTATGCACCAATTCAAGAAGTGAGGGAAGCACCAACACCAAAAGTTAATATTTTAGCAGATAAAACTACAAGATTTAATCAATTTATTACACGTTACAAACAAATCAAGGATAAAGATGCCCATATTACGCTTCGTAATGCATTAATAGATCATCTATGAGAGGAATACACTAATTCAGATAGTAAAGTGCACATTGAATTTGTAATTTTTACATTGTTGTTAATATTTAATTATTTTCTTGTATTTTATTTTCTGTTGTGTTCTTAAATGTAATATTTTGGCAATATTAATAATAAAAATATAATATTTTAGCAATCAAGTTATTTTAATTAATAAAATAATATTTTATTGTTTTATTAGTTTAATTTTTTAAATAATAAATCATTTTGTTTGAAAAATATGTGAAAAAATAAAATTTGATATGTGGGGTTAATTGTTAAAATAGTTAAAAATATAGGGAATAAAAAATAATAATATAAAAGTAGATAAAAAGGAATATACTGAGAATATACTTTTTTGGTGCAAAAAATGGTACAGTGGGTTAGAGATGAATTACTGTTTGATGTGACTTTTGCACAATTTTGGTGCAAAATTTTATACCATTTTGGTGCGATGGGTTGGAGATGGCCTTAGCCATCGAAAAAGGAAGCGAAACACGTTTTTCTTCATGTTTTCCATGGAGAACAGAACACCGATTTGGTCAATTGATTACGACATAAAGGTATGTGTCGGAGGAAAGAAATATAGGTGTATGCAGTTACACCCCTCGACAAAATCATATTTGTTAGAAAAAGAGTTGCTGTTTAGACCGAAATAAGCACAAAAATATTAGTTTTAAACAGTTAATCAAAATTTGATAATGTTGAATTAATATTATAACTCGGAAATAAAATTAATTTAAAAGAAAATAAATCAAGTTTAGAAATATGGTCTGATGATCGAAGCATGCACTAAGCACTGTCCTAAGAATCTAATTGCCTCCTCTCGTACAGGGCTTCGTGGCAATAGATCTTAGAGATACGACGATCCTCGGTCACACGACCTTCTTCTCGTTGGCACGAGCTTCAAGAAGGCTTTGTGAACTCTTTACAACTTTTAGGGAACCAGCAGAAGTGCAACAGCAAGAAAGTAATTCGAAAAGAGAAGAAGAGAAAGGAATTGTTGTATTTTTCGTTGTGTTATAACTCTTGCGCCTGTAGATTCTTATATAGGGTTTGAAAACCGTCGTTTAGATCCACATTTTTCTCCCTTTAGATCCACCATTCACGCCCCCCATTAATTATGTTAATTATGTTAGTCGTTTTCTATCATTTAGATCCGGCAATCTCGCTCTCCAGATCCACCGATCTCACACATTAATGCTTAGCCCAACATTGTTCACGGTTCAATTATTACAATTAGCAAAATAATAATAATTCAAAGTATAGCAGGTTAAGAGTCGAGAGAGTGAGTGTCTTCCGAACTGACCCGACTCCAAGTCCGAACCCTTGAGGTGTCGACTCATATCGCCTTTCGTGTCGACCAGAGTGTGTCGACTCGTTCTGTCATCTCGTTCGTTCGTTCGTGTTAACTAATACCACCTTCGTATCAACTAGGTGTTGTCGTCTCGCCTTTCGTGTTGACTGGGAGTTGTCGTCTCGCCTTTCGTGTCAAGTAGGTGTTGTCGTCTCGCCTTTCATGTTGACTGGGAGTTGTCATCTTGCCTTTCGTGTCGACTAGGAGTTGTCGACTCACCTTTCGTGTCAACTAGGAGTTGTCGACTCGCCCAACCACCTCGTTTGGTTGGTTGAGACGTCTAAAGATCCAATTTGGGACCAAACTTTTCCAAGTTTTAAGTTACAATTCCAACAATCCCCCACATAATTTAAAACTTAAAATAATTCACAAATAAGATTAAAAGAAGAACTTTTAAAATAAGATTGCTTGTTTCCTTATACTATGTAATAGATGAAGGTACCTTTCAGTTTGAACCTTCACTTAGTGACAGTTATATAGATCCGTGAGAGCTTGGTAGACTACGCCTTGAACCAGTCCCATTTATCGGATTTCTACAGAAAGCACATATAGTATAATTTTGAAGAATTCTAAGCAGGTTGCGCTATTATCAGCCTTGCGAATGTATCTTTCATGTGTGTTTCTAAGGAGTAGCCCTGATCCTATAGTTGTGGCCTCACAACTACACACATATAGATGAATCCTAATAAGGATGGGAGCAAGTAAGCATCTTGTCTCATGGGTCTTGGATTCATTAAGAGATAGACTCAACCTTTCACTTGCTTTTTATGAGCACTGATCATCCTAGGGATGGGAGCAAATAAATTCAGTGCTTCTCGTAATTAATCACTCGCCCAGTTTGTTTCTACCCATTGAATCTCTGCGAGGTTGGGTTACCACTGCAGTGATTTTTTTTTATGGGCTTAACCCTATCCCCCTAGGTGATTCTAGGACCACTGCCCTAGATAAACCTTTAGTTAAGTGATCTACAAGATTTTTCTCTGATCTTACAAATTCTATGTCTACTATATGGTTTTTCATCTTATATCTCAAGGATTTATGTCGTACTTTCAAGTGTCGATTCATTTTCACATTTGCATTCTCTTGGTGATGTTTGTCAATCGTTGACCTACAATCACAATGAATAGAAATAGCTAGTAATGGTTTTTGTATTAATGGAATTTCAGTTAGTAAATCTTTCAACCATTCAACTTCTATACTAGTGGTATCAAGAGCAATCATTTCTGATTCTATTGTATTTCTAGCCTTTACAGTTTGTTTACTAGATTTCCATGAAATAGCTCCTCCTCCTAAAAGGAACACAAATCCAGTAGTGGATTTTACATTTACTAAGCCACTAATCCAATTTGCATCTGAGTATCCTTCTAATATAGATGGATAACCTTTATAATGTAAACTATAGTTAATAGTTCCTTTTAGATTCCTCAAA
The DNA here is from genome assembly GCA_022839385.1 of Asparagus kiusianus. Lineage (NCBI taxonomy): Eukaryota > Viridiplantae > Streptophyta > Magnoliopsida > Asparagales > Asparagaceae > Asparagus > Asparagus kiusianus. Next base: position 312,448 of record BQKN01000291.1, read on the forward strand.
ATTCTTTCTAGAACATTCCAATGACTCTTATCAGGATTTGATGTATATCTACTAAGTCTATTTACTACAAAAGCAATATCAGGTCTGGTATAGTTTGTTAGAAATCCTAATGATCCAATTATTTGTGTATATTCTCTTTATAATTGAGGATAACATGTATTTTTTTTAGATGTACATTAGGATCATATGGAGTAGAAACAGGTTGACAGTTTGGATCATAAAAAGTTTTGTGGATTTTCTCTATGTAGTGTGATTATGATAGCACATATTCATTCTCATTCATCATGATTTTAATGTTAAGAATTAGGTCAGCTTGACCTAAATCTTTCATGTCAAAATTTTATGATAAAAAGTGTTTGATATCATTTATGGTTTGTATATCATAACTAAAAATAAGAATACCATCAATATATAAGCATAATATCACAATTTTGTTATTATTATCTATTTTGTGATGTACACACTCATCTGTTTGATTAATTACAAATCCATAAGATAGTACATCAAATTTCATATGCTATTGTTTTGGAGCTGTTTTGAGAACATAAGTGATCTAATAAGCTTGCATACTTTCTTCTCTTGTCCAGAAGTAATAAGTCTCTCGGGTTGATCTATATAATTTTTTTCATCTAAATCTCCATGTAAGAATACTGTTTTAACATCCATTTGATGTATTATTAATTTAGAATGGATGTTAGAGCTATAAGGACTCTAATGGTAGTAATCCTAGCTACTGGAGAATAGACATCAAAATAATCAATACCAGATTTTTGGGTATATCCTTTAGCTACTAGTCTGGCTTTATACTTATCTATTGTTCCATTAGGTATGAGTTTCTTCTTTAATACTCATTTACATCCTATAGTTTTGCATCATGGAGGAAGATTAGTGAGTTCCCAATTATGATTTTGAACTATAGAATGAATCTTATTATTTATAGCTTCCTTCCAAAACGGAGCATCTACTGATTTCACTGCATCTTCAAATGTAATTGGAGAATCTTCTACAAATAATGCATAGAAGTCTTCATGGACTTTTTCTCTTCTAGTTCTCTTACTTCTCCTAGGTTCCTCTGGATTTTCTAGTGCTCTGATTTGTCTAGAATTTGGTTCACCTTGGTTAGAAATAGGATTAGAACTAGGATTTGAGTTGCTAGAATTAGTGTCTGTGTTGCTTACTCTGGTTTTGTAAGGAAAAATATTTTCAAAGTAATATGCATCGCTAGCTTCAATAATGGTGTTGTTTGGTATCTCATTAATGTCAAAGTTGATTATTAAAAATCTATTTGCATTACTATCAGAAGCATATCCAATAAAGATTCCATCTATAGTTTTAGGGCCAATCTTCTTTCTCTTATTTTTAGGTATCTTAACTTTTGCTAAGCACCCCTCACACTTTTAGGAGATTTAAATTAGGGTTTCTATTCTTTCAAATTGTGTCAGGGGTTTTCTCCGAATTCTTAAATGAAATTCTATTTAGTATATGGCAAGCAGTCATGAGGGCTTCTCCCCACAGATTCTCTGGCACACCAGAATTAATTAAAATTGAGTTTATCATGTCCATTAGAGTTCTATTCTTTCTCTCAGCTACTCTATTAGATTGGGGTGTATATGGAGCAGTTATTTCATAAATGATTCCATTCTCTTCACAGAATTATTTTATTTTATTAGAAGTGTACTCACCACCTCTATCTGATCTTAGTATTTTAATTTTCCTATCCAATATTTTCAACTTCTGCTTTATATATTTTGAATTTGTTTATCACTTCATCTTTGATCTTAATTAAGTAGAGATAACAATATTTATAACAATCGTCTATGAAAGTAACAAAATATTTGTTACCTTCTCTAGATGTTTTTCCTGAATCACAGATATCACTATGGATGAGTTCTAACATCTCAGAATTTCTATCAATAGTTTTGAAGGGTTTCTTCGGAAGTTAAGCTTCTACACATTTTCCACATTTTTATTATCTTTTATATTAAGTTTTAGAATTATATTGAGTTGCATCAATCTTTTAATTGAATTATAATTGACATGTCCTAATCTTTGATGCCAAGTGATACAAAGTTCAATATTCAAAGCTATTGGAGATGCAAGAGTAAAATTATTAACATTCAATTTAAAAAGACCATCACATAAAAATCGTTTTCCAATAAAATTCAATCCCTAAGTTATTACAACTTTATTTGATTCAAAAATAAGTTTGTAGCCTTGTTGCACTAATAAAGATCCGCTAATTAAGTTTCTCCTAATGTCTGGTACATTGTGGACATCCTGCAGGATCAAAGTCTTATCTGAAGTCAGTTTTAGGTTGATCCAACCTATTCCTGATATAGGAGCCACATTATTATTTCTCATTGTCATAGTTTCTCTACTTGAGACCTGATAAGTAGAAAACAGAGATTGATTAGAACAAACGTAAATATTAGCTCCAGTGTTAATCCACCAATCATTTGCTTGAAACGTCATGTTTACTTCAGGGGTGAAGAGAACCAACCTGAAAGCAGTCTCAGCTAAACTGGAAGTCGTCATGTTTACTTGTGACTTATTAGATGGAGGTCCTCCCTTCTTAGACTTGAGTGGTTCTATTTTTTTGTAAAAGCAGTCCTTAGCAAGATGGTTGGTTCGTCCACAAACAAAGCAGGCTTGATGTTTAGCTGCGTCCTTCTTTTGAAAATGGACATGGTACTTATTTTGATGAAATGATTTCTTCTTAAATATTTTATTTTGATTTTGGTGGAATGGACGTTTCTTGTGTTTGGGAAAGGGTTTGGATTCAACATTGTTTACTTTGGGTTCTTTGGGTTCGGATTTTGTCACATTTTTCTCCCTGAGTCTATGTTGTTGTTCGATTCTAATAGCATTCAATACTTGTTCAAGTGTAAGATCTTCTTGGGTATGGTTAAGGTTTTTGGCAAAATCTGACTAGGACTCAGGAAGTTTGTCAATAAGACAGGCTATCTGAAACGTTTTATCAAAGATAGATCCATTCAATTTCAGTTGATGAACTATATATTCGAATTCATGAATCTGCTCATTCATTAATTTAGAATCTACCATTTTAAATTTTTTAAAATATGAGGCTTTAAATCTTTTAATTCCCGTATCATCTAAACCATAATTTTTCTCTAGTGTTTCCCACAGAACTTTAGCATTAGTGATAGAATAATATATGTCATATAATCTATCAGATAAGGCTCCTAAGATCCTATGAAGGCAATGATATTCTATCTCTTGAGGTGTTCTCGGGATAGGAATGGAATCTGTGGAGGAAGATTGCCTAGTGATTGGTCTAGATGAAGATGGGTTTGTAGGCGTCTAAAATTGTCTATGAGAGCCCGCACAAAACTCAAAGTAATGAATTGGCGAGTCAAGAGGATTCACCTAAGCAGATCGTGCGCGCCAGTAAATGCGTGCACGTCAAACCAGCTCATGCGCGCCGGTCAACGTGCGTACGTCAAATCATCTCGTGCACATTGGTCAGCGCGTGCACGTCAAATCATCTCGTGCACGTCGGTCAAACGCATGCACGTCATCCAGCTCGTGCGCGCCGGTCAACACGCGTACGCCAATCAGTCCGCGCGCATCGATCAATACGCGTATATTAACTAACGCGCATTCGACGGTCGGTCTTGCGGCGAAGCATACAAATCAACGAAGCGAACCAAACACGCGAAAGGACAAGTACCGGAAGAAAGAGAATGGAAAAGAAGAAAAAATCGGCAAATGCGAGCACAGGATAGAACAAACCGACCTGCGCAAGTGCGGGACGGAACAAACCGACCTGCGCAAGCGCGGGTCGAACTGATCCGACCCGCGCAAGTGCGGGTCGGACTGATCCGACCCGCACACGTGCGGGTCGGATTGATCCGACGCACGCAAGCACAGGTCGGATTGATCCAACCCGCGCTGCGCAGTCTGGTACCCGATACGTGTTTTGACGGTTTTAAAGCTGTTTTCACAGGATTTATCTATTCCAGGGGTTCCTAACTGACTTGATATCATCCCCAAACGTGATTAGGCTGTTGTTAACTGAAGATAGAGTCAAATCACTTGTTCTCATCCAAATAACCGTATCCGGGGCCTATAAATATGAGCCAAAGGCCTCCATTTTTGAGATCTGGAATTTTATCAAGAGGACGAGGTACTGCTGGATTGAAGAGTGAAGGAGCACGAAATTTCAGCGAAGGTCAATGAGATCCCGGCGAACTTCGGTACAAAGGAGAAGCCGTTCGAAGGATCCGAAGCCCGTACGTTCGTTCCTTGAGATTAGGCTTGGTCTTAATCTCGAGAAGATCCCTGATTTCGCTTTGTCGATCTCAGTGCTTCAAACCAGAAAACTTTCTCAGTTAAGACGAAGCTCTGTCGAATTTTCCTGCAACCGGATCTGATTCGCGGTCGTCCATGGATTAACCCCGGCACCGGCAAAGAACCCACGAAAGCAAGAGCCGATAAACGGATCTTGCGTTTATTTTTAAGAAAGTTGTAATCTTTTATTTTCGTTATTTGAATTCATTTGTAACGACTAAAATTTAATGAAATCAATGATGAAGGCAGCTTTCCACGAAAACAAACTGGCGACCACAGTGGGAGCCGACAGCCTTTCTGCGAAGGCTGACGTGTCGCAACTTCGGATCCCGATCCCGGTTGAAACGGAGGTCGAATATGAGTTCGACCAGCAGAAGTACGAGGAATACTTGTCCTCCTCCTCCAGATCGGCCTCTCCTCACAGATGCAGGAAGGCCTACTCCAGGAAGACCCGTTGGACTTCAGCTGCAGAAGCCCAAGAAGGAGATATTCCCGCCACCACTGCACTCGTGGCTCACAACGCCCCGCCGGCATCCGACGAGGCTAAAACTACAGATCTGAACCCCTTGAGCAAGGGGTCGACTGTTGATAATGTGCCCACTCTATCAAAGAGAGCACGTCAGAGGCGACGCCAACGCCTCGCACGCCAACTGGCCAAAGCCTTGGAACCAGTTGATGGAATCCGCTATGAAGCGGATCTGAAGTCCAGGAGGCGCCAACCACCACAACAGAGGGTGGACAACTCCTCCTCCTTCAAACCAGCGAGGAACGAATAGGTTCGCGTCAAAAGGACCCGATCAACTCTTCAAGAGCGGATTCAGAAACACCGCGCATTACTTGCACAAGCAAAAATTCTTATGCAAGAAGCCAAGAAATTGGAGAAAGAAGGAGTGGAAAATAAGCCACAAAGACCGCACCAAGTATGGAGACCAAAGTCTAAGACGGCGGCCAAAAAGTTTGAAAAACGCGGGTCACTCCAATCCGACCCGCCAATTTACAGGTCACTTCAATCCGACCTGCCGAAACGCAGGTCACTTCAATCCGACCTGCCAATATGCAGGTCACTTCAATCCGACCCGTCGAAATGCAGGTCACTTCAATCCGACCCGCCGAAACGCAGGTCACTCCAATCCGACCCGCCAATTTGTAGGTCATGCAAATCCGACCCGCCGAATCGCATGTCACCCAGATCCGACCCGCCAAATCATAGGTCGCCCCGATCCGACCCGCCAATCTGCAGGTCACCCAGATCCGACCTGCCAATTTGCAGGTCACCCAGATCCGACCTGTCAATCTGCAGGTCGCCCAAATTCGACCCTCCAACTCGCGGGTCACCCAAGTCTGACCCGCGTCAGAGTTAAGACAAAAGATCTCCTGCACTTATTTCGTCAATTCCATCAAGTTTCGCGCCTCCGGTTAAGGTCCGCGATAGCGTGGATTTGTCCCATTTTAAAATAACGATCAAAGATCGCCTTGGCCCTTCACCCGATGATCGAGGCAAAGCTCCGGTCAAAGAGCGCTTAGGCCTATTGAATGAACCTCGAGCACATCGTCAGGCTGGAGGTCGTCCTCTTAAGCAGCGGAGGAGAACGTATAACGGGAAAAGTCCCGCAAATGACCGCATTAGATTGCGTGTTGAATTCCAGGAGCCTATTGAGGACCAACATTCACAAAAACATAGCCTCAGACATGCGACTCCTGAAAACGCTAACAAAGCGTTGTATCCCCAGAAGAAAACGTACTCGTCAGACGAGGACGTTGCACCTAGGGACTCGTGCCAACACACGATAGGTTGCTCCAGTCATCAAACTGACGAGTTGTACTATCAAACTGGGGGTGCGAACAAATCCAGGAAAAGAAGTGCCCGAGACACGGATTCTCACTGCCCCTGTGCTAAAATTATTAAGGCGGTGTTGTCAGAGTGTTGCTGTTCCAAAACCGTCCCGGAGAGAGTTTCAGTATTTGAAAGAATTTCCACCAGAAAGTCTGAATCCAGACCAAACGTTTCCAAAAGAAGAGAGCTGCTCTTCAAGATGATGAATTTCCAGAAGTGTCTGTTAACATGACCGGGAGAGGAAAGTTGATGTGACACTTTAGTCCGGATCAGTTTGCCGCAGTATCCTAACATATAACTCGATTGCGATCGGGGACCAGTAGACAAAGGGATTACCAAATAATGCAGAAGGGACTTCCTTCAGATGATGAAACCTCGGATGCTTGCTCAGATGCTTGCTCGGATGCTTGCTCAGCGATGGCTTCCGATGATACTGCATCGAGTGCAGGACAACCCTACGAATCACTCATGATTAGCGCTGAGCAAGTGGCTAAGATTCTTGAGGACGCTTTAACCAAGCAAAAAGGTAGTTTTAAATTTGAAATGGAAATGGCTATGCAGCAAATGAGGGAGATGCATGACCAGCAAATTGTGGCACTGACAACTCATCAGGGAGAGTCTAGTCGTCGGAATAATCCCGACCAAACTGATAATGATCGGGAAGTGGAGGATAATGCCAACATGAACACCCCTCCCGTCAACAATAATAATGGGGGTGGTCCTTCGGATGACAACAATACGAAAGAGGACCACGTTACTTCTCCCCGAAACCACTTGAAGACAGATACCAGTGAGGATAAGAAAATGAGAGATTTGGAGAGCATAATCAATGCGTTGATGAATGCTCAGGAAGTGAAAAGGTCCGAAATACCGTGCCCATACCCAAGAGAGTGGGAGTCAATCCCGTATCCAGCGAAGTTCAACTTAATCAACTTCACGCCGTTTGATGGAAAGGGTTCCCCTACTCAGCATTTAATATACTTCAAGTCTCACTTGGGGTTAATCTCCCGGAATGAACCATTGATGGTACGGTCATTCGTCGGCACTCTTCGTGGAGCAGCCTTCGATTGGTATCGCCGCCTCAAGCCGGGGAGCATTAGCAGTTGGGATGACATGGAGGACATGTTTCTCACGAATTTCTTTGACGACGACACTGAAGTCTCGATCGGAACATTATTTGATGAAAAGAAAAAAAGACAGAGAGTTGGTGGAGAATTTCATTAAACGATTCCGGAACAAAGCCATGAATTGCAGGGATCCAATTAGTGAGGACTTCATCCTGGAGACTTGTCACAACAATCTTTCATTGGATATTCTCGAAGCCATGGGAATGGCACCGTCCAAGACCTGGAAGGACTTGAAAGTCCGAGGGGAAAGAGCCGAACGTTTCCTCAAGAGGAAAAAGGCCGAAAGAGGTCAAACGACGGCACCAGCCCCGCAACAGAATTTTGTTCCTAAGGGAAAAGGGAAAGCACAAGTGAATGCAGTGGATGCGAACCAAACATTCGAAGTGCAAGCGCAATCGTAACAACAGCAGCAGAAGGTGCCTCAGCAGTCACGATGGCAACAACAGCCTCAGAAACAGAAGGCTTCAGAATCAAAATTCCTGAAGATCTATTCATTCAAGGAAGATGAAGTTCCCGGTATTTTTAAATACCTTATAGAGAATAACAAGATTAAGTTGCCTCCAGTCCAAGATCAGGAAGACGCCAAAAGGGTTAATGACCCGAAGTATTGCGCGTTTCACAGAGCGGTTCACCACCCTACCAAGTCGTGTTATGCTCTCAAAGATAAGATCCAAGCTTTGATTGATGTGGGGGTCATCACTATGAAGCAGCCTAAAGAGAAGAAAGTGGGTGCAAATGCAGTGTCGATCAGCTTCGGATCTGTCCCGTTGAACGGGTTTCAGCACGAACCCATGGTGAAAGTTGCAATGAACACCGTGAACGATGATCCATACAAACAACGTCAGAAGGGACTTGTGCCACACACGGCCCCGAATGGCGAAATTCTCTGGGTTCACCCCGACTTGATTGAAGATGAACAGTGGACTGGATCTTCATCCAAAAAGAAATCAAAAGGAAAAGGGAAGTCCTGCTATGGAGCCTCTGCTATTCCAGCTGGAGAAGATGACGAAAGAATCCCGGCTTTCCCGCTTTCTGAAGATGAACAAGAAGTCTTTGCGACCCGGAGTGGAAATGAGTATCAATTCAGGTATCCAGATGCTTCCGAGCGGTTAGCTAAGTAGGGGGTAACCAAAACCGTTCCCTCCAAGACATTAGCAGAAATGGAAGTGGTCACAACTCCCCCAGTACCCGTGATTGCGGAGAAGACCCAATAAAAGCAGAAAGGGAAAGAACCCTTATACCAAGAGGGTCAGAACCCGAAGCAGTCTCGATTCAATCTACCGATTGGGAGAGACAAACCGGGAAGTTCAAGCGCTCCACCCCATTTCGACATTATGACGCAGTTAGCTAATATACCGGCTAGAATAACCCTGTATGAGCTATTGCGTCTTTCAAAGGACACAAGGGAAGCGTTACAAGAGGCCTTGTCCAATTCCGAAGTTTTCCTGACTCGGATCAAGCCATCTCCTGAAGAACCAGAGCCGTCGGTTCAACATTGCAACCTCGCGACGCACCATTTTCCTTGCATTTCTTTCAAAAAAGAAGACATGCAGACGAAGAATTCGAAGCATGATCGACCCTTGTATTTTACCGGGCACATCGACTCCAGCGTTGTCAACCGGATCCAAGTCGATCCGGGCTCCGTTGTCAGCATCATGCCACTCCGATTGATGTACAATCTCGGGATACCGGCTAGTAAACTAGCCTCCACAGGCACTACGATCTACGGATGCAACACTAGTGGGTCCAGACCATTAGGAAAAATTCGAGTGAAGTGCCAGATCGGGGATTTGAAGTCGGAAGTCACATGTTACGTAATTGACGCAGAGACCTCCTATAATCTACTGTTGGGTCGACCCTAGATCCACGGTAATCTTATAGTCCCATCAACTCTTCATCAGTGTCTCAAATATGTGGACACCAATAACGAAGTCAAGACGGTGGTCGCGGATAAGCAACTGTTTAAGGATTGGAGAACTATTTTACCGACTCCCTTCTATACGGTGCCGAATCTGATACTGAACCATCAGCCTAAGGAACGGATAGCGGAGACGAAGCTGATACCGAAATGGGGTTCGATTATGATGGTGGTTTTGTACTTAATGACATTGTACCCATTGTAATCAATCTTAACGATGAAGAATCATCGCAAAGTAGTTGTAATTAGCAACTTGCCAAAGAAATATCAATAAATGATGATTTAGAGTACTTGTTGTGTCCTGATAATATTATGAAGGGGCTGTATGATAATCCTGATTTGTATATACCACTTCACTCATTTTGCATGACAAAAAAACAGGTGCAGGACTCGTTCGGAACGACGCTTGTCGTTCCTGCAAAGACAGGGGGTGAGAAGAAAGTTATCTACGGTAAAGGAAGAGAATCTCCGATACCAGACCATTTCTTGGAAGAAGAAGACGATGATGATAAACCTGTCCCTCACCTATTTAGATATAACACAAAAGCACGTGGTCTCATGGAGAAGTACTGATATGACTTCACGCTCGGAGAAGGTCTTTGTTTTGGTCGAGGTCCGCGAGTTCCACCTCGAATGGCCTATGTACCAAAAGGAAAACCCGACGACTATTATCACCACAGAAGAGGTTTAGGCTATATCTCATCATCCGATGACGAATGTTACTAGCAAGTCATTGATCAAATTGCTAACAAAGGTAAAAACGGGTATTCTTCTGATTCTTCAACTTGGGATTCCGACGCTAGTCTCGGAGAAATGTTCAAAAAGCTAATGTCGAACATGGCTACGGTTGATCCTGCTACAATAGAGGAAGACGATCAAATGCCAACTTGGGAAGACCCTTGGGTTCATCACTTGAACATGCAGTACGGTGATAGGTTTGAACAAAGGGAACCTCCTACCGAAGATCAAGTAGTCCAGGTGAATATGGGTAACGAGGATAATCTGAAGCCAATATTCATTAGCGAGAGCCTCCCGCCGAATGAGAAAGAAGAATTAATCTCTCTCATTAGGGAATACATCGATGCGTTCGCCTGGAATTATGAAGATATGCCAGGGCTCGATCCAAATGTAACAGTGCATTGTCTCAATATTAAGCCGGATGTCAAACCTGTCAAACAACAACAAAGACGGTTTCGTCCGCAGATTATGGAGGCAATCGAGTCTGAAGTCAAAAAGCTTATCGACTCGGGTTTCATCAGGGAAGAGCAACATCCCGAATGGCTCACCAATATCGTCCCAGTCCTTAAGAAGAACGAAAAAATTAGGATTTGCATCGACTTCAGAGATCTTAACACGGGCTGCCCAAAAGACGATTTCCCTCTTCCCATCATAGATGTTATCATCGACAATACGTGCGGATTCGAGAGAATGTATTTTATGGACGGATTCTCTGGTTATAATCAGATAAAGATGCATCCAGATGACGAAAAGCATACCGCGTTTAGAACACCCCTCGGTGTTTTCTGTTATACGGTTATGCCCTTCGGCTTAAAGAATGCGGGTGCCACATATCAGAGAGCCATGTCGAAGATTTTTTAGGAGCATCTCTGAAAGACTGTCGAATACTACGTGGATGATCTGGTCATGAAAAGTCGTGACAAAAATGATCACATTAAAGACTTAAAGACCATGTTCGATCTGATGCGGACTCATCAACTGAAGATGAATCCTACCAAATCTTTTCTCGGAATGTCCAGCGGTAAATTTCTTGGATTCGTCATCATCACTAAGGGTATCATTGATCCTGATAAAGTGAAGGCGATTAACGAATTACAACCTTCGAAAAATCTTAAGGAGCTCAGAGGACTACAAGGACGGTTGGCTTATATCCGTCGATTCATTTCGAATCTTTCAGGAAAATGTCAACCATTCTCCAGGCTCATGAAAAAGGGCGTATCATTCGTATGGAACGATGCTTGTCAAAAAGCGTTCGAGAGTATTAAAGAATATCTCTCAAAACCTCCTGTACTCGTTGCACCGAAATCGGGCAAACCGTTCTTAATTTATGTCAAAGCGACGAGCCACTCATTAAGTGCACTACTTGCACAAGATGACGATAACGGTCACGAACAAGCAGTATATTACCTAAGCCGGACCTTGGTAGGTGCCGAATCTCGATACCCAATGATTGAAAGAGAGTGTCTCGCCTTAGTATTCGCTATCCAAAAGATGTGACACTACTTGGTGGGTGTTTGTTGGAAATTTGCAGTAAAAAGACAATGAAAGAAAATTTGACTTGTATTCTCTCAAAATCGATTACAATTTGGATTCCGGTTACAAAAGAGAGGAGAATGGATTTGACTCTCCCCTTTGTTTAATTCTGGGTTCTTCACGGTGGCGATGGAGTGCCTCCCTCGATTGATCGCGTCGAGTTTGCTCTCCGTTGACGATCCGAACGTCTTGATTCACTGGAACGTGGTCTTCTCCTCACGATTTGACGCTGTGGAGAACTTGCGTGGCAAGTCTTAAAACTCTGACCGAGTTTAGAAAAACTTCCAGGGCAAGTTTGAAACTCTGACCGAGTTTAGAAGAACTTGCAAAGCAAGTTTTAAAACTCTGGACGAGTTGATAACTCAGATCGAGTTTGAAACTCTATGAAAGAGTTGATTTAAACCGAAAATTCGGTTAATAGCCAAGAATGAAGAAGCTCTGGTTGTTGATTTCCAAAGCTCCAGTCGAAGAACAAATGCTCTTCTTTGCTGCCAATCCTCAGGTTCAAAGAGCCAGCCCCTTGACCGAATTTCCCTTTGATGATGAGCGAAAATTCGATCCGTTGATGAGATCCCCCTCCTCCTTTCTTCTATAACTCAATTGAGTTTCTGATATTTATAGGGGGGTTACGGGTGGTAACCACCCCCTTAATCCGCTCCTAAGTGGGGCAGAAATCCCTCAGATCGTGGGGGAAAACAGTTCCTAGAACTGTTCAGTTCGTGCTTTGAACGAGTCAAACGCTGAGAAATAGCGTTCAGGGTCCGAACTCTGCGTTTTAGGCTGAAAACGCAGAGTTAAGCCTATTTTGGTGGTCGAACGCACAGGCCGCGCAGCGTGATGAACTCTGAGACGCAGAGTTGGTGACTGAACGCACAGGTCGTGCACTGAGACGCAGAGTTGCGTTCTTTTAATGGCTGAACGCACAGTTGGGCCGAAAACGCACAGGTCGTGCTGTTTTAGAGGTTAACTCTGCGTTTTGATGTTGAAAACGCACAGTTGGGCTGAAAACGCACAGTTAGGCTGAAAACGAGATTAACTCTGCGTTTTGATGTTGAAAACGCAGATCCGTCCTGTGCGTTTTGACTCTGTAATGCAGAGGCGAACCCTAGGCGGGCTTGGCAAGCTTCAGGCTAAGTCCAATGTTCTGATGAAGCCCATTCTTGCAGACGGACTTCAGAACATAACTTGCTACGAAGAACAGGTCATAAATTTCAAACCGTACGTCGGAATTGGACGAATTATATATGAAAATCGGCTATCTCGACGAGACGGAGCCGACCAAACCCACCCCATAGGGTTCGGTTTGCTCTGTTAATTTTGCCAAATTCCTTACGGTTTGAGAGATATCTGCATTTTTAGTTTGAAGAGACCGTTGATTTGTAGTCTCTTTTGTTAGGGCGCCGCAAAGATCGTCATCTTGTAACCTTCGTCTTGGCTCCTTGAAAATATGAGAGTCGTCAGATTGTAACTCCCGATGTTGATTATGAAGGCTGTTGAATTAGAGCTTTCATCAGTTGTTGCGAAGGTCGTCAGATTGTAACCTTCTACGTGAAAGTCTTCAAATTGTAGTCTTCTGGAAGTCGTCAGATTGTAACTTCCATCATCGGTGTTTGATGGGGGATAAGCTATCTATTGTGATTTTTAGACAGCCTACAGTGGGACAAACTATCTACGTCATCTCCAATGTTAACCCAGTCAGAATATTCATGACACAGCCTGCTTTCATGAATTGGAGGTTAGCAAAATGGGCTTTACTTCTGTCCCAATACGACTTGCATTTTAAACAACAAAAGTCGGTTAAGGGACAAGCTATTTGTGATCTCCTGACGGCTAACCCAACTACGGATACTGCCGAGGTGTACGATGATTTACCAGATGAAACCCACGAAGTCAATGTAACTTCCCATCAACAGGTGTGGCGTTTGTATTTCGATGGTGCTTCTCGGGCAACTAATGTAGCAAGTGCTCTTGGATGTTCTAAGGTTTCCTCCGGAGTTTGGGTTGTCTTAGTTTCCCCAGGAAAACATGTGATGCCTAGAGCTTACTCGCTGACCGAGCCGTGCTCGAACAACGTAGCCGAATATAATGCGCTGCTTATTGGACTCAGTTTCGCTAAAGAACTGGGGGTTGAGTATCTCGAAGCTTTCGGTGATTCTCAACTAATAGTTAAGCAAGTTCAAGGGGAGTATGAGGTCCGAAGTCAGGATTTAATACCATATCATAAGATAGCTGTGGAGATGGCAGAATCATTCGAAGGATTCTTCATCGAACACATTCCGTGGTTACAGAACGCTTACGCAGATACGTTAGCAGCATTAACCGTATCCCTGGCGCAACCTCCTGAAACAGAACAGTTTGTTACAGTAAGAACTCACCAACTCTTGGTGCCAATCTACAATGAAAATGGCGAGGAAGAGGATGTTAAAGAAGTATACTCGACTCAGGTCGAGTTCGAACCTCGAGATTGGCGTTTCCCCTTCATCGATTACATCTTGCATGGAATTTTACCAGAAGACGTGAAGGAAAGGGATTCAATCCGACGAAGAGCATCAAGGTTCTACTATAACACGGAGAGTCAAACGCTATATCGCAGGGGGTACGATGATTTGCTACTACGTTGCTTATCGATTAAAGAAGCAGAAGAAGTCCTAAAAGAGACACGCGAAGGGGTTTGCGGTGCACACCAACCTGACCCCAAACTTTATGATCGCATCAGAAGAATGGGGTATTATTAGCCCACCGTGATCAAAGATGCAGTCGCATATGCCCGGAAGTGTCATGCGTGTCAAGTGCACGCGAATTATATGCACCAACCCCCGGAGCATTTACATCCTTCGGCGACCTCGTGGCCTTTCGAGACTTGGGGAATGGATATTGTTGGTCCTATAAATCCCCCGTCAGTCAGAGGTGACCGATTCATTCTCGCGATTACCGATTACTTCTCCAAATGGGCTGAAGCAATTTCTCAGGGAAGTTAAGACAAGCAACGTTATCGCATTCATCAAACACCATATTATTTACCGATATGGTGTCCCAAGACGGATTATACACGACAATGGTCCTCAATTCGTCAGCAATGCCTACATTAAGTTTTGCGAGAAGTTCAGAATCCAGGACCTCTCGTCAACGGCGTACAATCCCGCAGCAAACGGATTAGCTGAAGCCTTTAACAAGACTATCATCAAGTTTCTATCAAAACTTGTGAAGACTAACAAACGAGATTGGGATGATAAACTCGGCAAAGCACTATGGGCTTACCGTACCACAGTTCGTACGCCTACTGGCGCAACCCCGTATTCTTTGGTGTACGGATGTGAAGCCGTCCTTCCGTTGGAAATACAAATTCCATCTCTTCGAATCGCTCTCACAACCCAGATAACGACTGAAGAACAACATCAGAAACATCTCAAAGAACTCGAGATGCTCGATGAAAAGCGCTTAGAAGCTCAACAACACATTGAGTTTTACTAAGCCAGAATTTCTCGAGCTTTCGACAAGAAGGTTCGACAACAGAGTTTTAAAGAAGGAGATTTGGTCTTAACTGAACGACGGCCTATGATCCTTAGCTCTAAGAAGAAAGGCAAATTTGAACCCAAATGGGAAGGGTCGTTCGTAGTAGAGACAGTCTATTCGAGTGGCGCATATCGCCTCATTACCAAGGAAGGCGACCGGCTTATGATGCCGATAAACGGCAAGTTCCTAAAAAAATACTACCCTTAGTGTACTCAGGATAACCAATGTATCGGGAAGTTCCCGGAAGAATACTGCATGTGGTATTCTTAGGGATAACCCAGTTGCTGTGAAAGTAATGAATAAAATCCACACTTGGACTCTGAATGTACTCAAAGTTAAAGCATGTTTTATTACTGATAAATGAGATTTGATCATCTTGACAGATCAACCTTTCCTCTCAAAATCCCCCACTGATCAAGTCAATTGACGGTGGGCCCACCAAAATTTCTATCCGCCACTTCATGGTAATTTTCAAAACTTGACGTGTTAAGTCCTAATCACTTAACATCAAAATCCCCCATCGAGTGGCTAGTACAAACCAGTATTTTTACTGCTACCTGTATTCCGCCCTCTTTGCTTTCAGGTCAAACCTATAAAAGTTAGGGCCAAAGCCAGATTCTCCTCTCGATTCCTTCCATGAACGAGAGGTCTATTTTTAATTCGAGCAATCAAACCTATAAAAGTTAGGATTGTGTCCAACCTCTCTTAGTCAAACCTGCAGATAGTTAGGACTAAGATCAATTCATCCCTTTCGATAAACGAAAGACTTCCATAAATCCCTTTTCAGCCAAACCTATAAAAGTTAGGGTCGAAATCGGAATTTCCCCTCAATGAATGAGAAACTCTTTTCTTGAATCAAACAACCAATCCTATAAAAATTAGGATCGTTTGAATCTTTCCGATTCTCAGAGTGGAGATCCCACTCTTAGTTTCATCTTTCCGGATTCTGGGGGTGGAGATCCCACCTTGAGTTTCCTTTCCAACTGGAGATAGAATATAAAATTCTTCCTCTTCAATGTTGAAAGATAGAATATAAAATTCTTCCTCTTTTATTTTTGGGTTCGTCCTTACCCTAAACAAGACCTGGGGCCAAGAATAAAAAATTCTTCCGCTCCAACATCGGGTTTGTCTTTACCCTAAGAAAAGACATAATTCTTAACTTCAAATCCGCGCAGTTTATGCCCGGGGAATTTTATCTCGACTCCTAAATAGAGATAAGCTTATGCCTAACACGTGTTGCCGGTTTTGTCTTTCACCGAATAAAAAAGACACCAGAGTACGAGTCTGGGGACTTTTATCCTGAATCCTAAGTAGGGATGAGTCAGCGCCTAATACGCGTTGTCGGGTGTCATATTCCCGTAAGAAATGGTAAAGCCTATGTATTCAAAATCATAGCACCGAGTCTAAGAGAATTAACTCTCTTAGCACAACGTTACATGTGAAACGGGTTTTAATAATTCGCATGCTAGCCCGATTCAAACGGTAATCGGTAAAGGCATATCAAACCCGTTGAAGGCTGGGGGTTTGCTAAAAATCCTAAGTCTGCGCCTAATACACGCTGCCGGTTTAGTCTTTCACTGATCGAAAAAGATACTAGAATCTGAGTCTAGGGAATTTTATCCCGAAGCCTAAGCAGGGATAAGTCAGCGCCTAATACGCGTTGCCGGTTCGTCTCTCACCGTAAGAAAATGACTAAGTCTACGTATTCAAATTCGTAGCATTAAGTCTGAAGGGGTTCATCCCTTTAGGACAACGTTACTTGTGAAACGGACCCAGATAATTCACAGGCTAGCCCGATTCAAACGGTAGTCGGTAAAGGCATATCAAATCCGTTGACGGCTGAGGATTTGCCAAAAATCCTATAAGTATTATGGTTGATTATTCTAAACAGAATGTGAAATCATAATGAGAAGATTGAACAAAACGCGCATATCATTAACAAAAAAAAGGAGTTCAGATATAACAGTCACAATCACTTTACATTGTATTTTTCACTAATAATTTCCTGCTCAAGTTTGTTTAACTCTTCAGCATAAGCACGTTCAAGCTTATGCTGTAGCTCAATCTTGAAGGAGTCCTCGGAAGCGGATAAGAGTTGGGTGGCTTCTTCCTCCATCTTGGCTAATCTTTCCCTCGAGAGCATCACTTTGCTGGATATCACTGCCTTTCTATGCTCCTCTCCGGCCTTGGTCACCTCTAAAATAGTTCTTCGCTGTTTTGCTTCCACCAGTTTCTGCTCAAGCTCTGCTATTTTGGCGTCAACAGAGGCTAACGACGAGTCGATTTCGCGTAAGTGAGCTAATCTTTCGGAAAGAACTCCCTCCGCTTGGTCGACACGTTTTCTCTGCGCCTGGATACCAAGCCCGACGGATTCTCGAGATTCACGCCATGACTGCATAGAGCCTCCATTCGCGCAGCAACATAGCCAGAAACACCAACAGATTGGAGCTCTTGTAGCTTCACAAATCTACGCTCTAATTGATTCACATTGTCGGTCAAAGCTTTAGCTATGTCGAGGGCACCAGTGTCCTTTATTAAGGCTATTTTACGCTCAAGGACCGACCGGAATTGGCCGAAAGGGATCCTCTTCTCCAGGAGTTTGCCAATTAGTGACTCTACGAAGTTAAGAAAATTGTCGACTTCCAAGCAGAGGAGGAGCTTATCTGGGTCGTCATCAGACAATAAAGCATCAATGCGCGCGCGCAGGTGAGATGACGATCCTAGAAAAAGAAAGCGCAAAATCATGAATACCCAGTTATGATAAGTCAGGAAAAATAAAAGAAAAAAGACAGCACACGAGATTCACCAATCCCCGAAGAGCTTTCTGTGACCGAACACACTACACCCGCTTCCCGTCGCTCAACCTCATGTGTCACAGGAAGCGTTACGGGTATAGTTGCCGTTGAAGCACCAGCTCCTTCAGTTGGTCTCACGGTTAGTTCAGGCGAACTCTCGCTAATAGTTATAGCAGGCACGGTAGTCGGCATTCCCAAAGAAACCGGGAGTTGTTGCGAAAAGCCTGATGACCGAGCGTCAATAACAACTCCTGCCAAAAGCAAGAAATCAAGATCCTCAGGGTAATCAGATATCCCAACAATGGTAGTTGCACCAGTCTTAACGACTGGTCCTACAATTATAACGCCCTTACGATTCAGTCTGGTAAGGAAACAATTTTCAGAAGGACAAAATCCATACCTGCAGAGGAACCAGGCTCGATGACTGGTTCAACAAGCTCAGGGATTGGTTCAATAGCTCCAATGATTGGTTCAACCGTCTTAAAGACCGGCTCAACGGTGTCGATGACCGGTTCAACGGTGTCGATGACCGGTTCAGCAGTTTCAACAATCGGTTCAATAGCATCTCGGTGAGTTTGCTCTGGCAGCATGTCATCGAATAGCCCGTCGCCAGAGCCCGAAGGGTCTTGTATAGGATCAAACAGAGGTGCATCGACTGCATGATGAAAAATTTCTTTATCACTTGGGCCTTCCATTAAAGCATATGAAGAAAATTCTGGATGTTAAGACATGGAAAGAGAGGTTAAACATCATCAATGAGATAGAGTTAAATTCACCTTCAGTGGTGACGGCATGCTTTTCAACCCCAACATCACCAGCCGCCTCTTGTAGCTTTTCTAAAAGATCCAGAAGCATATAAGCAATTAGAGGAGGGACGAACTCTGAATCGTTTAATACCCGAGATTGCCATCTAAAAGTTGTACTACCGGTAATAGGTGTACCTGGGTTAGCGATCACCACAGGCAAATCAGGTCCCACGACGGTACCTTCGCCAATCTCAGGTGCTATGTCTGTTTCGGCACCTGGCAGATCCTGATCCACTGCCTCATCTGCTTGCGATGCGAAGCAAGATTCTCCCAAAAAGCCTATGTCAGGAGAAGAGGGGTCGCACATCATCGTGTCTCCGTCATGACCCCCTAGGACATAGAATTTTCTAAGTTCGAAGCTTGGTAAAAAAAGAAAATGACTATGCTGAGATATTACCTTCCTCACCAACAAGTATGTCGTCAACCACCTCCGTTCGAGAAGTCTGAGGTTCAGCGCGTCGCTTGATGGTCAACTTCAAACGTTTAGTAGGTCGCGTCTCTTTAAGATCTACAAGCCTGTCCTGTGTAGATGCAGCGTGCGACTCAATTTGCAGTCCTGCTTGAGTTGTAACCCGAGATCGAGCACGTGGGACAAGACTACATCTCCCCTCTTCTTCTTCGGAATCTACATCTGAAAGTTCAACAATCATCCTATTGTAAGTTGGCAAAATTCTCTATTTTTTCCGAGCTTTAAGTCGACGAACTCGATCAGCAATCGATAAGTCCCATAGTTCTTTACAAAAAGATTCAGACAAACCTGTAGCGTCTTCCTCGAAGCTACTGTTGACTTCTGTAGCACCACCGGCAGCGACTTCATCTTCGTCGGAAGTTTCCTCCTCAGAAGCAAATGACTCCTCTTCTATTTCCTTCATTCTCTGCTTGCCTTTGCCTGAGGGGCCAGCTATCTTTCTGTCACGTCTCTTCCTTTCCAGTGCATTTTCTCAAGCTGTCCTTTCAGCAATACGCGCTGCAGATTCAGCTATCAGCTCTTCAATTGATCGTAGAGGGACGGGTTCACTAGCAACCATGATCCATTTACAACATAGATACGTGAGCTCTAAGCGACGGTCAGCATTCGGAAGGCTAAATTTGGCACCAGTACAGCCCGTCATGTTCCACAGCCAAGCACGAGCGCCGTCCACTAGCCCGCCGCGAGTGTGAAACTGTTGGTTTGGATTCCCGATATATAATTGATCATATCCAAACTGACGGGCGAACCGACATGGCAGATAAGGCTCTAAATAGCAGCACCTCTTCACTCTAAAAATGAGATGGCCCGGCCTTATGTTCATGAGCCATCTGAAACAGCCGACATCAAGAGAAGTCCGGTCAGTCCCGGGTGCTTCCACATCAGCAAGCATCCCACTATATCTACTGGCAAATCGAGGAAGACATGGGTTAACTACCCAACCCTTGTGCATACGCAAGCTCTTCCTGATATCTGAGAAGGTCCGAGTTGGCCATTTACACTCCTCGTATAGTTGTAGCAAATGAGTAGACAGATCTGCACTTTTGGGAGGTGACATCAAATCGGGGCGATGTAGAACCAGCCACCCCATCAAATAAGTATAAGGGAATTCCGTCTTCGGCGTAGGGATCTTCGTAGATGGGGTCTCATCAGTCTGAGTGAAAGTTGTAGTCAGTTGGCGAAGCCCACGATGGATACCAGCGATCATTGCTGGCAAAAGAGATAAATTCTTCCCATAGACAAGCTGGACAGCGAGAAACAATATCTCAATCGGCAAGGCATCTGAAGTTTGATACGGCACCACGCACTTCTTCAACCAAAGTGCAATATAACCGGCCAGCAAGGTCTTAGGATGGATGGATTTCTCAGCTTGCAATAAGAAAGTCCTGAACTTGGTTCCTGCACAAAATCGGTCTTGCGCACTCGCAATGGTGTAAGAGCGGGCGTCACATTTTTTAATTAACTTGTCAATCTCCAAACGGGCTAACGGTTCCAGTTCACAAATATTTTCACCAGTTTTCTCCAAATTCTTAAACAGGTAACACGAGAATTGCTTCAAACTTATTTGAGGAGACTTCTTCCTCGCAACAGGGTTAGTTCCGGCTAGAGCAATCTAATAATGACACGTGAGTTCCCATAGCGTGTCGTATCGACCGGGCTTATGTTTTTTTTTAATAGATGTAGCTCCCGGTTGGAGGGAAAATATTTCTGATACGGCATATTGCCCATTTGAAGTCCGGAGACTTTGTGCATCTCATGGAAGGGTAATCCGAATTCCCCGTTCCGGGTAAGAAAGGTGTTGGTATCGGGATTATACATCTCCATTAATCCTAATAAATGGGTAGCATTCACTGGTAATCCGTATTGAGTGGCGTGAACAGCTTCATACAATCCTATCGACTTCAGTTCAGCATCCCATCGGTGAAGGACATAAGCTGTCATCCGACCCCACCATGCTTTATCTGAGGAATAAGACCAACCAAAGCACCTGTAATTTTCAATAGGTAACTCTCGTCCTAGTTCAGCGAGGCGATCCCTCACGGTGCGAGCTATTATAGGTATCTCCCCTGTAGGCGGATCCTCCAAACCCATTACACCGGGTTGTAATCCTGTAATGTGTTTCCTACCAGTAGAACCCGGAAGTGAATGACTGGTGGTGTATCCACAAGGAATTTTGGTGTGCTCTTCTGTCAGAATCCACGGCATTTGTCGCGTCACCGCTTGCCCCCGCAAGTCGGCTAGCGAACGATGACGAGGGAACGGAGGGAGGTATAAATAACTCGTGCCCTCGTTGTGCAACCACCGTTCGTTTTCGAG
Source organism: Asparagus kiusianus (assembly GCA_022839385.1). Lineage (NCBI taxonomy): Eukaryota > Viridiplantae > Streptophyta > Magnoliopsida > Asparagales > Asparagaceae > Asparagus > Asparagus kiusianus. The sequence goes on from BQKN01000291.1 coordinate 333,808, forward strand.
GTTTACTGCGTCTGGATCCGTCACGGAATCCCCAAACATATAATGCGTCTTTCTTAAAGGATGAGCAGGATCCGTGTCTTCAGAGAATGGCACGTCCGTAATTAATTGGCGCATGATGCGACGACCCCCCTCCCGCACCAACTTGGAAAGCTCATCGGGGAAATCAAAAGCGAATTGAGAAGTAGAAGGAATCGACGATGAGTTATCTGCGGTGACATAATATCTACTTCTGTGGTCGTCTATATCGAATGGAGAAAACGGCGTCGCAGGATATTCAGCTGAAACAAGTAACGTGTGTCTATCAAACGTAGTTACGAAGAAATATTTAGGCGACACAGGGGGTCGAACTCTTTTCACCAATCCGAGTCACTACCTTGTAGTTGGCGAGACGATTTTAGCTGTATCACGAACTCATAAGATAATGTACATTCTCGCGCAAATAACACGGTGATGAACCCTATCTTACGGAACATAATACAGCAGAAAATCGCCCCATATGGCCTTAAGACGCGTTTTGACCAAGCAAAACATATCCGATAAGCGTCCACCCCCACGAAGGAGGGTATCAACTCTTCCCAACTACCTCACCAAGGAGAACAGAGTGGGGATGTAATATAGAAGCGTCTACCCCCACGAAGGAGGATATCGGCTCTTCCTGACTGCCTCACCAAGGAGGACAGAGAGGGTATGCGATATGCAGCATGATATAAAAAACTTGAATCCATGAACAGAAATTACAAGAGTTTACCAGTAAAAGACAAGTGCTCCCTCTCAGGTGACTGAGTGGCCGAGCGGCTCCTCGGGAGGCGTGATTTCCTCGTCGACATAGCTAATCTGCAATAAAGACCAACAGCCTGGTCAGATCAAGAATCAAGATACATGAATCAAAGACTAAAAGGGAAATTGCGAATCTTTAATTGAAATTCTACAAAATGAAATTTTCCAATTAAGGGTCCAATTAAACCTATACGACATTCGCGGTTCAAGTTAAGTGTCACAGAGTCAAATATAAGGCCTCGATCATGTCAACATGTGGATTCACAAGCTCAATCATATACAAGAATAGCTCAAATTCAAGGCATGCACGAGTTCAGTTACATATGAATTCGATAATACAAGAACACAGTTATATACAAATTCGGATTTGAATTATATACAAGAGTTCAACCATATGCAAGAGTTCAATCACATGTACAAATTCAAGGCATATAAAGTTCTCGAGCCATACACAAGTTGGGATTCAAGTTATTTCGACCACATACAAGTTTGGATTCAATCACGTACGAGTTCAATCATGTACAAGTTCGGACCATACAAGAGTACAATCATATACAAGAATTCAGTTATGCTCGAAGCTCAAACCATATACAAGTGCAAATTCGAGCCAATTCTTGGCCATGTATAAATTAGAGTTCGAATTATATACAAGAGTTCAATCGTACAAGAAATTCAGCCACCGTCGACTCCCAAGAATATTCGGCCATATACAGGTTTCAGTCAAGTTTTTTTTTTAGCCATGAACAGTAAGATTTTTGGCCATGAACAGTAAAAAAAATTTGGCCAACAAAGAGTTTTTGCCCATCAATTTCGGTTCTTTACACAAATTCAAGAGTAAAGATTCAAAGATTTCGGCCAAATTCCTCAAACTCCATACCCAAATTTCGGTTTTCTTCCAAGATTAAAGAGCTAGGGTTGAAATTATCAAGCCATGAATACAATCAAACTCAAAAAATCGGCCATCATTCAAAGCTCAAGATCAAATTTCGGATTTCCCCCAAATTCAAGAACTAGGGTTCTAACTATCAAGCCAAAACTCAAAAAACTTAGCCCAAAATTGAAGAGAGGACATGGAAGCTTACCTGAAACTCGAAGAAGAATTGAGGAGGAGGAGGGATCAACCGAAATAAGATCCACAAATGCTCAAGTCAAGCTGGCCGAAACCCTAGATCTGAATTCCTCTTTGCTTGAGTCCAAGTGGGAAGAAGAGGAACGGATGGGTTTTAAAGAGGGGGAGCCTTGATTTGTTTAGAACTCTTGAGGAAGAGGAGTTCTTGGAAAGACCGGAGCTTGAAGAAGAAACTGAAATAGAGAGGAAGAGAACTGGAACCACCGAAGAAAGAAGAAGAAGAATGGGGTTTTACCCCTTTTACACCCCCCGACCCGCGTGAACGTAGGTCAGACCCAGTTCAGGGCTTGTTTTGCTGAATTTATGTCTGATTTCGTCCGTTTTCAAAATTTTCGGAGTCCAACCTCATCTCTCGGATAATTTCGCGGCGTTTTCACTCAAATTCGGAATTTTCGGAGTTTAATTCCATCTCCCAAATGATTTCGTGATATCTTCGCCTATTTTCAGAATATTCGGGACTCAATTTTATATTTTGGTGATTTCGTGATATTTTCGCCTATTATCGGAATATTCGAAATCCAAACTCCAATGGGTACATGAGTCTAAACTGTTTCCCATTTTGACAGGAAGTTCCTAGAGAATATTACATATAATAATTCTTAAGGATAACCTGGCAAACTCCAATTGGCGATCACGAGTTTAAACTGTTTCCTACTTTTGACGGGAAATTCCTAGAGAATATTATGTATAATAATTCTTAAGGATAACCTGCCAACCTCCGACGGGTACACAAGGTTAAACTGATTCCCGAAACTCCCAGGAATACACGAGTATAAACTGGTTCTCCTCAGGTTAACGCGAAACCCTAAGGTCAACGCGTAGCCCTAGGTCAACGTCGGTCAACGCGTTGTGATAAAAGTCAATGCCGATCAATTCGAAACCCTAAGGTCAAAGTCGGTCAACGCGTAACCCTAGGTCAACGTCGGTCAACGCATTGCAATGCAGATAATTAATCCAAAAGTCAACTCGATAACACGAGCCAAAGTCTATTCACTAATTCCGGTTCAAGGCTTCAATAACGGTCAGACGATAAACGCGGTACCGGGGAAATATTAGCTATTCGACAAAATACAGAATATGCTGAAATATGGAGAAGTCAAGAATCGAAACCATCTGTAGGTCCTTTAACACCGACTGAAGGTGAGGATCCATCATATCCAAATCGTTTCAGACTCCTCTATAAAAGAATGAGGCTGAAACACTTTAGAGTGGGTATCTGTAGGCGTCTAAAATTATCTATGAGAGCCCGCACAAAACTCGAAGTAATGAATTGGCGAGTTAAGAGGATTCACCTAAGCAGATCGTGCGCGCCAGTAAATGCGTGCACGTTAAACCAGCTCGTGCGCGCCGGTCAACGCGCGTACGTCAAATCATCTCGTGCACATCGGTCAGCGCGTGCACGTCAAATCATCTCGTGCGCGTCGGTCAAACGCATGCACGTCATCCAGCTCGTGCGCGCCGGTCAACGTGCGCACGCCAATCAGTCCGCGCGCATCGATCAACACGCGTATATTAACTAACGCGCGTTCGACGGTCGGTCTTGCGGCGAAGCATACAAATCAACGAAGCGAACCAAATACGCGAAAGGATAAGTCCCGGAAGAAAGAGAACGGAAAAGAAGAAAAAATCGGCAAACCTGCGCGAGCGCAGGACGGAACAAACCGACCTGCGCAAGCGCGGGTCGGAACAAACCGACCCGCGCAAGTGCGGGTCGGATTGATCCGACCCGCGCTGTTCCGACCCGCGCAAGCGCGGGTCGGATTGATCCGACCCGCGCTGCGCAGTCGGGTACCCGATACGCGTTTTGATGGTTTTAAAGCTGTTTTCATAGGATTTATTTGTTCTAGGGGTTCCTAACTGACTTGATATCATCCCCAAACGTGATTAGGCTGTTGTTAACTGAAGATAGAGTCAAATCACTTGTTCTCATCCAAATAACCGCATCCGGGGCCTATAAATATGAGCCAAAAGCCTCCATTTTCGAGATCTGGAATTTTATCAAGAGGACGAGGTGCTGCTGGATTAAAGAGTGAAGGAGCACGAAATTTTAGCGAAGGTCAACGAGATCCCGGCGAACTTCGGCACAAAGGAGAAGCCGTTCGAAGAATCCGAAGCCCGTACGTTCGTTCCTTGAGATTAGGCTTGGTCTTAATCTCAAGAAGAGCCCTGATTTCGCTTTGTCGATCTCAGCGCTTCAAACCAGAAAACTTCCTCAGTTAAGACGAAGCTCTGCTGAATTTTCCTGCAACCGGATCTGATTCGCGGTCGTCCACGGATTAACCCCGGCACTAGTAAAGAACCCACGAAAGCAAGAGCCAATAAACGGATCTTGCGTTTATTTTCAAGAAAGTTGTAATCTTTTATTTTCGTTATTTGAATTCATTTGTAACGACTAAAGTTTAATGAAATCAATGATGAAGGCAGCTTTCCACGAAAACAGGGTTATCGAGTTAAATTGCAGTTATTAGATTTAGAGTTGTTATCATTTGGTTTTGCCAACAACGGAAATTGTTCCCATCAAACTTCTCTGGTTTGGCCAATAGGATTTCACTTGTAGCCATGATCTGATGATGAATAAATGATTTTGTTATTATGATGCAACAGACATAATTGAAGCATTAAATCAAATCATCAAGCAGTACAATGGGTCGGTGTTATGACATGTAAACAACATTATCGTAGGAAACAGAATACGAAATAGAATACTAAACATGATATTATTCTAAACAGCGCAATTAGATTCTTGGATTGTTAGAAAAAGAGTTGTTGTTTAGACCGAAATAAGCACAAAAATATTAGTTTTAAACAGTTAATCAAAATTTAATAATGTCAGATTAATATTATAACTTGGAAATAAAATTAATTTAAAAGAAAATAAATCAAGTTTAGAAATACGACCTGATGATCGAAGGGTGCACTAAGCATTGTCCCAAGAATCTAATTGCCCCCTCTCGTACAGGGCTTTGTGGTAATAGATCTTGGAGATACAACGACTCTTGGTCAGGCGACCTCCTTCTCGTCGGCTCGAGCTTCAAGAAGGTTTTGTGAACTCTTCACAACTGTCAGGGAACCAGCAAAATTGCAGCAGTAAGAAAGTAATTCGAAAAGAGAAGAAGAGAAAGGAACTGTTGTATTTTTCACTGTGTTATAATTCTTGGGGCTGTAGATTCTTTTATAAGGTTTGAAAACCGTCGTTTAGTTCCACATTTTCTCCCTTTAGATCCACCATTCACGCCCTATTAAATATGTTAATTATGTTAGCCTTTTTCTGTCATTTAGATCCGTCAATCTCACTCTCCAGATCCACCGATCTCGCACATTAATGCTTAGCCCAACATTGTTCACGTTTTAATTATTACAGTTAGCAAAATAATAATAATTCAAAGTATAGCAGGTTAAGAGCCGAGAGAGTGAGCGTCTTCCGAACTGACCCGACTCCGAGTCCGAACCCTTGGGCCTTGAGGTGTCGACTCATACCGCCTTTCGTGTCGACCAGAGTGTGTCGACTCGTTCTGTCGTCTCGTTCGTTCGTTCGTGTTGACTAATATTGCCTTCGTGTCGACTAGGTGTTGTCGTCTCGCCTTTCGTGTCGACTAGGAGTTGTCGACTCACCCAGTCATCTCGTTTGGTTGGTTGAGACGTCTACTCTTAATGATCCAATTTGCGACCAAGCTTTCCTAAGTTTCAAGTTACAACTCCAACAATATTTGCATTATGGTTGGAAGACAACGTGCGTTTCCTACCATTCCAAGATTATTTAGAATATATGCAACGGTTCATAAGAAAAGTATTTGTACATACGATTAAAATAAAGACCTCATATCTGGATTAGACTAGCTTAACCGCCCTTTGCATGGGGAAAACGCGAAAAAAATTATTTATTTTAAATTAGATAAATTAGATATTATACCTAAAGCTTATGCTCTTTTTGTTTTGTTGTTTTTGTTTTTTTTTTTTTTCTGTAGCATTAATGAAATAAACTTGAACACGTGTGTTTGGTCATCAATGTGTTTTTTTTTTGTAAAAAAACATCATGTCATGGTGTTTCTTTTTCAAGTGTGTTTTGAATACATCATTTTGGTTAAACTAGTTTGACCGTTTATATAGCGGTAGTGGACGGGTGGCAACGACGGTGGCGGGCGGGTGGCGGATAGCCGGTGGCCAGCCAACTAGCGAACGACGACCATCGGTTACCAGCGGGTAGCGACGAGTGGCCGGCGACGGGCTGACAGGCGGGTGGCGACGGGCCAACGGGTGGCCGACTGGTGGCTGGTGGCCAGCGGGCGACGGCGGCGACGGGTGGCCGGTCGACGAGCAGGCGACGATGGGCCGGCGAGCGGCGGTCGACAGGCGACGACGATGGCGATGGTGGCAGCAGGCCGACAGGTAGGTGGTCGACGGGTGGCGGGTGGCCGACAGGCGGCGACGAGCCGACGGGTGACGGCGGGCGGCGACGGTAGCGACGGCGCGTGGCCAGTGGCCAGCCGACAGGCGAGCGGCGACGGACCGACGGGTGTCCGACGGGCGTCGAAGGTGGCGGTGGTGGCGGCAGTGGGTGGAGGGTGGCCGACGAGGCTGTCGGATGGGCGACGACAGTGGGACGGGGAGCAGCGGCGGTGGCGGCGACGACGGGCGACGGATGGTCGGCGGCCGAACGACGGGCGGACGGCGGTCGAACGATAGGCGGGCTGTGACGACGGCCGGACAATGGGCGAGCGATGGCCGCGGGGTGACAGCGGGCAGGCAGCGACGGACGAGCGAGAGGCGGCTTAGATGAAAAAACCAAATCTCAAACACATTTTTAGTGTTATGAGAAAAGTGTTACTTTTTAGATTTTGTAAAGAAACAAATCAAAAAAACGTCTCGGTTGCCAAACGCACTTCTTTGTTTTATTAAAAAAATCAGAAATAACAAAAACGTCACGGTTACCAAACGCCCCTCAGTTTCTCTTAATTATTAATTCTCAGACAAAGGAATAAAAACTGTGTATAAAATTTGTGTATTCAAAGCAAAGCAAGATTTAATGGCCTCGTGGCCGCCTCACGAAAAAAAAATCTTCCACAGAATATTCCCATTTCTTGATTCCTTTCCACATGCCACCGCCCTTTGACTACTTTCCATTATTGACGACACATTTGCATCCATTCATTTCAATACAACCACTAAACAATTCATTAATTACAGATCCAGTCGCAGCCAACCCTAGAAACAAATCCATGATTCATCAGGAAAATAATAATAATAATAATAATAATAAACGAGATCGGATCAAGCGCAGTACGGTGACGAGAACGCCGGTCCGCTCCCAGCCACAGGCTCATAATAGAACGAGGCAGCGGGATGCTGCCACGTGGCCCACTTGACCGCTCGCCTCTCCTGCTCCTCATCGGACGGCTGCCGCGTGTGCGCGCCCTCCCGGCCACCCTCAGCCGTCGGATCCCAGCGGCTGCAGGGCAGGGAGACGATGTCGAGAGGCGAGAGCAGGGGGATCGCCACTTTCCACTCGGCCACGTCAGCAGGGGGCGTGGCCACAACCTGGATGGAGGAAGGCGCGTGCATCTGCAGCCTGCTCCGCTGGCGGGTCAGCTTACCGCCGGTGATTTTACCGGTTTTCTCCATCGAAGATTGCCAGGTCAAGAGGTTTAATTTGGGGGATTTCTTTTTCGGTGAGTTCTGAGTAGATTTGAGAGTGTGGAGACAAGGGAGGGGGTATATGTGTATGTATATATAGATATATATATATATATATACAAGGGTGAGGGATAAGACCGGGGGGACTATCGGCGAGCGTGTGGCTGGCGCGAGGGAAGGTTAGGGGCCCCTTTCTTGGTTTTGTCGTTTTGTTACTTTTATTTTATTATTATCTGGGGAGGTTGGAGGTCTAGGGACTCGGTTTTGGGTTGTCACCTGGTTGGCCCACTTCTGATTTGTGTATGCAAAGATAAGAGGAAGGGGAAACCGGAAACTCAAGAGTGTAGTTCAAGAGTTAACAATAACTACAATTTTAGAGGGCTGGTCGGCTGCTTTTTCCAGCCAAATGATTCGGAAAGTTAAGTGTAATAAATTGAAATGGTACCTTCAACCAAGGCTTTTGTAGCTACAGTGATTTCAAGCGAGATCAATAAATTGACGGAGAGAAATTATCAGCGGTTACAGCGTCGGCTCCTCGGGCGTCACCTCATCCACGCTGCACGTAAATAAAACCAAAGAACCTCTAAATTTCAGCATAAAATGTTCAAATCTAGGAAAATTTGTGTCAAAGTCACAAAAGCAACATCTTCATGTGCTGCAGCCCATTCATTTTTCCCCCATGTGATTCATGCCCAAAAAGTATGGCATCTTGTGCTGCAGCCCTTTTTTAGCAATTATTATCTGCCAACTAAGCATAGAGAGATGATAAAAAGTAAAAAAATCCAAAGTGCTCTTATCTACTCTATTCTTTCATGTTAGGTCTATTTTAGAGTTTGTGTTAGGTCTATTTAGAATTTGTGTTAAGTCTATTTCGAGTTCTTGTTAGGTCTAATTTCAGCTCAATTTAATTCATATTAAGTCTAATTTAATGTTAAGTCCAATTTAATGTTAAGTCTAATTTCATATTAATCTCAATTTAAGTCTAATTTTATGTTAAGTCCAATTTAATTCATGTTAAGTCTAATTTTATTCTTTTTAATTCTAATTTAAATCATATTATGTCTAATTCAACTTGTTTTAAATCTAATTTAATTGGACTTAACATGAAAGTAGACTTCAAATTTTGAATTGGACTTAACATGATTTAAATTAGACTTAAAAGGAATTTAACATGATTGAAATTAGACTTAAAATTTCGTGTTAGGTCTAATAAAGTTCGTGTTAAGTCTAATTCATGTTATGTCTAATAAAAATTCGTGTTAAATCTAGTTTCATGTTAGGTCTAATAAAAGTTTGTGTTAGTTCTAATAAAAGTTCGTGTTAGTTCTATTTCGTGTTTATGTTAGTTTTAACTCATGTTAGATCTAATTGGTATTCATGTAAGTTCTATTTCGTATTCGTGTTAGTTCTAACTTAGTTCGTATTAGTTATAATTCATGAATTACAACTAACGCGAACTATGTTAGTTCTAATTCATGAATTACAACTAACATGAACTGAATTAGAACTAACACAGTTCGTGTTAGTTATAATTCATGAATTAAAACTAACACGGACTGTGTTAGTTCTAATTCAGTTCATGTTAGTTGTAATTCATGAATTAGAACTAACACGAACTGAATTAGAACTAACACGAACTGAGTTAGAACTAACGTAGTTCGTATTAGTTCTAATTGATGAATTAGAACTAATACGAACTGAGTTAGAACTAACACGAAAATAAAATAGAACTAATATAAACACTAATTAGACCTAACATGATAGAACTAACATGAACACGAACACGAAATAGAATTAACACGAACTTTTATTAGACCTAACATGAAATTAGGCTTAACACAAATTTTTATTAGACCTAACATGAATTAGACTTAACATGAACTTTTATTAGACCTAATACGAAATTTTAAGTCTAATTTCAATCATGTTAAAATCTTTTTTAAGTCTAATTTAAATCATGTTAAGTCTAATTTAAATTTTTAAGTTTAATTTCATGTAAAGTCTAATTAAATTAGACTTAAAATAAATTGAATTAGACATAACATGATTTAAATTAGACTTAAAATGAATTAAGTTAGACTTAATATGAATTAATTTGGACTTAACATGAAATTAGACTTAACATGAAATTGGACTTAATATGAATTAAATTGAGCTGAAATTAGACCTAACAAGAACTCTAAATAGATCTAACATGAAAGAATAGGGTAGATAATGATATTTTGGGGTTTTGTACTTTTTATCCTCTCTCTATGCTCCGTTGACAGGTAATAATTGTTAAAAGAGAGCTGCAACACAAGATGTCACATTTCTTGGGGCTGAATCACATGGGGAAAAAGTGAAGGGGCTACAACACTTAAAGATGTTGCTTTTTAGGTATTGACATAATTTTTCGTAAAATCTAAACTTGAAATTTCAAAAAGTCGTCCTAAGAAATTAAAATAGACAATTGATGGAATGTCGGAACTACAAGGTGTATAATGTATTCTACGCAAACTGGCTATAATAAGTAGGTAAATTTCACATAACTGATGAGCTGTATAAAACTCTTCTACGTACTTACGAGTGAGTTTTTTCTTTCTTTTTGTATGTATGATATAAATGGTTAAATGCGTACACTGGATGAAAGGAGATAACTTTTTGTGTTAATTTGAACGGTTAAGATGAGACCGAACGTAAAAACTTAACATACGGACCACGGTGGTGAGTTTCTTGGAATTGAATTAACAAAATTCTCTTCTTTCTAATCACTAGAACTTGCAGCCTATATCACATTTCCATAGAGCAATGAGCATCATATCCCATCTCATGTGACTATATATCTGTTAGCTTGTACAAGTTCCAGCTAATTAACTCTTAATCTTGTTTATTAGTGTTTTTTATTTTATTTTATTTTCAATACTGGCTCTGATCGTTAACAGAAAATATGAAGTTCCAGTATATCCACAGCTGAGCTGGCCTCCTCACTGTTTGGACTCAAAAACAGCGTGCTGCCCGCAATATTAAACTACTGCCTAGCGCTGCCATTTTGACCGTATGTAAAAAGGTTTCCAAAGTTGAAGAAGACGTATTAAGTACGCAAAGTATCCATCAAGCTCTCCGCAAAGGAACAAATTGTCTCCTGTTGCAGCTGGTTGAATCTGTGGAGCCCAAAATCGTCCGGTTTTTATTTACCGCCGTCGCCCGAGATGCCTCTGGCCTTCGAGGAGATCCAACACACAACGAGTCACTTTTACTTTGGTAGTGAGCCTGTGGACGGTTATTCTTCGCACGTGCGTGAACCGAGAGCAATCCAAAGCATAGAAAATTACATCGTTCAAGGTCAAGAAAACCACCGCAGGACAGTACCTTTAGTACGTATGACACGTAAACCATACATACAGTTTAATTAGCTCGCCAAAAGACCTACGGAAGTATTTTTCCAGAAACAGCTTTAGCTTTTTCATTTGTAGGTAGCAAGTACCATTTTTACCCTTCGGTCAAACTTCTAGCCCCAGCTTCGTCTCTTTGCGACGAAGTGGCCTTCTTGCAAGCATACATACTTTATATCCTTGAACGTGGGAGGAATGCGACCAAGCCAAAAATCCACAAAAATGAAAAATCTGTTGCAAAAAGCTCTAATGAATGTTTCTTTCTTTTTTGCTGGAAAGCACGCAAATTTCACTCATTCCACACACGCCGAAACTTTCTCCGAACCACCATATCCGGCTTCAATATTTATCTTTGGCTAAAATGTTAACATTCTTCCATGACCACACCACTGAAACTTCCCTATTACACATAGATAGTAAACTGAATTTGAACAAAATTGAATTCCACATATAAGTTAGAAAACTATAGTTTAAAAATAATTGATTATGATCTTCTAATTCAACATCATACATAATTAGGGGTGTCCAAAAAGCCAGGCCGCATAATTAGGGGTGTCCAAAAAGCCATGCCGGGCAGCGGCCCGGCCCGGCCTCGGCCCGGAAACCCGGGCCAAGTCCGGGCTCTGGGCCGGGCCCGGGCCGGCTCTTTGGTGTCGGGTCCGGCCCGACCCGGAATAGTAATTTTTTTAATTATTTTTTATATTTTTTATATGTATTATATATGTATATATAAATATATATAATATGTATAATATATGTATATATAATATATTTTTATATATGTATATATATAATATATGTATATATAATATATTTCTATATATGTATAATATGTCATATGTGTGTATATATATACTATCTCTTAGTATATAAGTATATATAAGTATACTCTCTCTTATATAAGTATATATATGTATAAGTATATATAAGTATACTTTCTCTTATATAAGTATATATAAGAATACTCTCTCTTATATATGTATAATGTATGTATGTATGTATGTATGTACTCTCTCTCTTAGTATATATGTATATATAAGTATACTCTCTCTTATTTAAGTATATATAAGTATACATTCTCTTATATATGTATAATATATGTGTGTATATATATATATATACTAATATACTCTCTCTCTTAGTATATATAAGTATACTCTATCTTATATATGTATACTCACTCTTATATAAGTATACTCTCTCTTATATATGTATAATGTGTGTGTGTGTGTGTATACTCTCTTTCTTAGTATATAAGTATATATAAGTATAGTATATTACAACGGCTACTTCTTCCCCATTGGCCCAACGGGTAACGGCTACTTATTCAATTCTCTCTCTCTCTCTCTCTCTCTCTCTCTCAAGTTATAACTTATAAATATATACAATATATTTACATATAATATATGTATATATAATATATAGTTACATAATAATTTATAAGTATTTACTAATACATAATTATATAAAATATAATAATATTAACCTAATTTTTAGTATTTTTTATCAAAAAAAAGAAAAAATAATAAAAAAAAACCTAGTTGGGATGTACTTATCTATTGTGATGTGATGAATTCTAAAATAAATTTATACTTGTAATTTGTAAATGATTTATTAATTATTAATAAAGAATTTATTTTTATAAATTTTTATTTGTAATTTATGTCATCTTAAGTGATTAATAAAATTATTATTATTTATTAATTTTTTTGTTTTTTTTTGTATAATTTAAATTTAAATAAAATTAAAAATTTTGATAAAAAATTTTGATAAAATTTTTTTTAAAAGAAAATAAACTGGGCCAGCCCGGACCCGGCCCGGGGTACCCGGGTCTGGGTCCGGGCTCCGGTTTTGCCCGGCCCGGCCCGGATGGACATGCTTATACATAATACGCATAGGATCAACAAGAATTCCGCTCTTGACTAGTATGTCTTTAATATTTAATCTATATTTAATGATTAACTAGTTAGTGGTGCATTCGGTCCGGATACGGCTCAGATATGATGCTTATCATATCCATATCCGCGTACCCATCTCAGATACGGATACAGATACGAATATACATTGGTAAAGAAAATTCATAACCATACCCTCTAAAATCGGATACGGATACGGATATATATGCAGATATATAAGCGGATATGCATGCGAATACAAAACAGATATGAAAAACTAGATGGTATTGAGAAAAAGATAGTTCAAGTGATACAAAAGAGATCGTTAATATGTTCATTATAGCTGAAAAGTTAAGAGTAGACATCTTGATCATCAAAATTAACCACAAATACATAATCTAAGAATCGAAACTATCGTAAGAGTATGACTAGTATGTATTCAGATATTTTAGATACGGATACGGATATTTCACTACAAAACTGTATCCATAACCATATCATATCGATTTATAGATTTGAGTAACCATATTCGTATCCTAATGGATATGGTTACATATATTTCCTCGGATACAGATTCGATTTAGCACTCCTATTAACTAGACTAAACTTTTTATAGGAATAAGTCCATGTCTTTCTAAAATAGTAATAATTTCAATGTTTATTGTAACAAAAAAAAGGGCTGAGTGACCTGTTGGCTAGGGGTGCATTCTGCTGAGTGGCCTCTTGGCTAGGGGTGCATTCGGTTCGGATACAGCTCGGATATGATGCTTACCATATCCATATCCGCTTACCTATCTCGGATATGGATATAGATACGGATATACCTCGATAAGAAAATTTTATAACCATATCCGTTAAAATCGGATACGGTTATGGATATATATGCGAATATGCATGCGGATACAAAACAAATATGAGAAAACTAGATAGTATTGAGAAAAACATAGTTCATGTGATACAAAAGAGTTCATTAATATGTCCATTATAACTGAAAAGTTAAAATTAGACATATTGATCATCAAAATTAACCACAAATCCATAATCTAAGAATCGAAACTATCGTAAGAATATGACTGATATGTATTCAGACATTTCGGATATGGATACAGATATTTCACTATAAAACCATATCCATAACCATATTCTATCGGTTATAGATTTGAGTAACCATATTCGTATCCTAACAGATACGGTTATGGATATTTTCTTGAATACGGATACGGTTTACAACCCTACCTGTGCCATCAAATTCCAATCCCATGTGCTTTCACCGCCAAACCCACGCGAGTCTCATGTGCAGTGTAGGCTTCTATTTTCCTTGACACGTGCAACGCTTTCTCTGATTTTTCGCTCCTTCAGGAATGAGAACGAGTAAAATTGATATGCGTGATGTAGGGACATTAATTCGAAAAATATCACAAAAAATAATAATTTAAATATTTGATTTAAAAATATATGGTACACCTAACTATTTGAAAACGATTATATCAAGTTATTATAAAACATACTAACTTACACTGCATATCAAGTTGATGAAATACAAAAATAAGTTTAAACTTAATTTTACAGAATGTTTTTGAGTCTAAAAACGATTTTGAAAGTAGGTCGGTTTAAAAATAAATAAGAGTAAAACTTTGAGTTTATAGGGCAAAACTCTTTTTAGAAGTGGACTGGTTTAAAAATGTACAAGAATAAATGTTGGGTTTATAGGCAAGCAAGGTGGGGTCTAAAAAATAGTACAGATAGCTCCTTGCAAAAACAAAAAATTATGAACAACAAATTTAAAAATTATATTCAACCTCTTGAAAAATATTCGCTACAAATAATAAGCATCCATGCATCATGAGGGGTTTTCTACCAAAAGCTATTGGAGGTTAAGTGATAAAACTAAAAACTTATTAAGTATTTTCTTTCAAATTCATTGCGGTATTTTGGTCATTTGACCATAAATTAGCTAACAATATTAGTTTGGGAGGTTTCTATTGAACGTTTTTGAGGATTTAGTGAGAGTTTCATTAGTATCAGGTGTTTAATGTCAAATGCACAATTTATTGGGGGTTTAATAAAATTTACATGTATTTTATTTTTTATAGGGAGCATAGATACTAGTGGTTACACATGAAAATCTAATATCTATTGAAGAATAGATAAGTGACAACTATTTTTATAACATATGTTGGGTGTCAAATTAAAATGAGAACTGATCCACTACAACAAAACTGTTTTTTTTATAACGTTGAATGATAGCGTTTATGTTGTAAGTGCTATAGATTGTATATGCCTTATTTTTTAATAGCGTTTGAAAAATTTTAAATGCTATCAATAATTGATCGCATTTTTTTTTGTTCTGCCGCGTTGAAATCTTAAGCGGGAGACTGAAAAATAAACCCGCGCGTTGAAAACGAGGGAGAGATTGGTGTTATTTCCGTTTCCTTTTATTTTTCTAAAACCCCCCACGAATAATCCCAGTTCTCGTTTCTTTTTTTTTTCACCCAAACCCTAACAGCCCTCTGACTCGTCGCTGCCGCCTCGGAGTCGTCGCCGGTGTCGCCTTCGACTGGCTGTCGCAGCATCTCGCCGCCGTTGCCGCCTCCAAACCCGACCCTCCTCTTCTTTGATCACCGGAGACAAAGCCCCTCCTCGGCTCCTCGGCTCTCGTCCACCGCCGGAGCCCCTCCTCGTCTCTCGTCCACCGCCGGAGCCCCTCCTCGTCTCTCGTCCACCTCCAAAACCCCTCTTATTTGAAGATTCGTGGGATTAATTTGAGAATCTGAAAGGTTTAAGAGAATCTGAAAACCCTTTTCTTTTGATTTTTGATGTCATTTTTGGGTAGTTATTTTGTGAGATTAGTTGTGATGAATTTGTGGTTTATTTGTGATGCAGAGCACTTGGAGCTCAGGGAGCAATCTGAAGAACAATATTCCTTTGAAATTCCTTTTGAAATTCTTGTTGAGTTTAATTTGATAACTGGGTAAGAGTTTAATTTTGTTTTACTGTTAGGTATTTGAATGATAATTGCGTATTAGTTTGTTTAGGGTGTTCAATTTTAGGCTGGGTTTAGGATTTGAGTTTATTATATGTTTCATTCGAATGGTATAACTTGGTATGATAATGAGAATGGGTTTGGGATTTTAGGCTAGGTTTAGTTTAATTTTGTTTTTCTGTTACTATGAGACAATCAACAAGCCATCCAAGCTTATAAAGTTATAAATTTTAACTTTGTAATGGTATACAAAAGGGACTTTATACACTATATCATCCAGTGCAAGAGAAAACTAGCACCAGTGCAAGAGAAAACTAAATCAATTACCAAATCCTCAAACCATTCCCCATGCATACTTTCCAATTTAATTGGAACAACAACAGACTTCCACGTCTTGAACATTCAACATGAGAGAACACTACTAGTAGGTCATCAAGAATATATGGCAACCACCAGTTAGTTGTCATGCAAAAGGGACTTCATAACCTATATCATCCAGTTTATTTTTGTTTATTTTTGTTTTCATATGTTGACATTAGTTTATTTTTGTTTTCATATGTTAGACTTGCTTGCATAAATCTTCATTGAAAAGATGAAGAAAAAAGAGTGGGTGTGGCTCCACGGGTAAGAATCATATCTTAATCTGTTGGTTCACCAATACTTGTAAAATTGTAGTAATTTAACTAGATCTGGAATGTATTTTGTTCTTGCTCCTTTTCTTTGAAAATCATAGATCCACCCTCGAGTACCAGCAAAAAGCATTACAATTTGTAAATACAGCTGAAACTAACTAATAGCGTTTGGGGAAACGTTATGTAAAGCCACAGACCTACTATAGCGGGTTCTGACACAACGTTGATTAAAACGCTATGAAATAATATCATAGCGTTTTTCAGCCGCTATGGTAGATTTCAGGTGTTGTAGTATGAAATCCTAAATGGACAGGAGAATCAAGTGAGTGACATCATAAATAAAGAAATTTTTAATTTGCAATTCTGTAAGCAAAAGAATAAGTTGAACTACATAAAAGGGTATAGATGGAAAAATGATTTAAATATGTCATTTTATATATAAAAAGAAATTTATGATTTACTATTAGCCTTGCATCTCACCACAAAAAAAGTAGTATCCCTACCTAATTTGACTGAGAATTTGAAATAAAAATTATCCACATATTTATTAAGAGATATATTTTTTAATATTACAAAAAAGAAGGATATTATAAAGGAGGGGTTGGTAGTGGTGCCATCTAATGTGAATTTCAAAAAATATTTATACAAAAATTATTCATGTCCTTATTTTGTATTTTCTTTATAACAAAATACTAAATAGCACTTTAATATCACATAGTTTTCCTATTTTGGCACTTATTGATAGGGGCTTAATAAACATGTGCAAAATTACAAGAGGACAACTATCAAGTTATAGTATAGTTACAATGTTGATCCCACGAGGAAGGTGTGTAGAAAAACTTCTAACAATGGTCCTAGAAATGTGTGTGGATCAAAATAGGTGAAAGTAAAAAGATATAGAGAAGGTGTGATTATTTACAAATAAAAGAAAACTAAAGAGAGTGAACAAATAAAAGAAAATAAATAAAACAAGGTGTAGAAATAAAGAAAATGGAAAAGAATAAAATCAAAAAAAGAAAATAATTAAAAATAGGAAAATCAAAACAAGTAAAAGATGTATGAAATCAATTAAAGAAGATAGGAATCTAGAATTGAATCCGTTAGTTAATTTCATTTAGGATTTATGAACTATTCTATTTTTATCATATTTTACTTTTGATTTACTACGCATGGATTATCAAACCACTAAAAGAAAGTATAATCTATTAAATTATCATCCACGTAAAATCATCATTCATTAAAAGAACAACAACTAGATAGTAATTCTAAAATTCATAAACATAACCTTGTTGTGCGCGGAAGCCAATTGTTGTGCTTCGAGGAACCAAACCAAACGCCGAGAGAGAAGACTAAACAAACCAAAACAACGGCACAAACACAAACACACCAATTTTACGTGGTTAAGCAAGTTGCTTACGTCCACGGGGAGAGAAGGGGATGAGGTTTTCACTAATAGAGAAGAAGAGTACAAACCGAGATTACAAATCACTCAAACTCACCAATTAATCTCACCAACAAAGCTCTCAATCTCTCAAACAAAACCCTAACCAATAGCTACAGACAATACCTCTTTTCTATACTCCAAATATCCCCTATACTGCTCCAAAGAAACCCTAAAACGTGTATTTGAATTTATATCAAATACCAATCCTAAACAGAATAGGAAACAACAATCTGGGCCTGACCCGATACGTGGTCGACTGCCACGGTCAACCGCGATAAACGACAGAACCCGGTAAACGATTATAAGGTCTGGCCTGACCGTGGCAGTTGACCGCACTAACGACAGAGCCCAGAATCAATTACAGGGTTTGGACGGTCGACCGCACTAAGCCCAGAATCAAACCTTGGGTCCGTGCACGAATTTGGTCGACCGGCCTTGCACCGCGGTCGATCGTACACCACCAAAAACAACTCCCTGCTTCCAAATCCTGTTCTTCACCAAATCCTTCACCAAATCTACAATTCTCCACCTCGGTGAAGTTTTTCTAAAACTGAGCCGACACAAATACTAACCAAACGTCTCACTTATTGCGTCCAGTATGAAGTAGAACAAATCCATGATAACGGACTCAGTCCACAACAAGTCGAGACCCAAATGAGAATGTGAGCACTCTCCAAACGTCGGTATCAACTAACCAAACCGTCTGTATCATAAATGACTGCATATATATCCTCTTGCCTAAGGAATCAAGTCTTCACGTAGTTTACCCAATGGCCTCCAAAGTCCCTCAATTCAATGGAAGTGTTCTCAACCCCTCTCCAACATCACCAATGAATCTACGGCTGATAGCACTCCCAATGGCCCCAAAGTGAGACGAACCAAACACCTCCACCTGAGGTGAACCAACGGCCATATCCAAATCTAAACTATGTCCACCAGCTGCACTCGAATCAACCAACTCACTATTTGCATCCAAATCAATATGATCCCCAAACTATGTCAACTCAACTGGAATCCTAAATGGTGTAGTATGATCTGGAGTATGTGGAGTAATCTTCACCTAATATGGAGTAGCATCACCCTTCACCCGCTGTGATATCCTAACGATCTGATCAACACTCTCCACTTGTCGAGAGTTATGACATACCTGCTCAGAACAAAATCAGAGATCCTCACATGATAACCAAACGAGCCTCTGAATCCTAAATGTGCACTCGGAGCAAATCCCACATCCTCGATGTGACCATATGTTGGGCAACCAAATATCCGTAACATCCTAAAATCTGAAGCAGCTCCACCAGATCCAAATACACCAAACATAACAGTCAACAACCTATAAATAAGATGATACCGATATATCGAAGCTCCAATACCAAAACCAATGCTCGATATCAAACGTCGATCCTCCCCCAATAAGGAACGACCCATCAAAACTGTCATCTCATCTCGTCGTCCTAATGTTTCCTCTCCAATGAAGTGACTCAAACACTCTTGGTCAAATACAAACGATGTGACCACCAATGGAGGTTCCTTTCTTCGTGTAGTTGTTCATGTGATCACCAATGGAGGTTCATTTCTTCAATTAGAAGCGGTAAAGCCTCCTCTTCAAATACAAGTGATTTTTCATACTCTTGGTCAAATACTTGATCTCTAGGATCTCCCAAAACTTCTTTTGCCAAAGTCTCATTGATCACATCATATTTCAAATCTTGAGTCAAATAAGATCTAATCACACCACACGTCGTTCTATTCATCTTCTTCCAAACCTTTTCCTCACTGTCGTCTAGTTTCCCATCCAACTCCAATGTATCCTCCAAATTTTGCACGTTGAGCACATCCAAGACTTCACATCTCTAAGATCAAAATTATTAGTGCCATTAAATTTCTCCACATCTATCTTCATAGAGTGAATATTCAAACTTTGGATGGTCTTCATGCCAGAAGTACCCTCCACAACTCCTTCTTTCTTGGCCATCTTTCTCAAAACACCAACAAACCAATGTGAAACAAACAAAGAATAGATCCAAACTAAAAAAGAGAGATTTTTACCTCCAACTGAAATCTTAACAAGGGCCTCTAAAAGATCTCACCCCCACACGATGACAGACAAGATCCACAATAGTAAAAATTCCACCTTTATCACCAGCTGAAGCCCTAGACGAACTTCTAAAGTGATCTACTCCTCTAACTAGCCCAAGCGTAGCCTAAGCTCTAATATTACTTATTGTGCACGGAAGCCAATTGTTGTGCTTCGAGGAACCAAACCAAACATCGAGAGAGAAGACCAAACAAACCAAAATAACGGTTGTTGGGTGTAAAAATTGACTTCCCGTTTGAGGGGGTCATTTGTGTTTATAAGAATAACTTATTACAAATTATAATCAATATTTTACAACAAGAGGAGAAGGGAATAAATCTTCATATTTAACGTGGGTTCATTGGCAGCGGTAGGACGCCTCCCTCGGTGCTTGAGCCGAGTTTGCTTCCCTTGGACGATACGATCGACGTCACGGTTGGAGCTTCAGTACGTGGTAGAAGCTCCTGAGGTTGAGTTCGAGTCTACCTGAGGCCAAACCAGTGCCCGTGCTTGTGGGCCGACTTCTTGGAGAGAGCTGCTATGCAAGAGCTTACAAAGCACCTAAGAGCCTCAAGTCTAAGAGCTCAGACAAGTCTGCAAAGGGCTACTATACAAGAGTCTGCAAAGAGCTTGAGAGCCTCAAGTCTGAGAGGTCAGACGAGTCTCCTTCTACCAAGAAACCTTTAGCAAATAAGCCAAGGTTCAACCTTCAAAAGTTGGATGATTAGGCAACCAAAACTAGGTAGCCAATCAACCGCCAACAAGTTTGGTCTAATTCAAACAGGACCCCCCCCCCCCCCCCCCAAGTCTCTGTTTGAAGAGCCTTGAGAATGAAATATGCCCAGCCCCCTTCACATTAGCTAAAAATGACTTTAAATAGGCAAGGGATGGGCCACCTCTTGATTTGTGGGATTTAACCACTAGTAGACCATGCTTCCCTAGCTGTGGGATGTGACTACCTAGGGGGTCCTACCAGCCACCATATTCTTGTAGCCATCAATGGCTATTAGGAGAGTTTTGTCCATGCCTAGCCTAGGTGAGGAGCGTCATGCTCTTTAGCTGTAGGATGTGGTCATTGATGTGACTTTTTTCATACTCCAAGTGGGCAGCTAACAAGTGAGCTTGACTAGGCGTTCAGGCGAGCTGGCGCTTGGGTCTGCATTCGAGCTTCAAGCTGTCAGGTGAGTCTGACTCGTGTTGGTGAGTCGGCCAAATAGGTAGGGTCGACGAGTCGTCTGGGTCGAGTCGTCTTCGCGGGGGGGGGGGGGGGACTAACTCATGCTGGCGAGTTGGTGGTACTTGACTCTAGGTCGACTGAGTCCACTCTTTAGGTCGACACGGGGGGGTGTCGTCTCGTGGGCCGAACTGACACCGCCCTTCGAGTCAACATGAAGGGTCTTGGTCTTCAAAGTAAAGGGGCTTTTGGCGAGTCGACTTCACAAAGAGGTGTCGACTAAGGCCGCCCTTCGAGTTGACTAAACGGTCTCGGCTCGGGGTCTCATCCTAAAATCTTTAAGGTGATGGTGAGTCAACACAGGGAGTCTCTTCCCTTTAGTCTAGTAGTCCTAAACTTTGAGTCGACAAGGCCACCCTACGAGTCGACACGAGAGGTCTCGGCTCTTTGGTATTGTCCCGAGGTCTCCGAGGCGAGGGTGAGTCGGCACAGGGGTTTCGTCCGCTTAGATCTTCAAAGTGCTGACTGAGACCGCCCTTCGAGTCGACGAGGGGCTCTCAGCGAGTCGACTCCGGGAAGAGGAGTCGACTAAGGCTGCCCTTTGAGTCGACAAAGGGGTCTTGGCCATGTGAGTCGACGAGGGAGGGCTGAGTCTGCTAGACCCTATGGGAGTCGGCTGACTGTGGACTGAGTCGATTAGACCCTAGGGGAGTCGGTTGGACCCTAGGGAGTCATCTTGTCTTCCCACAGATGGACCCTTAAGCTCTTTTGCCTATTCCAAGTTTCTGTGAAGGGATTAAGGCAAATTTTTTTGCCTACAATGACACAAACACAAACACATTAATTTTACGTGATTCGGCAAGTTGCCTACGTCCACGGGGTAAGAAGGGGATAGGATTTTCACTAATAGAGAAGAAGAGTACAAACTAAGATTACAAATCACTCAAATTCACAAATTAATCTCACCAACAAAACTCTCAATCTCTCAAACAAAACCCTAAGCAATAGCTCTAAAAAATACCTCTTTTCTGTACTCCAAATATCACCTATACTGCTCCAAAGAAACCCTAAAACGTGTGTTTGAATTTATATCAAACACCAATCCCAAACAGAACAGGAAACAACAATATGGGCCTGACCCGATACGCGGTCAACTGCTACGGTCGACCGCGACAAATGATAGAACCCAATAAACGATTACAGGGTCTGGCGGTCGATCACGGTAGTCGACTGCCAGAACGACAGAGCCCAGAATCAATTACAGGGTTTTGGCGGTCGACCGTGACTGTCGACCGCATCAAGCCAGAATCAAACCCTAGGTCCGTGCACGAATTCAAGCGACCGGCCTTGCACCGTGTTCAACCGCACACCGCCAAAAACAACTCCCTGCTTACAAAACACGTTCTTCACAAAATCCTTCGGCAAATCTATAAACCTATCAAACCACTCAAGATAAGTATAGATTATCAAAATTATTTTCTACCAATCAGTTCTTTAGTTGATTTTCCTAAGCATGATCATTTTGAGAACAAAGAGAGCAATCCACAAATCATAAAATAATTCTAACTAATTTCATATAATTCTAGAATTTCTACTAGACTTAGTTACTCATTTTATAAAATAAAAATAAGAAAACAAAACCTAGACTAGAAAGAAAGAAAAATAAAAAGTAACTACAAAAAATAAGAATAAAAATAAGGAAATAAAGATCTTACTATGACCATAAAGGAAATCTAACTAACAAAAATAAAATAGCATAAAAGTAAATCTACGTTACTGTAGGCATCAAAAACTGCTTATAGGTACCCGAATACAGCTCGAGACAGAAAGAAGGTGATGAACACCATTATCTAAGTCTAAGAGGATTATCCAACGCTGATGAACACATGAAGCAAAACGGCGAACCGAATAGCATGTGCACTCACCGGTCACCACCAAGTGGCACGCTCATCAGCCACCAAATTGGCAAACCAAATGGCATGCGTGCTCACCGGCCACCATCCAGTGGCCCACACGCCCATCAGCCATCGAATCGGTAAAACTAAGTGGCCCGCACACTCACCGGCCACCACTAAGGGGCCCGCGTGCTCATCGGTCAACAAATCAGTGTATAGATCAATGAAACGATGAAATACGTGTAACGATGGAACGAGTCAAACCCAAGAAAACCAAGAAAGCTTCTGGCGATCGGATTGCATCAAAACGATTCGGTCGGGCCAGTGGCTCGGTGTAGAACCCCATAATTTTTATAATGTTTATATGTGAATTA
The DNA here is from genome assembly GCA_022839385.1 of Asparagus kiusianus. Lineage (NCBI taxonomy): Eukaryota > Viridiplantae > Streptophyta > Magnoliopsida > Asparagales > Asparagaceae > Asparagus > Asparagus kiusianus. The sequence goes on from BQKN01000291.1 coordinate 357,190, forward strand.
TTAGTAATAAATAATTCTTTTATGATAAATAGCTTGAGGTCATTGATGTACATGAAAACAAGTTATATGAGATGATATGAGAGTATGGGTGTAGAGTTTTGTGCGATGGTTTTGCAAATAAGCAAAACATGCACAAAAAACTAGAATTTTGCTAGATCAGTGGACCGATTAGTCGACTGACTATATCAGTCGACCGATCAGTCGACTGATACGCTGATTTTCAGTTTTTCAGGTTTCGGGTCTGTTTTGTTTTGGTTCGGGTTTGGGTCGGGTTTAGCTGTTCATATATATTCTCCTTCACCCGAAATCACCCCTCTCATCTTCAGATCTGAGAAAACCCTAGCCCCCTCTCCCCTATCTCAAACCCTAGTTTTGTTCTTGGTGATTTGGGGAAGAACTTGGAGGATTTTCATCAAAATCTTCACGTTGCAGCGAAGGGGAACCACTCTCTCTCAGATCCAGGAATTGTTCATCACCCCAGAGGCGAGTAACATCTCGCTCAACCTTGTCTTATTTTCCTAAACATTTTTAAAGGGTTATTGTGAGTTTTGATGAGCCAAAAATGTAATTTTTGTACAAAGGATTGACTTTTATAGCATATAGTGGGAAAATATGTGATTTCAGAATGTTAAAAAACTCACTAACGTTTTGTGAATTGAAGATCTAGATCTGAAATGTTTTTATAAGAGATTTAACACAAGTTTTGTTTTAAAAATGTTTTAAAACATGAATGCACATGATTAGGGTTTTGTTTATGTAATTATACATGAAATTTTCGTTTCAGTTTAGTTCATACATGTTAATATCAGTATCTTTATGCTTAGGATTGATGAGGATGAATTTAGATAGATTGTATGGTAGAAATCAACCTGCATAGAATTTCTGCAGTCAATCGGTCGACTGATCAGTCGACCGACGGGCCGAATTTTTCAGCATCAGTTGACTGATCAGTCGACTGACGGGTTGATTGTGTTTTCTCAACTCCGCAGTCGATAGATCGGTCGACTGGTGAGCTGAGGCTGTGCTGCCTGAGCTTATCGGTCGACATATGAGTCGACTGACGTCATCAGTCGACACATCAGTCGACTGATGAGATGTTTTACAGATTCTTGATCTGTTTGAGTTGCTTTTTTGTGGTCGCCTCGATGACCTGACACTAGTTCACCATGTTAATGATTTATCTGTACATATGGGTTGACTTTTGACACAAGTTTAGACATGTACACCGAGATGCGTGCGAGTTTAGATTATGTATATCTTTCCGCATATACTTTTCACTGTTGCACAGTCCTTGTGTTGGACTATAATCCATAGAAGTCCTCGTGTTGGACTATAATCCATTTCAGTCCTCATGTTGGACTATAATCCATTTCAGTCCTCGTGTTGGACATTCGCCACTTATTCCATGTGTTTGGAAACCACGGTATTTAGTTCATGTATCGGACATATTTCTTAACCCTGTATATGACTTTCTCACAGGAGTTTATGACATGACACTTATGTAGATTATAACATGATATTCATGTAAGTAATAACATGATATTCATGAAAGCTATGACATGGCACTGTACTTATGCTCTGAGATTAGTTGTATTTCTTTTATTATTTTTCCTGTACTAGAACCTCGGGTTTGGTGTTTAGAGATTTACAATTTGAGCTACAAGGTATATACATGAGGGTTTCCTTGTTTGGATTATTTCGCTCGACGTACCTATGCTCGTGTTGTAAGTTTCTAAATACTAAAATCCTCTTTAGTAAGATCAATGATTTTAGATCTATTATGTATTATCTGTATTTTCTTATACAACGAGCCCTGTTCCCTTGGGGTTGGTTGTGATGTTGCTCGCTAGCGCTTTGACGCTCGTTGTCCCTCCCCCTTTTAGGTAACGAGCCAGAAGCCCGGAGAGTCGCAGGTTGATGGCGATGTATTTTAGCTTCAGCTGTCTACTTAGTTATATTTTTTTTGGAGTTCCACAGTAGACTTTTGTTTAGACATTTGAGAGTCTTATTCTAGAAGTTGTAAAGGCTATGTGCCTTATTTCCTCTTGTCAAATATTTATATTTGAGACTTGTTGAGTATTCCAGTTATCTATTAAGACATTGACTATATATTTCTGTATGTTGGATGATGAGATATTAATGTGATCACTATCATTTCATCAGTTATTTCTTGTATTATCTTCTACTTGCTTTTGTACCTACACCTATTGTTGACTCTACTAGATAGATGTTAATTGTGATGGTGAAACATATTATTACACGGTGTAGTACACGGCAGGTTTGACATTCTTGATCTCACCTTGGACTGTAGCCTTGTGTGAACCCAGCAGCGTAAGTTCCAGGGATCTTGTTTTAACTATCACAAGGTCGGGCATAAGGCATCGGAGTGTCGTAGCGCACCAGCAGGAGCCCAGTAGGGCAAGGGTCCGAACCAGCAACAGCGCCAGTAGGGCAGAGGTCAGGGCCAGTAGAACAGGCTTGAAGCACCGCCAGCAGCTCAGAGGACTGAGGGGCAGATTCGAGCAGTTCAGGAGGTTCCTCAGGGGCAGATTGTCCCATATTCTCCATCTTCAGTAGCAGAGCAGTCTTCAGTCACAGGTAGGGTTTATGTAGTAGTTCCCCGTGATCATGGAGCTAGCGGAGCCGTAGTGGTGGGTACGTTTCTTGTGGATTCTTTCCCCACCCGTATTCTTTTCGATTCGAGAGCTTCACATTCTTTCATCTCTCATGCATTTATGGCTAGACTCTAGCTTGTAGCTCAGCCTCTAGACATCCCTTTATCTGTTTCCACCCCTTTAGGTGAGGTATCGCTTCTGGAGAGCGTTTGTAGGAGGTGTACCGTCAGTTTAGATGAGTCGGAGTTCATAGTTGATTTGATAGTGTTGCATATGTCCGAGTTCGATGTCATCCTTGGTATGGATTGGTTGTCTTCCTATCATATTAGTATTAACTGCTTTGCGAAGATAGTCAAGTTGCAAGCGTCTGATGGGTCCGAGATGATTGTAGCCACCTCTCAGGACAACCGATTTGCGGAGTCATTTCTGGCGTACATCGAGGAGGTGATGCGACGGGATCAGGGTGCTGAATTATTAGAGACTAGAGTTGTCTCAAAGTATCAGGATGTCTTTCAGGACATACCTAGATTTCCTCCGGTGAGAGAAGTAGAGTTTTGTATTGAGTTGCAGCCAGGCACAGCCCCGATATCCCGCGCACCCTATCGCATGGCACCAGCTGAGATGAGGGAGCTTCAGTCCCCAGTTGGATGAGTTGTTAGCTCAGGGTTTTATTCGCCGGAGTCATTCTCCGTGGGGCGCGCCGATCCTCTTCGTGAAGAAGAAGGACGGTAGTATGAGATTATGCATAGATTATAGAGAGTTGAACAATGTCACTATCCGAAATAGGTACCCACTACCTAGGATTGATGACTTGTTTGACCAGTTGCAGGGAGCCCAGTATTTCTCGAAGATTGATCTTCGTTCTGGCTATCATCAGTTGCGGGTCGGGAGATGGATATTCTCAAGACCACCTTTCTTACTAGATATGGATCTTTTGAGCTCTTGGTCATGCCATTTGGGTTGACCAATACACCCGCGATATTCATGGACTTGATAAACCGGGTTTTCCGTCCCTTCTTAGATCAGTTTGTGATCGTTTTCATCGATGATATTCTCATTTACTCGAGATAGGAGGCAGATCACGAGGAGCATCTACGGATAGTGTTGAGGACTCTACAGGAGCATCAGCTGTATGCCAAGTTCAGCAAGTGCGAATTTTGGCTTTCAGAAGTCAGATTTCTTAGCCACGTCATCAGTAGAGAGGGCATAGCAGTGGACCCGGCTAAGGTCACGGCAGTTCTTGATTGGGAGCCACCGAAGACGGTGACAGAGATTCGTAGCTTTTTGGGTTTAGCTGGATATTACAGGAAGTTCATTCAGGACTTCTCGAAGATTGCGACGCCGATTACACACCTTACGAAGAAGGATGTACATTTCATATGGAGCATGGAGTGCCAGAAGGCCTTTGATATTTTGAAGGCTAAGTTGACTACAGCGCCGGTTTTGACTATTCTTGAGCAGCGACAGGACATTCGTCGTATATACAGATGCATCGTTGGCAGGCTTAGGAGGCGTATTGATGCAGACTCAGAGGGTAGCAGCTTATATCTCACGGCAGTTGAGAGTGCATGAGCAGAACTATCCCACTCATGACTTGGAGTTAGCAGCAGTGGTGTTTGCACTGAAGTCATGGAGGCACTACTTATATGGAGTGCAGTTTGAGTTGTTCACAGACCATCAGAGTCTGAAGTACCTCTTTTCTCAGAAGGAACTCAATCAGAGACAGTGGAGGTGGGTTGAGTTTATCAAGGACTACGAGTTCGCGATTCAGTATCATCCGGGGAAGGCGAACGTCGTAGCAGATGCCTTAAGCAAGAAGCGTCGACATCGGGTTTCAGCTTTGAGGTGTTCATTACATCGAGATCTTATCACTCTTAGCCAGTTTGATTTTAGACCTGAAATTGGAGGAACCAGTGCATTTTTGGGAGCTGAGTGCAGCTATCTTGGAGTGACAGAGTTGTCAGAGCTCCGTTGGGAGACTCTTGGATTCAAATCCGAAAGGAGGAGATTTCCAAGGAACCTAAAACTGATTGGATCATTAGAGCAGATGGAGGTCTCCGGATGAAGGACAGGCTAGTCATGCCAGCAAGTGCCGAGCTGAAGAGAGAGTTAGTTGATGAAGCTTATCGTACTCGGTACACAGTACATCCAGGGACTACTAAGATGTACAAGGACCTAAAGAGACACTTTTGGTGGAGTGGTATGCGAAGGGAGATTTCAGAGTATGTGGCTAAGTGTTTTACCTGTCAGCAGGTGAAGGCAGAGCATCAGAGACCGGCAGGAACACTTTAACCTTTACCCATTCCAGAGTGGAAGTGGGCAGACATTTCTATGGACTTCATTGTAGGGTTGCCGAAGTCGAAGAAGGGGAATGATTCAGTTTGGGTGATTGTGGACTGGTTGACGAAGTCGGCATATTTCATTCCAGTGAGGACTACCTATACCGCCGAGGCATATGCGAGGATATTTATCCGGGAGATAGATCGACTTCATGGAGTTCCAGACACGATTGTATCGGATCGAGGTTCGGTGTTCACTTCGCACTTTTGGAGGAGTTTTCAGGACTCTTTTGGCAGCAGACTATCATTCAATAGTGTTTTCCACCCACAGACGGATGGTCAGACAGAGAGAGTAAATCAGGTGTTGGAAGACATGTTGCAGGCTTGTGTCATTGACTTTCAAGGCAGCTGGGAGGATCACATTCCATTGATAGAGTTCGCTTATAACAACAGTTATCAAGTGACGATCGGTATGGCTCCGTATGAGGCATTGTACGGGAGACCATGTAGATCACCGATATGTTAGGCAGAGCCGGAGGATAGCTTGATGCTTGGACCGGAGCTGGTGAGTCAGACTACCGAGAAGGTAGCACTGATCAGGGAGCGGATTTTAGCCGTTCAGAGTCGGCAGAAGAGCTATGCAGATAAGAGGCGAAGACCCTTGGAGTTTCAGGTTGGGGATTCAGTTATGTTGAAGGTATCGCCTATGAAGGGCGTGCAGCGATTCGGATAACGAGGGAAGCTTACACCGAGATATATTGGACCATTTTAGATTTTGGAGCGCATTGGAGTTGTGTCATACAGACTAGATCTTCCAACATCGATGTCTAGTATACACAATGTATTTCATGTTTCTATGCTCAAGAAACACTTGCATGATGAGGAGCAGCAGCGAGTATTGGATACACCAGAGATTGAACTTCAGGAGGATTTGACTACTGTCGATATTCTGGTTCGTATTCTTGCCAGAGAGGACAAGAGACTTAGAAATAAGGTAATTCCCTTGGTGAAAGTTCAGTGGAACCGAGGAGGCATTGAGGAGACTTCTTGGGAGCGCGAAGAGGATTTGCGTCATGACTACCCACACCTGTTTGAACAGGTAAATTAAAATTTTTTATGATGTGTATATTGTATGATGTTTATATCTTTGGTTATATTTACATTTAACACTAGAATGGGAATATTCGCGCTTAATTCTTAATCTTTCAGAACACATGGTATATATATGGGGGGTTCCTTGTTTGGATTTTTCACCCGATGTACTAGTTCCACTAGATTAGGATTTGAGCGGGAATATAACCATTTTAGATCGTTAAGTATAAATATCTCTATATGTTTATCTGGAAGTTCATGTTGTGAGATGTGTATGGTTTCCGAATTTCGAGAACGAAATTCTTCTAAGGGGGGAAGAATGTAGAACCCCATAATTTTTATAATGTTTATATGTGAATTATTAGTAATAAATAATTCTTTTATGATAAATAGCTTGAGGTCATTGATGTACATGAAAACAAGTTATATGAGATGATATGAGAGTATGGGTGTAGAGTTTTGTGCGATGGTTTTGCAAATAAGCAAAACATGCACAAAAAACTAGAATTTTGCCAGATCAGTCGATTGACTGTATCAGTCGACCGATCAGTCGACTGATACGCTGATTTCCAGTTTTTTAGGTTTCGGGTCTGTTTTGTTTTGGTTCGGGTTTGGGTCGGGTTTAGCTGTTCATATATATTCTCCTTCACCCGAAATCACCCCTCTCATCTTCAGATCTGAGAAAACCCTAGCCCCCTCTCCCCTATCTCAAACCCTAATTTTATTCTTAATGATTTGGGGAAGAACTTGGAGGATTTTCATCGAAATCTTCACGTTACAGCGAAGGGGAACCACTCTCTCTCAGATCCAGGAATTGTTCATCACCCCAGAGGCGAGTAACATCTCGCTCAACCTTATCCTATTTTCCTAAACGTTTTTAAAGGGTTTTTGTGAGTTTTGATGAGCCAAAAAATATAATTTTTGTACAAAGGATTGACTTTTATAGCATATAGTGTGAAAATATGTGATTTCAGAATGTTAAAAAACTCACCAACATTTTGTGAATTGAAGATCTAGATCTGAAATGTTTTTATAAGAGATTTAACACAAGTTTTGTTTTAAAAATGTTTTAAAACATGAATGCACATGATTAGGGTTTTGTTTATGTAATTATACATGAAATTTTTGTTTCAGTTTAGTTCATACATGTTAATATCAGTATCTTTATGCTTGGGATTGATGGGGATGAATTTAGATAGATTGTATGGTAGATAGATTGTATGGTAGAAATCAACCTGCACAGAATTTCTACAGTCAATCGGTCGACTGATCAGTCGACCGACGGGCCGAATTTTTCAGCATCAGTCGACTGATCAGTCGACTGACGGGTTGATTGTGTTTTCTCAGCTCTGCAGTCGACAGATCGGTCGACTGGTGAGCTGAGGCTGTGCTGCCTGAGCTTATCGGTCGATATATGAGTCGACTGACGTCATCAATCGACACAGCAGTCGACTGATGAGATGTTTTACAGATTCTTGATCTGTTTGAGTTGCTTTTTCGGGGTCGCCTCGATGACCTGACACTAGTTCACCATGTTAATGATTTATTTGTACATGTGGGTTGACTTTTGACACAAGTTTAGACATGTACACCGAGATGCTTGCGAGTTTAGATTATGTATATCTTTCCGTATATACTTTTCACTGTTGCACAGTCCTTGTGTTGGACTATAATCCATAGAAGTCCTCGTGTTGGACTATAATCCATTTCAGTCCTCATGTTGGACTATAATCCATTTCAGTCCTCGTGTTGGACATTCGCCACTTATTCCATGTGTTTGGAAACCACGGTATTTAGTTCCTGTATCGGACATATTTCTTAACCCTGTATATGACTTGCTCACAGGAGTTTATGACATGACACTTATGTAGATTATGACATGATATTCATGTAAGTAATAACATGATATTCATGAAAGCTATGACATGGCACTGTACTTATGCTCTGAGATTAGTTGTATTTCTTTTATTATTGTTCCTGTACTAGAACCTCGGGTTTGGTGTTTAGGGATTTACAATTTGAGATACAAGGTATATACATGAGGGTTTCCTTGTTTGGATTATTGTAAGCTGTCTAAAAATCATAATAGATAGCTGATCCCCCATCAAACACCGATGATGAAAGTTACAATCTGACGACTTCCAGAAGGCTATAATCTGAAGACTTTCACGTAGATCGATGAATGTTACAATCTGACGACCTTCACAACAACCGATGAAAGCTCTAATCAACAATCTTCACAATCAATATCGGGAGTTACAATCTGACAACTCTCATATTTCAAGGAGCCAAGACGAAGATTACAAGAAAATAATCTTTACAACTCTATGACAAAAGAGATTACTTGTTGATAATCTTTTCAAAGAAAGGCGTGGAACTCATCACCGCACTCTAACACCAAAACGTGGAGGTCCTCCCTGTGTGTCAACACCAAAACACAGAAGTCTTCCCTGCACAACAACACCAAAGCGCGAAGGTCCTCCCCGTGTGTCAATAGTAAAACGCTAGAATCGGACCCGTGTTACAACATCAAAATGCTGGAGTCGGACCCGCGTTGCAACATCAAAATGCGAGGGTCGAACCCACATTGCAACATCAAAACACGAAGGTCGAAGCCACGCGTTTGACTGGTTCAAACAGAACCTGAACGGTTTTTAAAACCGTATCTCCACTTAATGGGGTCGGTTACACCCCATTATAGAGAGATTTTAGAGGGGTTCACACCCCTGAACAGTTCCAAAACTGTTTCCCACGATTTAGGGGCAGTTACACCCCCTTCATCCTCTATAAATAACTAAAAATCAATTCAGTTCAGGGGTTGGAGCATAGGGTATTCGGGCATCCTTTAGGCTAGCATTTTCAGATCTGGGACTTGGCAGCAAAGGGGGAGATCTTGGAGCATCACAGATTGAGAGATCGGCATTCATCCTTTGGAGCATTCCTTGAAGCCTTCAGCCTTGGCTTGAGAACCGATTCTCGGTTCAAATCAACTTTTTTCAAGAGTTTCCAACTCATTCAGAGTTATCAACTCGTCCAGAGTTTCAAACTTGCCACGCAAGTTCTCCACAACATCAAATCATGAGGAGAAGACATTGTTCCAGTGAATCAAAACGTCGGATCGTCAACGGAGAGCAAATTCGACGTAAGCATTCGAAGGAGGCACTCCATCGCTACCGAGAAGAACCCAGTTTTAAACAAAGGGGCGAATCAAATTCATTCTCCTCTCTTTTGTAATCAGGAAATCCAATTGTAATTGATTTTAAAGGAATACAAATCAAATTTCGTTCATTGTCTTTTTACTTCAAATTTTCCACAAACAATTATTTCGCTCGACATACCTATGCTCGTGTTGTAAATTTCTAAATACTAAAATCCTCTTTAGTAAGATCAATGATTTTAGATCTATTATGTATTATCTGTATTTTCTTATACAACGAGCCATGTTCCCTTGGGGTTGGTTGTGATGTTGCTCGCTAGAGCTTTGACGCTCGTTGTCCCTCCCCCTTTCAGGTAATGAGCCAGGAGCCCGGAGAGTCGCAGGTTGATGGCGATGCATTTTAACTTCAGCTGTCTACTTAGTTATATTTTTTTTGGAGTTCCACAGTAGACTTTTGTTTAGACATTTGAGAGTCTTATTCTAGAAGTTGTAAAGGTTGTGTGTCTTATTTCCTCTTGTCAAATATTTATATTTGAGACTTGTTGAGTATTCCAGTTATCTATTCAGATATTGACTATGTATTTCTGTATGTTGGATGATGAGATATTAATGTGATCACTATCATTTCATCAGTTATTTCTTGTATTATCTTCTACTTGCTTTTGTACCTATACCTATTGTTGACTCTACTAGATAGATGTTAATTGTGATGGTGAAACATGTTATTGCACGATGTAGTGCATGGCAGGTTTGACATTCTTGGTCTCACCTTGGACTGCAGCCTTGTGTGAACCCAGGGGCGTCACACTCGGCCCAAGGCCGAGCCACCGGGTGACCTTCGGCCAGATTTGATCCCGTTTCGGTTTTGACGGATTTTCTTAGGATTTTGTTCGTTCCTGAGCGTCCTAACTGATCTGATACTGTGGTTATTCAGTTCATAACTAAAGATAAGGAGGAATCCATCGTTCTTATCCAAATACCCGCTTTCGAATCTTATAAATACGAGCTCGGGTGCTCATTTTTCCAGGCTGGAAATCAAGAGGGCGAAACGCTGCCGAATTGGAGAGTGGAGCCATGAATTTACAGCAAGGGTTAGCAGATCTTGGCGATCTCCTGTGCATAAAGAGTGGAGTTCAAGAGATCTGAGACTCGTCCCCTATTACTCCGGATTTAAGCTTAGTCTTAAATCTCGAGAAGAGCTGTGAGCTCGCTTAGTCGAGATCATCGCTGTAGCGATTACTTTCTTCTTGAAGTAAGAGCTTTGATCATCAATCTGCCAACTGGATCTAATCCGCCGCGGTCCATGGATATTAACGTCCCCGGCACAGGTAAAGATCCCACACAAGCAGCGGGTGATAAACGTCCGTTACGCTGTTTGATAAGAGTCGTATCTTTTGTATTTTCATTGTATAAGGAGATCTTATAAAAAGATCAACTTTTTATTTGAGTTTATTGTAAACGATTAAAGTTGTAATAGATTCAATCACAATGAAAACAGTGATTTTTGACCCAAACAAGCTGGCGACCACAGTAGGAGCCAATAGCTTCGTTGCTAAAGCTATCGTGCCGCAACCACGGATCTGAATCCTGGTTTACGAAGAGGTCGAGTACGAGTTCGACCAACTGAAGTTCGAGGAGTATCTGTCGACCTCCTCCTCCAGATCCTCTGCCCCTCACAAGAGCAGGAAGATCAAATCCCCCATTGCTGCAGTAGCTGCACCTTGCAACGCCCCTCCGGCCTCCAACGAAGCTGGATTTATAGATCTGCACTCCTCCTCAATCAATGAGATAACCGATGTAGCCGTGCCAACTTTATTGAAGAGGGCACGCCAAAGACAGCGCCAACGACTTGCGTGTCGATTTGCTAAGGCTTTGGAACCTATTGACGGGATTGGCTATGAGGCGGATCTGAAACGCAGAAGGCACCGAGTGCCCCAACAGCAAATAAATAGCCTCTCCTCCAAACCAACAGCAAATAAGTGGATCCAAGTCAAACGGACCCGCTCAACCCTCGAGGAGCGCATTCAGAAGCGTCGCGCATTGATTGCGCACGCGCGAATTCTCGTGCGAGAAGCACAGAAGCTGAAGCAAAAAGAGGTGATCAAGAAGCTACCGAAACGGCGCCAAGTCTGGAAACCAAAGTCTGAAACAACATTGACAAAAAGTTAAAAAGCGCCCGGAACTGTCGAAATATGCGAACCACCAAATTGTGGCTCGGCTAAAACCGAGCCACCAATTGGTGGCTAGGCCCAAGCCGAGCCACCAATTGAGGTTTGTGCCGGTTCGCGTCCGGTTTGGTTTGGTTCGCATCCCGTTCGGATCGGTTCGCACCTGGTTCGGTATGATTCGCACCCGGTTCACCTCCCGTAGTCCCGTTTAAGCCCCCGGCGACCCCTGTTTCTGTCCTGATAAATCACACACCTCCAGCAAGGCCCCACGGCAGCGTGGACTTGTCCCAATTCAAGATGAGGATGACGGATCACCTGTGTCCTTTACACGAGGATCGAGGTAAAGTTCCGATCAAACAACACTTGGGTCTGGTGACTAAACTCCAAGCAACCACTCGAGTTGGGGGTCGCACACACCCTCACAACAAGTCAGAGCCTTCCTATAATGGTAAAACCCATGCACTTGACCACCTCGGACGATGAATTAAAGTCCAAGAGCCCGTCAAGAGTTCGTGCTCCCAAAAGCGTAGCTCCAAATACGTGACTCTTAAGAACGCCAATAAGACAGTAAGCTCTCAGAAGGAAACGTGTTCGTCAGACGACGACGTTATACCTAAAAAGTCGTGCCAACACACGATAGGTTACTCCGGTCATATGACCGACGAGTTGTACTATCGGGCTGGGGGTACGAACAAGCCTCGGAAGAGAAGTACCCGAAAAACAGAATCTTACTGCCCGTACGCTAAACTAATCAGGGCAGTTTTATCAGCGTGTAGCTGCCCCAAGACCGCTCCATAGAGGGTATCGGTATTTGAGAGGATCTCTAACGGAGAAACTAAGTCCAAGACAAAATATTTCCGTAAGAAACAATCGGCCGTTCAAGGTGACGAGCTTCCGGAAGTCACAATAAATATGGCTGATAAGGGAAAGTCGATTCGACCTTCTAGCTCTGACCCGCTAATATCTCATCGTCTTATCCGATTGTGATCGGGAACCATTAGACAAAGAGATTATCAGCGAATACAGAGGGGATTATCGTCGGATGATGAAGCATCAGATGTCAGCAGTTGCTTCTGACAAAACGGTATCCAGCCCAGGGGAATCCCGCGAGGTGTTTATGATCAACACCGAGGAAGTGGCCAAAATCATTGAGGATGCTCTAGCCAAGTAGAAAGAGGTATTCAAGATTGAAATGGAAATGGCTATGCTACGGATGAGGGAAGAGTATGACCAACAAATTCGGGCTCTGTCTAATCAGTTCGGTGAATCCAGCCATCGCAACCTTGCTGATCAAGCAGATAGCGATTCAGGTGTGGATGAACGTCACAATGCTAAGAACCCTCCCGTTGATCAGAACACTGGGGATGGTCCTACTAAAGACAATAACACCGGGGGTGGTCCCGCCAATGATGACAACACTGGGGGTGGCCCCGTTGTTCCTCTCACAAATCGTTCAAAGTATGATACAGACAAGGATAAAAAGATGAAGGATCTCAAGAGAAAAGTAAATGCTCTGATGTCTGATCGAGAGGTAAAGAAGACCGGGATTCTGTGTCCTTACCCAAGAAAGTGGGATTCGATCCCATACCCGGCGAAGTTTAACCTGATCAACTTCACGCCATTCGACGGGAAAGGCTCCCCTGTTCAACATCTGATCTACTTTAAGTCCCACTTGGGCATGGTCTCCGGCAATGAAACCTTGATGGTTCGGTCATTCGTCGGCACCCTTCGCGGGCCTGCCTTCGATTGGTACCGCCATCTCAAGCCTGGAAGTATCAACAGCTGGGACGATATGGAGAGCTCATTCCTCGGTAACTTCTTTAACGACGACGCCGAGATATCCATTAGGACACTCTTTGAGGAGAAACAGGAAGACGAAGAAATGGTCGATGACTTCATCAAACGTTTCCGGAATAAAGTGATGAACTGCCGAGATCAGATCACAGAGGACTTCATTCTCCAAACATGTCATACCAACCTATCTATGAAGATATTGAAAGTTATAGGAGTCGCACCGTCCAACACATGGAAAGAGTTAAAGATGCGCGGAGAGTGGGCCGAACGCTTCCTCCGAAGGAAGAAGGCTGAGAGGAGCCAACCAACGGCTAATCCTCCGAACTCGAACTTCGCCTCCCGTGGTAAAGGCAAGGCACCTGCAGCTGCTGTTGATGCTAATCAAACATCACAACAGCAATCCCGAAGACAGCAAAAGGTTTCGGACCCGAAACTCCAAAAAGAGTACTCCTTCAAGGACGAAGATGTTCTAGTCATTTTCGAGTCCCTCATTGAAAATAACAAAATCAAGCTACCACCTATCCCAGATCAGGAGGAAGCTGACAACATCGCGGATCCAAAGTACTGTACGTACCACAGGAGGGTCCTTCATCCCACCAAGGATTTTTTTGCTCTTAAGAATAGCATCCAAATCTTGGTTGAAGCCGGCGTCATAACACTGGGATAAGCCAAATGAGAATGGCAATACTCCGACAAGTATAAGAGTATAAACTGCTCCTTCTGATACTCCAATAGATATATGAGTCTAAACTGTTTCCTACCGTTGACGGGAAGTTCTTGGAGAATTTTTATATGTAATATTCTTAAGGATAACTCGGTCATGTAACTGAGTACAAAGTCAGACCCAGTTCCACAAAGGAAGCTGGGGGTAGATGATTCATGTAACAGGAAGTTCCCGGAAGAATGCTACATATAATTTTCTTAGGGATAACCCGATCATTACAAACAAAATAATAAACACTAATCCCCTACTGTGATTTCTGAACATTCTTTTGTTGACGATTCACAGTCTTTCACCACAAAAATCCCAACCGATTAAACTAACTGACGGTGGGACCACCAAAATTCCTTTTGGTTGAATCCACTCAAACTCTTGCTATGTCTGTGTACTCAACCCTCCCATTGTTTGAGTCCGGACAGAGTACTCGGAATTTTAATCTCATGATCATTAACAATTGTTAAGTCACTCTATGTTAAGTATTTGTTACTTAACACTAGGAACCTCCTTTGAGTGATTTGTACGAATCAACACTTCCACTGTGATTTGCACTCCCACTCCATCTTGGTCAAACCTTTAAACAGTTAGGACCACAACCAAAATACCCTCTTGATTCCTTTCATGAACGAGAGGTCCACAAATTGAACGATCAAACCTTTAAACAGTTAGGATCGTCTTAAATTTCCATCTTGGTCAAACCTTTAAACAGTTAGGGCCACAACCAAAATCCCCTCTCGATTCCTTTCATGAACGAGAGATCCACAAATTGAACGATCAAACCTTTAAACAGTTAGGGTCATCTCGAATTTCCATCTTGGTCAAACATTTAAACAGTTAAGACCAATACCGGAATAACCTTTTGATAAACGAAAGACTTCCACCTATTCTTTTTCGGCCAAACCTATAAAAGTTAGGATCGAAATCGGAATTTCACCTTAATAAATAAGGAATTCTCGTCACGGATTAAGCAACCAATCCTATAAAAGTTAGGGTTACTTGAATCTTTCTGATTCTCGGAGTGGAGATCCCACTCCTAGTTTCACTTTTCTGGATTCTTAGAGTGAAGATCCCACTTCGAGTTTCCTTGGCAACTGGAGATAGAATATAAAATTCTTCCTCTCCTATTTTGGGTTCGTCTTTACCTCAAAAGAAGACAACATCCTTTAATTCCAAAATCCGTGCGTCGTACGCATGAGGAATTTTATCCCGAATCCTAAAAAAGGATAAGTCAACGCCTAACAAGTGTTGCCGGTTTAGTCTTTTACCGATTGAAGAAGACACCAGAATTCAAGTCTGGGGATTTTTATCCCGAAGCCTAGGTAGGGATAAGTCAGCGCCTAACACGCGTTGTCGGGTAATCTATTCCCGTGAGAAAGATGAAGTCTACGTATTCAATATCGTAGCACTAAAAGAGTTAACTCTTTTAGCACAACGTTACATGCGGAACGGACTTAAACAACCTGCATGCTAGCCCGACTCAAACGGTAGTCGGTAAAGGTTCATCAAACCCGTTGATGGCTGAGGATTTGCTAAAAATCCTATAAATATGAGAGTCATTGACGCCCAGCCCCATTAGTTGGTCTCGTGACTTGAGCATCCAACAACTTCAGGATAAGATCCATGCATACAGATGAATCAGTTTTAAATAGTTGGTCCTGCAGCCCAATATTTGGGACCGCCACGTTCCAATGCTTTAAGAGCTTAAACTGTGTAGACTCCAGCAAACGTATGAGTATAAACTGTGTTAACGCCGGACAACGTGTTACGGTAAAGGCCGACGCTGGTCGACTCGTCGATAATTTCGCCAAAATAAGGTAAAAGATGATTCCAGTGAGTTCAA
This sequence comes from Asparagus kiusianus, assembly GCA_022839385.1. NCBI lineage: Eukaryota > Viridiplantae > Streptophyta > Magnoliopsida > Asparagales > Asparagaceae > Asparagus > Asparagus kiusianus. The sequence continues at coordinate 372,853 of BQKN01000291.1, forward strand.
TCGCATTCAGATATGAATTTCTGACAAAGATGATCGGTTCAAAGTTAACTCAACGATAAGAGCTAAATTCGAAAACGGACGCATCAACTTCAATCCAAGATTTCGACAACGGTCAGACGATAAACGCAGTACCGGAAGAACTTCATCTATTCGACAAAATACTGAATAGACTGAAGGCTGAAGAAGTCAAGAATTGAAGCAGTTCACAAGTCCCTCTATGAGATTGAGGAAAGGGCCTATCTTATCCAAAGCATTCCAGACTCCCCTATAAAAGAACGAGTCTGAAATTCTTTGGAGGGGGTATCTGTAGGCGTCAAAAATTACCTATAGGCCCCCGAATACAGCTCGAGACAGAAAGAAGGTGATGAACACCTTTATCTAATATCCAACGCTGATGAACACATGAAGCGAAACGGTGAACCGAATAACCTGTGCACTCACCGGCCACCACAAAGTGGCTCGCACGCTCATCAGCCACCAAATCGGCAAACCAAGTGGCCCGCGTGCTCACCGGCCACCATCCACTGGCCCGCACGCCCATCAGCCACCAAATCGACAAACTAAGTGGTCCGCACACTCACCGACCACCACCAAGGGGCCCGCGTGCTCATCGGTCATCAAATCAGCGTACAGATCAATGAAACAATGAAATACGTGTAACGACGGAACGGGTCAACCCCGAGAAAACCAAGAAAGCCTCTGGTGGCCGGATTGCGTCAAAACGATCCGGTCGGGCCAGTGGCTCGGCCTAAGGCCGAGCCACCAGGTGACGCTTCGGTCAGATTTTATCTCGTTTTGGTTTTGACGGTTTTTCTTGGGATTTGTTCGTTCCTGAGCGTCCTAACTGATCTGATATTGTGGTTATTCAGTTTTTAACTGAAGATAAGAAGAAATCCCTCGTTCTTATCCAAATACCCGCTTCCGAATCTTATAAATACGAGCTCGGGTGCTCATTTCTGCGGGTTGGAAATTAAGAGGGTGAAACGCTACCGAATTGGAGAGTGGAGCCACGAATTTACAGCAAGGGTTAGCAGATCTTGGCGATCTCCTTTGCATAAAGAGTAGAGTTCGAGAGATCCGAGACCCGTCCCCTATTCCTCCGGATTTAAGCTTAGTCTTAAATCTCGAGAAGAGCCGTGATCTCGCTTGGTCGAGATCATCGCTTGCAGCGATTACTTCCTTCGTGAAGTAAGAGATTTGATCATCAATCTGTCAACCGGATCTGATCCGCGACGGTCCACGGATATTAACGTCCCCGGCACAGGCAAAGATCCCACACAAGTAGCGGGTGATAAACATCAGTTGCGCTGTTTAACAAGAGTCGTATCTTTTGTATTTTCATTATAAAAGGAGATCTTATAAAAAGATCAACTTTTTATTTGAGTTTATTGTAAACGATTAAAGTTGTAATAGATTCAATCACAATGAAAACATCGATTTTTGACCCAAACAGCTACAAAATAAAAATAAAAGAAACGAAATTCTACAAATCATGAAAAATAAATTATAAAATAATAAAAGAGCATGAAAGTAAATCTAGACTACAAGACATGAAATAAATCTAATCTACCAACTTTAAAAATAGAAGAAAATAAAATCCTAAAATATGAATTTCTAAAATAAAAAAATAAAAGAGAAAAATAAAAACTTACATTGTAAGGGGTTGACTTTTTGAAAGTAATTTTCATCTTCATCTTCATTAACAAAGAAGAAGAAGCAATTTAAAAGAAGGAAAAAAATGTATTTATTGCAAATTAAAGTTTATAATTTTTAGAAGGTCTTCTCAATTAAGATTAGTCCTCCACTTTAAAATAGAGTTTTTTAATAATATTTTTTCGCTGTCTCAAACCTCACTCTACCTCTCAATTTATAGATATATAACAAGCATCTTTTATAACCCTTAAGTTTATCTTGACCCTCAAGTAACTCTCACAACCATAGAATTTGGTTTTAGGTCCCAAGTAACCCTTACAACTATATGATCTCTCAAAATAATCTGCAACATTGATTCAATAGTTGAGAGATGAGCTTTGTAGGCTTCATTTCTCTTGCATTTAATTCATTTAAAACTCTTGAGCTTCTCTTGAATACTCTTGGGCTTCTTAGGATTTAGCTCGGCATTCAAATAAATGAATACACACACAAAATACACACATATAAATTAATTTTGGATTTCTATCAAAACCTACATACTGATAAAATTTCTAAAATCTATCAATCTAAATAACTCTGTCTCATTTAGATAGGTAATTTTTATATAAAATATGTTAAATTTTACTTTTTAAATTAGAAGATATTGCCTTTTCTTTGCGGTTGACCATCTTGAACACTTATTTGACTTTGTTTCTTTTCAGATTTGATTTGATTCTTAATTATAGGCCAAGTTGTTAATAATTATTGACCAAATAAGTAATAAGTGCTGAGATTTTACTTATAAACTTAGTCATGGACTTTAGATTTAGGCATTCCGGGCTTCATTAGAGATCTTTTGGGTTCGAAATAATTTTCATTTGAGCTCTTATTCAACAATTCTTTATTATCAGCAAATTAAGATAAAAATATTATCATTAAATATATTTATTCAAATAAAATAGATAATCTAGGTACAAAAGTGCAATAAAATATAATGATCACCTATATTCCTTGAGTTAATTTTTTGGCAAACAACCACCATAAGTTTTTTTTGACAAATAAATACTAAAATTAGCATGCTAATACAATTATGCAAATGTGAAACTTTCACCTTAATGTTCTCATAAGACGGTAACATGTTAATTTTATTACTTTTAAATTATTAATGTTTATTAAATTTATCATTAAACTTATCTCAACTATATTTTAGAGTAAAATTAAGATACGTTTAAAAAAAAGAAATTTGGTAGATTTAATAGCAAATTTAATAAATATTAATAGTTAAAATGCTCTAAAATTAACATGCAAGTTTCATGAGGAAACATTTAGGTGAAAATTTTCACGTTTGTATGATCGAGAGTACTAATGTGCCAATTATAGATAATTGATGACTGAGAGTACTAATTTGCCACAAACAACAATTCATGGTATATACGTCAAAAACATGCGAACTTATGCCATTTAAATGCTATTTAGCCATAAGGGAAAAAAAAAAGCTTTCGGCTTATGTTATCGCCTTTCAAAAAAAGGAGCAGTAGTCCCAAAAAAAATTATGTACAATTCAGTTTTTGGAAGCAAGAAACCAAACCAAATCAATCCGTGTAAGCACATAGATAACGCTTGTAATTCTTATAATTGAATCGCCATCTTATTAACTATTACGTTTTTATTTGACGCAACATGTTAGAGATAAAGCTTGTATGACATCCTATTTTTTATATTTAGCAGTGGTCACCATAGATTTGTGTTTACTATATTATACGCAAGTATATTATACCATCCTATTAGTTATGTTCAGCGGTCCCCAGTCCCATAGATTTTAGCTTACTATATTACGCACAAGTGTATTATGCCTGCACGTATTGTTTTGATTTCTTTGATTTACATATACTGGTTTGTACCTTTTTTAAATACATTAAGCTTTCATAGTGTAATAAGAGAAAGGATTAATTATATTTTTTATAGACTGTAATTTATATATTATCTATTAATTAATATATTAATATTAATTGCTTACAAAAGGAATAGACAATGAGCACCAATTTTGCTATGTTATGAGAGAATAGAGTTTTTCCTTATCAGTGTAAGTTGATAGTTTAAGTGGTAGTGTATGTGGAAAATTTGCAATAAAGAGAATGAAAGAAAATAGACTTGTATTCCTTTAATCTCGATTACAATTGTATTTCCTGATTACAAAAGAGAGGAGAATCGATCTGGATTCTCCCCTTTGTTTAAATCTGGGTTCTTCACGGTGGCGATAGGGTGCCTCTCTCGAATGCTCGCATCGAGTTTGCTCTCCGTTGACGATCCGACGTTTTGATTCACTTGAACGATGTCTTTTCCTCACGATTTGACATTGTGGAGAACTTGCGTGGCAAGTTTTAGAACTCTGAACGAGTTTAGAAGAACTCTGTAAAGAGTTGATTTGAACCGAAAATCGGTTAATAAGCCAAGGTTGAAGGCTCTCTGTTGTCAAAGTTGAAGATGATCTTCGTTGGAGGATGATGCCGATCTCCTCAAAAACTCACCCAAGGATCTCTCCTGTTGCTGCCACGCCGAAGGGTCAATCTGAGCCAAGAAATTCCCACCTTGTTGCCAAGTCCCAGATCCAAAAAAGTCAGCCTGAACTCAATTGAGTTTACCCCTATTTATAGGGAATTAAGGGGTATAACCGCCCCTTTAATCCGCTCCTAAGTGAGGCGGAAACCCCTCAAATCGTGGAGGGAAAACGGTTCCTGCAACCATTCAGCTCGTGTTTGAACGAGTCAAATGCCCACGTTGGCGTGCAGGACCCTAACTCCGCGTTTTAGAATGGAGACGCGGAGTTGGGTACTCGTTGGGTGTTGAAAAACGCGAGGGTCGCTCGTGTTTTGCTTGTTGAAGCTTGGAAACGCAGGGGTCGCCTGCGTTTCAGGAATTGAAACGCGGAGATGACTTCCGCGTTTAGAAAGGGCTAGTTGACTTGTAGCCTCTTCTGTAGAGCGTTGTAAATACCATTATTGAATGATCTTCATCTTGGCTCCTCGAAAATATGAGAGTTGTCAGATTGTAACTCCCGATGTTGATTGTGAAGGTTGTTAATTAGAGCTTTCATCAGTTGTTGTGAAGGTCGTCATATTGTAACCTTCTACGTGAAAGTCTTCAAATTGTAGCCTTTTGGAAGTCGTCAGATTGTAACTTCCATCATCGGTGTTTGATGGGGATCAGTTATCTATTTTGATTTTTAGACAGCCTACAGGTAGAATTAATTTAAAAAAAAGATTGGTACAGTTTTAGTATTCGAGTTTACTAACAAATAGAGTTTAACCAGATGTATATACGATTTGTCCATCAAATATTCGTTTAAAATTTGATCATTTATTATTTGTATTATTACACATGATGTCATATTTTTAACTCACTTATCATTTTTACTTAAGTTTTATGAACAAATTTTAAGACTTAAATAATCTTAAATATATTTTCTAATAAAAAATTTGATTTAAATATATATACTATGAAGGAATAATTTTTATTATGAATTCAAATACTATTTGAAAATCAAACTTTTTAGTGAAATAAATATACTTTGATATTCGGTAAGTATTCGTGAATATTCATGAATATTTATCAAATACAAAGTATTCGAGTTTGAATTCGAAAAACTCTGTATATGAATATTAGATTACGCATTCAAATTCGATAATGTTAAACAAATACAAATACGAACAGTTTAGTATTCAATTCGATCAGTTTAGTATTCAATTCGATCGTTTACCACCCGTAATCTCCATATGCATCTTTACAATAAAAGAGTGCTGCTAACTGCAAAAGATAAAATTAAGCCATCTTCTTTCGCAGTTTGATAATTTTGAGCAGCCTAATCACCCCCTTGCACAAACAGAGTCCATCCTCTGCAATACTTCAGTTTTTGATAATATTCTCCCATGATAACTTTTTTGAATAACTATTTCTCCCATTATATCATTTCATAAAAGACTGAGAACGTCATGAGAAAGTCTAGTGCCAATCTTCAATAACCTATATTACATATATAAATAAGATTCGCAAAGCATAAGAACAATTACAAAAAGGATAAGAACATTTACAAAAGGATTGACATGATCAAACCAATCCACCAAAATCAACATCCAGATGACAAAAGCAGTTGTGCCAAAAAACCAAAATGCAACATTTGACATTGTCATCTCTTCGATCATCCAGCTGCCGTTTAAACTCCCTACTCTGCAACAAACCGAAAAAGAAAGACTTTCATACAGGATCTTATCTGAAGAGCATCTTAAGCTCCTCAAGACGAGCAGTCCTGACTTCATCATCAGTGAGAGCTCCTGCAATCATTCGCTGCTGCTTCACCTGCACCTGCTGCATCCTCTCCTCCACTGTGTCCTGTATGACGATACAATACTTCAGGTTTAGCTCAAGAAGCGTCAATCAACCAAAGAAGGATCAAAACTAACTGGAATTCTTGAATTTTAACTTCACCTTAACAATGAACCTCCTCACTATGACCTGCCTTTTCTGCCTAATTCGATGAATCCTCATGATCGCTTGCTCTTATACTGCAGGATTCCACCAAGGATCCTATAGTTTGCAACAGGAAACATAAAATCAGAGAGAAATTTATCAATGTTTACATATTTTAAGTGGTTTTGTGAAAAATTACCATCAGAAAGACATTGGAAGCAGCAGTCAGATTTAATCCTACACCTCCAGCCTTCAGTGACATTAACAAGACCTGACAATTTCAAAAACATGAGACGCAAACTCACAAATAGAAACATAAAGCCGTTTAATTGTGAAGAAAATGTTATTAATTACCGTCTTATCTCTGGTCTCATTGAACTCCTTCAAGACCCTTTCCCTATTCTTCTGATTCAGCTTTCCATCAAACCTTAAGTATCCAATATTTTTCTTACAAAGAGGAATCTCGAGCAAATCCAAGAATGAAGTCCATTGGCTACACACAATGCTCTTTTCACCTGAACCTGATCTCTTAATGCTCTCTATGCACTTAAGGAGCTCAGCGACCTTTGAAGAATCCTTCCAGTTCTCATGTGCATCAACCTGAAAATTATTCTCGTATGGGCATGTAATAAGGCTAGCTTCAGTCAGAGCCTTGCGGAAAATTGGGCATGGCCCACCAGCTGGACTCGACCAACTAGCAAGAAGGCACTCTCTGCACATTCTATGTGCACATGGAGTGAGCACTAGATCATCTGATGCTGATTCAAGGCAAATTGGGCACTCCGTTACATCCCCTCGACGAAGTCCATCAATTACTTCTTCTACATATGCTTTGCTGGGGGCTGAGTTTGATTCATGTAGAAAATGACGGGCTAGTTTGTTGAGATCTGCATACTTTTGATTTCCCTTTTGACTGAAAATGAGAAAAACAAATTAGCCTTTAGTTTAGTCTCGTACAGGAAGGAATTCTAGTTTCTTTCTTACCTGACAACTAGGAAAGGGTGGTTGCAGCATTGCCTCAATTTAAGAAGAAGCTCGAGTATGGAAGCATAGTTGTGAAGAACTTTTCCTTGTGCAACCAATTGATCAAACTTGACCTATGGTGTTTCAACCATGTAAGTGAATAATATATACAAGCCACATAATTTACTTTAATTTGATTGAGAAATGTGATGCAATCTAACCTTTGATTTCCTGAAAAGAGCATCATAGAAAACACGCTCAGCTTCTGATTGTTCACATTCCACAATCTGTACAGTGGCAGGAGGCAGAACGAGAATGGGCCTGCACAAAAGAGAATCAGAAGGTTGAAGCAAAGTGAAATGTTTTTTAATGGTAGTAAGGAGAGGAGAAAATCAACTTGCCTTCCATTTGTATCCTTTGTGTCCTTCGTTCTTCTAAGCATCAGTGATCTTAGAATACCTCTAACCAATCTTAACCCTCTTTCATCACCTTTCTCATGAGGCCCTTGAATCAGTTTCTGCCACCTAAAGAGATAAAGAAAGTAGGGAATGGCTGTAAATGCAAAATCACTAACTAATAAAAACTATTAATACACCGTCAAACATTCATTCTAATTAAGTGATCTACTTTTAAGACATAACTCCATAATTAAGTAACTAAAAATTATTAACCATATACAAAACGTATAAAACATGCAAGCATCTATTGATACTTAAATATTGAGGATTAGCTCACCCTATTTTATTATCACTTTTATTATAGAAATTAACTCATTTTTAATTACATAGAAAGCAAAATGGAGTAGCAGTAGATTTTATTTTTGACGTTTTACGAAGAAACACGGTATTTTGTCAAATGTTGCTGCACTTACCATGCCCAATTACACCATGGCTGGACCTTCAAGAAACGAAGGAGACTGTAGAGATCTTCCAAATTATTCTGCAACAACAAAAACATGAAAATCACAGCTAGTTGGTTTAAGTAATATAATCTTCAAGTATTAAGAGATCTCATAGGCATATCAGCCCAAATTATTGACCCACCTCTTAGATACAAGCATAGCAGTAGTGTGTAAATCAGAACGTCATATGATAGAGAGAAAAAAGTAATTACTGACCTGAAGAGGAGTACCAGTAAGACACCAACGGCAGTATGCAGTTAGAGCAAAGGCTGATTGGGCTACTTGAGCTTTTGATGATGTGATGGTGTGTGCTTCATCTAGTACCACTCTGTACCAATTAATTCTGTGAAATATGCTCGGTTTTGAATTTGAATTCTGGATAGAAGACAACTTTGCCATTCACGGCCAAAACTGCATATGAATTAGAAGTAGATAAAAAAGAATGTCAATAATCCTTACAGATTTAAAAGATGATTGTAGAACCCCATATGTTGTTAAGACCACATCATAAATGGCAATTTCTCTGGGATCATTTGTTCTGTCACAACCATAGTGAATGAATACAGAAATCGAACCAGGCCGTGAATGGGTCTCTAGCTCATCCTGGAATAATAATTGAACTGGATGCTTCAGTGATTTAAAAAGAAAAAGAACAGGATGCAGTTTTCCAAGACTAATACTAGAAGTAAACTAGGACTTTGAAAGTACTGTTAAAATAATAGATAAGAGAAATTGAATTTGTTACAGAGGCATAATGTGTGACAGTTACCTTCCATTGGCCAAGTAATGCCATGGGACAAACAATTAGGGTTCCTCCCTTTACAAAATTTGATTCTTCCTCAGGATTCTCCATTTCTATATCATGGTTTCATGATCTTACCCTTGGATTTGCAAGTATTAGAGAAATTTTCATGACAGTCTTTCCAAGCCCCGTTGCATCTGCTAAAATCTGCAGAGTGGATAAGTCAAATGCAAAGCCAGAGCACAAAAAAATCTCAACTAAATTACAAGTTATGACAAAGAGCCTTGATAAAAAAAAAACAGCATGGAGCACAATTGAACTTGTTTAAGCGTTCAAATAAACATCTCAGATAGCACAAAAGTAAAGGTATCATTATGAATATCCTGCCTTAAACAGTCTGAATGTCCTATCTCAAACATTCTTCGCTTGCGAAGGAATAGGCTCACATGCAGTATGTATAAAATTTGATTCAAATTGCTCTATCATTGGTTTGCAGCCATGATGTCTACTGCATTTTGCCTAAAAGAAGCATGTGCATACATCATTGCAGTCGCATCTATCAAATTATTTGCCTCAGGAGTATGCAGAAGATGAAATAAGAATAGGTAACAATCTAGTGAATGTTATTACATATGAATGGATTCATATGTTATTACTCCAGTTCTTCATGTACAGGCACCTATTAAAAGAACAAACTTAATACATACAAATGCATGTTCCTGCTCATGGATTTTGGAGAATTTTAAGCCTTGAGACCATACCTATTTAATTTCGAATACGATGATCATAGCTTCAGTTTCCAATGTGCATATACTTAACACTATTAACTGATACAAGTACATGCATATATGGGGAAGGGCACCCCAAGAGATTGGTCAATTCTTATATTGACCAATTATATTGTAGCATGTGTATTTAATGTTTTGCAGTATGAACAATCTTTCTTCTCATATTAGATCTTAATATCAAATAATCTCTGTAGTTGAGGGGGGGAGTATCTCATTTATGCACATGAGAAGAACTATTGCTGAAATTCATGATAGTAAAAACCAAAATATATATGCACTAATCATTAATATTTCACTTACATAAACTATTTAGAAGCTATAAAAAATATAAAGCAAATAACTCAGCAGTATATTGTGGCTCTCCACCCCCCCCCCCC
>BQKN01000293.1:0-45493 GCA_022839385.1 Asparagus kiusianus
TATGGACCCATGATTAAATAGAATAGCACTTTGAGTCAATTTGGTTTTAAATAAAGAGCTTAGTCCATCTCCATTCATGGGTCTCTCATACAGGAAGAGAGAACACGATACATGGTAAACTATAACAAAAACAAAGCCTTTATCCCAAATGTTTGGGGTTAGCTACATGAATCCTATTTTTTTTGCTCTCCATTCTATTATGAGTCATCTCCTCGGTTAAGTTAACCAAAACACAATAGATGATGTATTACCAATTTTAAAACACGATACATCATGTATTACCAATTTGAAATTAGTGCAATTAGTATATATCACTGCAAACAATTAAATACAAATTGATCAAAAACTTTAAAATGTGTGTTAGGACACATGTCGTGCCTTCCCCGAGGGCCCTTTATAGTATTTTTCTTGTTAATAGTTGTTATAGTAATAAATTTAAAGGAGATAGTAGAATAATGTCTAGTCTCTGGCAAAATTTACCTGTCATTATGTACTCTGGAGCTGCATAGCCGTAGGTTCCCATGACCCGTGTTGAGACGTGAGACTTGTCGCCAACGGGTCCATCTTTTGCTAGTCCGAAGTCCGAGAGTTTTGCATTATAATCCTAATTGTGAGGTATTATAAACACTAACATTCAGTATTCGGCATTATAAAATCTTAATTGAATATACAGGCACTAGAGTTTCCGTGAGCAGGGCCATATATATTTATTCTTATCAGATATTGCATAACGAGAAAGGTTAATTTCTTTATGTATGGTTTAAGGGCAAAACATAAACGCTGTCCATATGTATATCATATTTCAGTTTATAGTCAATATGCAACCAATAAAGCCCATGCTCAAATAAGCATTACGCCACAATGGTGCATGCATCCAAAATCAATGATGTCTAGAAATACAAATAAAGAAAATATTATATTTCGAGAGTATAAAATGAGAAAAATGCACGAATTGTTAATAATATAAGATTTATATATCACCGGACACCAACTTTAGGATAATTTAGATCTATTGTGCATAATCTTCTCAGTTCTCTTTTTTCCTTTAACAATTAGCCGTCTGTTAGGGGCAAACTTAAAATAAATATCTCAAATAAAATACAAGCCAAACACATTATTTACAAAGATAAGATTTTCAGAAAAAATTAGATTTTTATTATCAGCCGAATTTGACAAGTTGCAACAGCATACATAGTGGTCATCAAACAATATTTGAAGCTTCAGCAGACTAACCTGGTCTAGTAAAATATTTGATGTCTTGAAGTCACGATATATGACTGGTTTCTTAGCATCATGGAGAAATGCAAGGCCTTTCGCTGCACCAAGAGCAATTTTCATTCTGGTTGACCAAGGTAGGGGAAGCAACATTCCTACATAGATAATAAATATAACCAGTAAAATAATGTTAATACAGTTGTAATAGTATCATATGTATTAATATATATACTTACTAAATCTAGATAGAGATTAGTAAAATAAAATAAAAAATTCTTCCAGCAAAGAATTCATGATTCTGAAATATAATATCAAGAAGCCAAGAAAGCAAGAGTAATATGCTGAAATAAAGCATCACGTCACAAAAGGAGCATGTAATGTTATTAAGTTATTATTTGTACTCATTCTTATTGTAATTTTTTTGCTCCACGTGCTGCTTCTATGGAAGGATGGTTGGAAGTGTATGGACCTGAAAAGCAGCAAAATTATATCATTGTTGCAAATATTTTCTTCATTGAATCATTTACTTATTTTGCTCCTTAAAATGTTTTCATCAATGATTTAACTGATGAATACAAGGTCAAACAAAAACACAGATGCATCTAGTTTGCTTAGGTATTTTATTTCACCCATGCCCACCTTTTCTTCTTTAGAAGAAAATACCTCATCAAGCAAAACATATATACATATATAAAGATGATAATTCTCTAAACATGTACGACCTTATACCAACTCTTAATATATGAAGGATACCAAACATTTACAGTGTATAAAAATCTATAAAGATAAAATACTTGGTCAATACCACATGGAGAGATCCTAGCAACCTTTAGATGATGTCAGTGACAAGCTACCAACTTATACAAGACTGTTTGATTTTCACTTCATCCAGTGTTATATTATCTTGACATTTTGCCTTTAATTTTTTATGTGTCAAAACACTTCGACACTTCATGGACACTCCAAGTATTTCGAGGAGATAGAACGTGTTGCCACAAGAAGTCATCACTTCCCAATTAAATACTGAGATATCATATATATATGAAGACCTTCAGTAAAGTTTTGAATTAAGCTAGTCTATTGACTGATAGATTATGTTTATGTGAAGATATATCCTCCATTTAATGTACCAATGTCAACTCCAAGGAGCACACAGATTTTACACAAGATATCTGTAAATGGAAAATTGAACATATGATCCACAATTTTTCCGTAAATTCTTTAACTGACAAGATAACTAGTGAAAATAATGAGAACGAAAACCATATCTCCACAGGTTGAAAGATGAAAGGCAAAGAAATGTAACTGACATCATGAAATGTGGACATTAAGAAAGATTGAGGGGGCGCACTCTCTAAAAACTACTTAGCATATGCCACAACAAGGCTAGGGACTATAGTTCAGAGATTGGAGGCTTCAGATTCTCCAACAAAAAATCAAAAGAGAAATATCAAAATTATAAGCATAGAGAATTACTTGAAAATAGATTAGCTTCCACACTCCCTCGAGCCATGAACTCATATATCAAAACTCGGTGCTTATCCTCACAGCAATACCCGATAAGTTTCACTAAGTTTGGATGTGAAAGTTGCCCAAGAAATATTACCTCGGCCTACATAAAGCACAAAATTCTCTCAGGAAATAAATCATCAAAATTTCATAAAACCCCCATGTACTTTGGGAGGGTTTTTCACCAAATCCCTCTGAACTTTCAGAATGCAAATTTATTACTCTATTAATTAGCATCGTCTATAAGATTTTCTGATTGTTCAGAAGTGTTTAGGAGAATTTCGAACGTTTAAGAGGTTTCATGCAAAACCTTCAAAGCTCAGGGGGTTTTGTGAAATTTACCCTAAAATTTTATAGTAAGCAAATAAAGATAATTACCAGCCATTCTCTATGACCCTGAAAACTATTATCAGCGTCATGGACCTTAACAGCTACTTGAAGAGATAGTAGCCCTTTCCTAAGATCTTCGGTAATAAATCCATTATATACATTTCCAAATCCCCCTCCTCCCAGAAGATAATCTTGCCTAAAATTCCCTGTAATAGCCTTAATTTCATTGAAGGAAAAAGCTACCAATGGATTTTCAGGTGAATTTCCCCGTAAATCTTCGATTTCCTCAGGGCTTGACGGTAATTTGCTTTCTTTTTTCACTATTTCTTTCACCGGAGGACTTTCTGCTTTTGATGATTCTAGGCAAAAAATGAAAGTAAAAAAGATTAATTAAAAGAAAAAGAGAAACAAAGAGTCCTTAAGCGCAAACTGTGTGATAAATTAACCTTGCTGCAAAAATAATTTTTGATTATTCTTTAGTTTCATTGCATGCTAAAAGAAACTAACAACTTGTATCATTTTGGACTGTTTCTGATTAATTAAGATCATTATTACTAAACAGGGCAAAGATTAAGAACTTATTAGTGAGCTCGACAAATAAAATCATAAAAGATAACACATCATTATCATCAGAAAATTAAATACTGAGAAGCAAATCCACAATATGTTATACTACTCATTAATTAAACAAGGGCTCCAATGACTATGGAAAAGTATAAATTTTAATTTTTCTTGAGCGATATAAACTTCATTTCTACATTCTTTTAGAAAGGACATCCCATTTGAAGAATGAGTAGCAATAGGCAACCATTCAAACACAGAAGACTTCGGTATCAGAAAAAATTAAATTATCATTCTTAATTATGTTTAAATTAAGGGTAAATTTCACTAAACCCGTAAAAACTTTAAGCATTTCGCAGGAAACCCCCAATAACTTTCAAAATCACACTCCCAATAACTTCTGCGTTTTGCAGAAAATCTCCCATGGGTTTCTGCGTTTTTCAGGCAATCCCAGTAAGTTAGAACCAAAAACAACATAAAAAGCATTTTGAAAGATATTGGGGTTTAGCGTAATTTAGCCAAAAGATATTGGGGTTTCTGCAACAATTATTGGGGGTTTAGTGCGGTTTTGAAAGCTATTCGGGTTTACTACAAAATGCTTAAAGTTTTTGAGATTTACTGTAAGTTACCCTTTTTTCCTTCCAAATTTCATCACTCCTATTATGATTTTTATAGTTCGTCAGTGTAAAAGAAATTATCTGTTCAAAAGAATTAGATATTTTTTTATTGTCATTCCAAATTATGAAGAAACCAGATCAGTTATTGAAGAAAAACTGATGGTTGATGATTTTTTTTTTTTTTTTTTGATATGAAAAAAGTTTAGGACTTCATAGACATACAATGGAACCAATAATCAAACAACCGCAAAAATAAGCAGCAAAGGAAGAAAAGAATTAAAACTTACAGACAATCACATAATGAGTAAAAGAAGCAAAATTAATTGGAGAACATAGTTAATTACAGAACATCCATATATCAATTTTCTGTAGCAACTGCATATATCAAATATTGCAAAGTTAAGAAACTATACCTGATTTAGCAGTGGAAGATACTCTGAAAATTGATGGATTCCCTCTTAACAAGCAATTGCCCATTTTTATTAACAATGGAAAAAAGCCTTCACAGAAGTATCACCTTCATTAAAACTAGACAGAGCGACGAGAGAGAGAGAGAGAGAGAGAGAGAGAGGTGGCTTATTTGGACTGAATACTTGGGAATTGATTAGATTTGGAAGAAAAAAAAAATTAAAAGGCAAAAAGGGAATTCATTGGACAATTCCAAGTTTCTAGGCTGAAATATTTATGGAGAGAAGTATGGTCAGCAAAAACAAACAAAAATGGGGTCTTTCAGCTTCTCTTGGTGTTTCTTGAGAGGACTGATGAAATTTGGTGGAGATATTTATTTAAGCAGAGACGAAATCCCAAAAAAAAAAAAATTGTTTATTAAATTGCTCTCGTCAAATGAAACTTTATTTTATACGAAAATAAAGTCCTTTACTATAGGTTGCTTGCCTAATATATTTTTGATGTTAGAGAAAGTTGAAATTCGATTGTGATACTGAAAATATAACTTTGTAAATTATAATTATTTACTAATATTTAAATCTTGTAATTTACTCTAAATACATTTAATACCATATTTATGTATATCAAATGAAAAAAAATTCCTGTAGAGGACACGCGTTGCAAAAAATCATAAAAAAGAACGAAGAAGGCGACACTTGTTCTACTAGGTATTTTAAATCAGAATAATCAATATATAATATCAAAACAATTAATATCAACACAATTAATAGTATTAATATAATTGTTAACTTTAAAATCTGTATTAATATAACCATTAACTTTAAAATCTATGTCAAAACATACGTCATGTCCAACTTTTTTTCCTGTACAATTATCTGAAGAGGACTTTAGGATTTTAATTCTTTTTTCTACTCAAAGTGAATCATAATCGTATATTAAAAGATAAATAATGGTATGATAGAAGAATTGGGTCTTCCTATTATTTCATCAAAAATAATGGTAAAGAGGGGGGAGAAACGAAAAAGAAAAAAAAGAAAAAGCTGATACCGGGAATTAACCACTCATTGTCAAAGTGAAAGGCAGCCCACCAAAGAACACTTACTATGAGTGGGATTTTGGGCATGCTCTTCGATATTCTTGAGGCCTTTGCTTCCATCTTACTCATAGTTATTTTTCTTTTGACAAATTATTGTTTGGTGGGCTAAACTTTTCTTTGTGGTAGCCTACTATGGGAGTGATGTGACGTTAAATTTTGAGAAAAGATTTATATAAAGCACAATATTCACTAAAAAAAGAACGCCACATATGTTTTATTATCAATTTTTAATCAATGTAATCAGTACACAATATTAATTTTTGAGGAAAAGAGTATAGACATATATTAGTATCATTAGAGTTCATTACGAAGGCAATTTGGACATTGTATTAATACAATTTTAAAATTTATGTTTTAACCCTGGTCTCATTCTCCTTCCTTTGTGTATTCTACAGTCTGCCCTCTGTAGCATTTTTTAAACCTAAAATTTGAGTTCAAAGTTAGAGATTTGTGGGGAAAAAGAGGGAAGACCGAGGACCCGTCTTACATATTATTTTCTAATTCTGAGTGCTGATGTTGATGGGGAACGTAGTGGTTTAAATGTTGAATTAGAAACTAAGGGCCTGTTCGTTTGGCTATAAAAAGTGGGAAATCAAAGAAATAGAAAAGTGGGAAATCAAAGAATTGTTTTGGGAGTGTTTGGTTTGCTAAAAAAAAAGGAAATCAAAGAAATGGAGATGAAATGAGATGAGTTGTCACATTATTATTGGATGATGTGAGTGGTTTTTTAAGAAAACTAGTTTTGATGTGTTCGGTTGGCAAAAAAAATAAGGAAATGAATTATAAGAAACCTATTTCCTGTAGTTTTCTTGTTTTCTTTTGTTCGGTTCATTCTTAAAAATAAGAAATGAAATGAGATGAGATGAGTTGTCATTGTATTATTGGGTGATGTGAGGAAAGTTTAAGAAATGTGTTTTCATAACTTTTTGGGATGAAATGGAAGAAATGAAATGTTAATGAGATGAAGTGAATTGTTATATTATTTTATTGGATGATGTGAGTGATTTGAAATGATGAAAAGAGATAAGTTGAGTGATGTTTGGATGAAAATAATATTTTATTAGGGTGATGGATGAGTTGTTAGATGAAAATAATATTTTATTAGATATGGTGGATGAGTTGTTAGATAAAAATAATATTTTATTAGATGATGTGGATGAGTTGTTGAATGAAAATAATATTTTATTGGATGTTGTGGGTGAGTTTTAGGGATGGAAATGGAAGAAATGGGTTATTTGGAGATTTCTTGGTTTTCCATTTCCATTTCTTGGTTTTTAGGAAATAACCGAACAGCCCCTAAGTGGAGGTTCCCTTTACCAAAAAAAAAAAAAAAAAAAAAGACAACACGAGGTGATATTCACACTCCCTCAAAAGGATGGGTGCGCTCCTTCGAATTAAGATCTCATGTATTTCTATATTACCAAACTGTTAATATTCCTAACCATCATATTAAAACTTTGAATTTAGAGTGAGGGTTGATGGTTGCATTTTTATATTCTAACATGTCATTGCAAGTTGAAATCGAACTAATGCAGCAATCTGATGCAAACGGGGTTGCTAACTATTTTTTAAGATATCATAGAATATGCAACGGAATAGAAAAGAAAATAATCAAAATAATAGACATTGCAAATCACATAAAAAATCACAGCTAAAACACACAAGAATTTTATAGTGATTCAGATAAATGATTGTATAGCTACTTTTCCTTTTTGCAAAGAGGCTTCCTCACTATATGAAAGTTTTCTTGAATCACAAGCCCGATTCAGTAGGCTTTCAATATCAAAACTCCCTAGTTTCTTCCAAACTAATCGTCTAACCTAAACTCTTTACATATGAATATTCCTATGTTGGGATTCGTACTATCAATAACCTGTCAAATGAACCCTCTCGCGGAACGTGTCCTCCTGATCTTGTGTTGAAAGAAGGCAAGAAGAAATCACAACAAATAAAAGGAAACTTTGCAAGGAAAAAATAGAAGAGAGAATACCAAAATTTTAACGAGGTTCAACAACTTGCTTACATCCTCGGAAGCCACACAAAAAACTTCTTTAATTATTAAAGAAGATTACAAAAGCTTGCAAAGGGAGGATCTCAATCTCATTGAGATCTCTCTGTTCAAAACAACATTCTCTGAAAAAATCGCTCAAGAAAATCGTATGAAAAACAGCGGCCAGGGTTCCCTATTTATAGGGAAAACCTAGGTCAAAACAGATTAGGAATTTGTTTTGCCTGTGAAGCTCGCCTGTCTACAAAGCTCACCTATCTGCGAAGCTCGTCTGTCTGCGAGGCTCGCCTGACTTATAGGTTCGCCTGAATTGTAGGTTCGCCTGAACTGTAGGTTCGCCTGAACTGCAAGTTTGCCTTCACTGTAGGTACGCCTGAACTGCAAGTTCGCCTTCACTGTAGGTTCGTCTGAACTGCACGTTTGCCTTCACTACAGGTTTGCCTGAACTGTAAGTTTGCCTACATGCCAAGTTCGCCTGAACTGAGGACTTAGAGAAATTTCTGCTTGTTCCGAGGTTTGAATCTACACACCCGAAGCCAACAGTCTCCCACTTGGAGACCAAACCTCCATTAACAAGCTCTCTTGAACTTCAGTCATCTTAGCAAACACATTCTCCTTCCTGGAGAATTTCCTTTTTCAATCATCATTCTCCTATGTGGCTCTGCCCTCATATTCTACTTATGAAGGCCAACTGAAGTTGCACGTAACTCCAGTTTCTCAATGATCACTACTTTAGTCAACATATCTGTAGAATTTTGGCTCCCCAAAATCTTCTCTAATAGTAACTTCCCATCCTCTATCAGCGAGCGTATGAAATGGTAACGTACGTCGATGTGCTTCGTTCTGGCATGATATACTGGGTTCTTGGCAATGTGTATAGCACTCTAGATATCATAATAAAGAACTCTATTCCCTCACTTCAGACACAACTCTTCCAAACATCCAGTTAACCAAGTTATTTCCTTGCTAGCTTCGGTTACTGCGACATACTCTACCTCAATTGTGGACAATATCACTATTTTCTGTAGACGTGAGACCCAACTCACTGCTGTCGACCCTAAGGTGTAAACATATCCTGTGGTACTTCACCTCGTATCATGATCACCGGTGAAATCTGCATCTACGTATCCCTGAAGTACCAACTCCTTTCTCCCCAAACACAATGTCATATCCGTAGTCCCTCTCAAATAGCGCAATATCAACTTCACGGCCTCCCAATACTACTTCCATGTATTGCTTGCAAACCTGTTCACAACTCCCACTGCATGGGCGATATTCGGTCTCGTGCAAACCATCGCTTACATTAGACTACCAATGGCTGATGAATATGACACTCTTCTTATATGCTCCTTCTCTGCATCTGTCTTGGACAATTGCTCCTCAGATAACCTGAACTGACTTTCAAGAGGCGTACTAATGGGCTTAGCATTCTCTATGTTAAATCTCTGAAGTACATTCTCGATGTATTCAGCCTGACTCAACCTCAACATCCCTTCAGTCATATCCCAATTGATTTGCATCCTAAGAATCTGCTTCGCTGCACCCAGATCCTTCATAGCAAACTCTTTTGCTAATTGCTTCTTCAATTTGTTTATCTCCTCTAAACGCAGTCCTGCAACTAACGTGTTATCAACATATAATAATAACATGATATAGCTGGACTCGAACCTTTTGAAGTAGCAGCAATGATCTGAATTGCATCTTCCATAGTCATTGCTTTGCATGAAGTTATCAAACTTCTTATACCACTATCTTGGTGCCTGTTTCAAACGGTATAAGCTCTTCTTGAGCCTACACACCATCTCTTCCTTTCTTTTCTCAATGAAGCCAATATGTTGTTTCATGTAGATTTTTTTATCCAAGTCACCATAAAGAAAGACAATCTTTACATCTAACTATTCAAGGTAAAGATTTTCAGCAGCTACTAAGCTCAACACCACTCTGATAGTTGTAAGCTTCACAACAGGGAAAAATATCTCTGTATAATCCACTCCTTCCCGTTGTTGGAATACTTTCACGACTAATCTAGCCTTATACCTCTTGCTTCCATCACTCTCCTGCTTGACCCAATAAACCCACTTGTTATATAAGGTTTTTTCTATACAGGTAGCTAGGCTAACTCTCATGTCTCATTCGAGTGGAGAGAATCCATCTCTTCTTGCGTCACATGCTCCCACTGTTGAGATTCACTCACTTGTATAGCCTCCTCATAGCACTCCGGTTCTCTACTCTTTGTCAAAAATAAATACTCTAGTGATGAGAGATATTTGGGATTCAGTTTGGATACCCTGGATGACCTCTTAAGCTCCTCGCTCTGGGTAGTCGTCTCTGCACCTAAAGTTTTCTTCGTTCTTTAGTCAGAACAAACATTATCTCCCTCATCTGGAAGTTCCTCCAAATCCATATACTCTAATGTACCTGCATCCTTAGTGTTGCTCCCACTGCTTTGGTTATCCTTTGCATTGTCCCTGTCCTTGTATATTATCTCTTCATTGAATATGATGTCTCGACTCTTGATGATTTCATGTTCTTCTCATTCCAAAGACGATATCCTAACTCATCAATGTCATATCCAATGAATGTATACTTTTGTAACTTAGCTTCTAGCTTGTCTCTAATATAAACACTGATATGAACACATGCTACGTAACCAAAGACTCTTAGGTGTGAGAGATTAACATTCTTGCCACTCCAAACCTCCTCTGCAATCTTAAAGTCTAGTGGGACTGATGACCCATGATTAATTAAGTAAGCTGCTGTATGCACGGCGTCCGCCCAAAACATTTTTAGCAGACCTTCATGTAGACGCATGCTCCTCGCACGCTCTGTTAATGTTCTATTCATTCTCTCTGCAACGCCATTCTGTTGCGGTGTTCCTAGAGTAGTCCTCTCTAAACGAATCCTATTCAGAGAACAGAACTTCTTGAACTCCTCCAGCTCATATTCTTCATCATTGTCTGATCTCAGACACTTCACATTCAGATCTGTCTCGTTCTCCACCATGACTTGCTACTTCTTGATGATTCCAAACACCTCTGCCTTGTGCTTCATAAAGTATACCCACATCTTTCTCGAGCGATCTTCGATAAAGGTGATATAGTATGTCGAACTGTCAAGAGAAGACATGATAGTTAGACCCCATACATCTATATGAACAAGCTTTAGCTTGTGAGCTTTAGGTAGTCTTCCACTCTTCTGAAAGCTGACCCTCTTCTGCTTTCCGTAGATGCAGTCTTCATAAATACCAACTTTAACTTCTCATTCCCTGTCGAGTTGCTGATTGTGGTCACATAACCTACCCAACTATCTGGCAACTACGATAGTATTAATAGGGCCTTCACTTCGTCATCAAACGTGATGTCAATGGAGATAAGTTGATCAACAATCGTGTTGAATTCACTAAGATGTATCGTGAAGGAACGTCCTTCTACCATCTTGAGGTTGAAGAGCGTTTTGATGAGATGCACATTGTTTGCAGCTGACGATTGCTCATATATCTTTACGAGTGCTTCCATAAGCCCCACCGTCGTCTTCTTCTTTAATATATCGTGTGTGACTATTTTTACAAGTGACAATCGGATCTGCCCTAGAGCTTTTCTGATCTAATATTTCCTAGTCCTCGATGATCTCATCCTTCTTCTTTCCCTTTGCCTTACCCATCAATGGATGGTAAAAATCCTTCTAGTATAGATAGTCCTCCATCTTGACTTCTAGTAGGCGAAGTCTGATCCGTTGAACTTCTTAATCTTTGATTTGCTTTCTTCTGCCATTGCTTACACACAAATATGAACAATACTCTGATACTAGTTATTGGGGATTTGTCCTATCAACAAGCTGTCAAATGATCCCTCTCGCGGAACATGCCCTCCTGATCTTGTGTTGAAAGAAGACAAGAAGAAATCACAGCAAATAAAAGAAAACTTTGTAAGGAAAAAATACAAGAGAGAACACCAAAATTTTAACGAGATTCGGCAACTTGCTTACGTCCTCGGAAGCCACACCTAAAATTCTTTAATTATTGAAGAAGATTACAAAAGCTTGCAAAGAGATAATCTCAATCTCCCTGAGATCTCTCTGTTCATAACAGCGTTCTCTGAAAAAAATCGCTTAAGAAAATCGTATGAAAAAGGACGGCCAGGGTTCCCTATTTATAGGGAAACCATAGGTCAAAACAGATTAAGAATTTGTTTTGACTGTGAAGCTTGCCTGTCTACGAAACTCGCCTGTTTGCGAAGCTCGTCTGCCTGCAAAGCTCACCTGACTTATGTTCGCCTGACTTATAGGTTCGCCTAAACTGCAGGTTCGTTTGAACTACAAGTTTGCCTTCACTGTAGGTTCGTCTGAATTGCAAGTTCGCCTTCACTGTAGGTTCGCCTTCACTGCAAGTTCGCCTTCATTGTAGGTTCACCTGAACTGTAAGTTCGCCTGCATGCCAAGTTCGCTTGAACTGAGGACTTAGAGAAATTTCTGCTTGTTCCGAGGTTTGAGTCTATACACCCGAAACCAACATCCTAGCCCTTGCTAATGAACAATTCCCCAATTCAACCAGATTTAAGTATGTCGTAAGCCATCAATTCATCTCAGCTTGAGTATGCCGTGAGAAAATTAATGCAAAGTATTAAATATCAATTAAGCAATATATAAAAAGATCTTACAATCCTTCGATTATGCAAACTATTTTCCTGTGACGCCCCTAGTGTAGGCGTCAAAAAAATGCTCATAGATATCCAAACACAACTCAAGGATGAACAAAGAACAGTGTGTATAAAACAACAAAATACACCAATAACAATCAACCCATGATGACGCGCCTTAGGCGCGGCAGCCTATGGTGACGCGCCTTAGGCGCGGCAGCCTATGGTGGCGCGCCTTAGGCGCGGCAGCTCATGGTGACGCGCCTAAGGCGTGGCAGCCTATGGTGACGCGCAAATTATAGGGGTGCCACGACAGTTACAGAGCAGTTATACGATGATTTTTTGAAGTCCAAGTGGCAGCATATAAGAAATAGAACGTGTGCTGATATGGACAAGCAGTTAAACCACGAAAAAAAAGGTTAAAAGTCGTGGGAGAACAGTTTCAAGCACGAGAAAACGTGGTTGTAACTGCCCCTTTAGCCGCGGCAGTCCACACTGTCGCGCTAATAGCTGCGGCAGTGTTGACTGACGCGGCCAAAGAGCAGTCATTTGGTCAGTTATCTCGTCCCCGTTTCCACTATTATGCACTCCTACTCCTATAAATACCTCCCTAGACACGAAATAAAGCAATAAGAGCAGATTGGAGCAGAAGAGGCTTGAACTTTGGTGGTTTTGAAGAAGAAAGAGAGAGTTTTCACCCTTTGACAAGCATCATTTGGTGATTCCTAGAGATCTAAGCTCAGACTTGATCTTTAGAAGAGTGAACATCTTACATCGATAAGATATTCGCTTTTAAATACTTACTTCGATAAACAAAGGAAGGATTTCTAAACCCCCCTCACAATCAGTGAATCGGTGGTCCACGAGCCAAAGCACTCCCGACACAGGCAAAGTCCCACAATAATAGGATTCAATAAACGACTTCTCTGTTATTTTCTCAAAAGTAGTAATTTTCTCAATTTTTCATTGTAATTCTCTATAAACGGTTGAAGTTTTAATGGAATCAACAATGAAAACGACTTTTGACGAAAACAAACTGGAGACCACAGTGGGAGCCAGCGGCCTCGTTGCCGAGGCCGCCGTGTCGCAACCGATCAAGATTGTGGTTAGCGAAGAGATCGAATATGAGTTTGATCAGGCAAAGTTCGAGGAGTACCTCTTATCCTCACCCTCAAAACCTTCCTCGCCTCGCAAGTGCAGGGAGATTTCATCTCCCAAGAAAACTCTCAAGTCTTCAACTCCATTTAAGACCACAGGTGATGGTTCCTGCCCGATAGTTACTAAGGAATTTGCCTACAACATCCCTGCTCCAAACGACTCTGCACCCATTAAGGAGTTGTTGATGAATGGCTCACTGGTGCTGACGAAGAGGGCTCGTCAGAGACAGAGCCAGCGCCGTGCTCGTCAATTGGCTAAGGCCTTACAACAAACCGACGGGGTCTATTACTATGCGGACCTAGAGTCGAGGAAACAAAAGGTGGTTCAGCTACCTCAACGGTAAAATAATCATATTTCTGCACAGCTTACGACGGAAGAATGGATTCTCGTCAAAAAGGCTCGTTCAACCCTTAAGGAACGTATACAAAGGCGTAAGGTGAAGGCCGCCCATGCCCGCGCTCTTCGTCAACAAGCACAAGGAATCAAGAAGGAGTTGGTGTCTGAAAAGCCACCAAAGAACCGTAAAGTTTGCGTTCTGAAGACGCCGCAAACATCCGTTCCAGGCCCATCTACTGCATCACCAGTGAAACCCTGGGTTAGCCCAGACCTATCAAAATTCAAAGTCACAATGGCGAATCGCCTCGGTCCTTCAGCTGACGATCGAGGCAAAGCCCCAGTCAAAGAACACTCAGATCCAGCTAACAAGCCCTTAGTGGTTTCTTATACAGGGGGTCGTAAACACCCCCTGTTAGAATTGCACCAGTCCGAAACGAGAGAATATCAGTTCATTCTCGTTATGAAGACTCCACACCCGCATGGGGGTGTATTTAAAAATTTAACCTTGGATCGCCCAGAGGCGACGACTAGTCGTCCTGTGCATGTTAACAAGGTTCACAAACCAAAGATAGGTTGCTCAAATCACAGTAATGATGAGCTGTATTATCAAAACAATAACTCGAGAAAAAGAATTGTCCGAGAAGATGAGTCTCATTGCGCATACGAGAGACTCATTAAGACAGTGCTGACAGAATACGGTTGCTCAGAAACTAAGTTAAAACGAGTCTTCGTATTTCAAAGACTTTCTACTGAAACGTCAAAACCCAAAATGAGGCGTTTCAACAAGAAGAAACCTGCAATGCAGCAAGATAAATTCCCTAAGGTCACTATTAATATGATCGGCAGAGGAAAGCAACCATTAGTCAACCCTAACCCTGATTTCTCTCCAGAAGGGAGAGTTGAGCGGAGTCTCTCTCAAAGAATGTTGCGGTTGCAACGAAGAGCTAACCGACGTTGAGACTACAAAAGAATGCACGAAGGACTATCTTCAGATGAAGAACTGTCAGATACTTGTTCGGCTGTTGCTTCGGACGATACCACGTCCAGTGTTGGGTGAGTCAGAGAGTCTTTCGCAATCACGCCGGATCAGCTGGCTCAGATACTACAGGAAGTGTTAGCCAAACAACGCGAAGAAATTAGAGCTGAGATCAAAACCGAGATGGAGTTGACGATGCAGCAGATGCGAGATTTGCAAGCTCAACAACATCAATCGGAGTCGAGCCAGAAGGCAGAATCCAGTCAGCGTAACGTTATACCTGTACGTATAGCTGAGATGGATAATGAAGAAGATGAGACTATCTTTACTGATCCTCCCCCTGATAAGGACAATTCTGGAAGCGGTCCGTCCAAATCAGCTACTCAACCTCCTCAAATCTACTTGAAGAAGGGTGAGAAAGAAGACAAGAAGATGCAAGATCTCGAGAGCAAAGTCAACGCTCTGATGACAGCACAAGAAGTGAAGAAAATGGGCATTCCATACCCGTACCCAAGAGAATAGGATCTGATTCCTTATCCCCCAAAATTTAATTTGATTAACTTTACTCCTTTTGATGGCAGGGGTTCACCCACTCAGCACTTGATCTATTTCAAGTCACATCTTAGCGCAATATCCGGAAACGAAGCCTTGATGGTCCGGTCATTCGTAGGAACCCTCCATGGGCCTGCCTTTGATTGGTGCCGACACCTTAAACCTGGGAGTATCACTAGCTGGGAGGATATGGAAGGATTGTTCCTCACCAATTTCTTCGACGACGACACGGAGGTCTCTATTGGCACTTTGTTGGACGAAAAGCAGAAGAATGGGGAGTCGGTTGATGTTTTTATCAAACGATTCCGGAACAAAGCAGTAAACTGTCGAGATCCACTCACAGAGGAATTCATTCTGCAGACATATCATAATAACTTATTGCTGGATGTATTAGAGGTCATGGGGGTTGTGCCCTCTAAGACTTGGAAAGAGTTGAAAGTGAGAGGCGAACAAGCTGAACGCTTTCTCAAGAGGAAAAAGTTGGAGAGAGGACCGCCACAAGATAATCCTCAAAAATAGAATTTTAACTCTCGAGGCAGAGGAAGAGGGTCTGGGGCTGCTGTTGATGCACATCAAACATCACAACAGTCACAACAACAGCTGCAGCAGTCATCCTTTCAATTAGCACCAAATCAGAATCAACAGTCTCCGAGGCAGCCTAAGACCTCAGAGCCCAGATTCCCGAAGGAGTATTCATTCAAAGATGATGAAGTTCCAGTCATCTTCAAATATTTGCTGGATAACAATAAGATCAAGCTTCCACCGGTCACAAACCAAGAGGAAGCGAATAAAACTAATGATCCGAAGTACTGCGCATATCACAGGAGAGTTCACCATCCCACTAAGGCGTGTTATGTCTTGAAAGACAAAATACAAACCTTAATCGATGTTGGCATCGTGACATCGAAACCAAAGGAGAAGAAAGTAGGCGCAAACGCGGTCTCTATTAGCTTCGGATCGGTTCCTTTGTCCTGGTTTCAAGCCGAGCCAGTATCAAAAGTCAAGATGCAAACCATCAACGATGACCCTCATGGACAGCACCAAAAGGGACTTGTATCACACACGACCCCTAACGGCAAAATCCTTTGGGTTCATCCGGATTTACTTGAAGATGAACAGTGGACAACATCCACGTCGAAGAAGAAATTAAAAGGCAAGGGAAAAGAGAAGTCCTGTTATGGAGCCTCGGCGATTCCTGATAAGAACGATGAAGAGATTCCAGCTTTACCTCTTTCTGAAGAAGAACATGAAGTTTTCGCTACTAGAAGTGGAAACGAATACAGTTTTAACTACCCAAGCGCATCCGAGCAATTAGCCGAGCATGGGGTAGAGAAAGCTGTACCTACCAAGACTTTGAAAGAGCTGGGGGTAGTTACAACCCCACCCTTAGCAACCGAGAAACCTCAGAAAGTTGCTAAACAAAAAGAGAAGGAACCTCAACCCAAAGAGGTTCAACTTCCGAGGCAGCCTCGTTTCAATCGACCAATTGGACGAGACAAACCGGAAAGCTCGAATGCTCCATACCACTTCGATGTCATGACTCAGTTAGCTAATATCCCAGCAAGGATCACGCTATACGAGTTATTACGCCTCTCAAAAGAGACCAGAGAAACCTTACATGAAGCCTTGGCTGATTCTGAAGTATTCCTCACTCAAATCAAGCCAACTCCTGAAGAGCCAGAGTCATCAGTTCAGCATTGTAATCTGGCAGCCACCAAATTTCCTTGCATTGCTTTCACAAAAGAAGATATGCAAGTCAGGAATTCGAAGCATGATAGACTGTTATATTTTACTGGATATATCGGTTTGAGCGTTGTCAACCGGATTCAAGTCGATCCGGGTTCCGCTGTTAGCATCATGCCACTTCGGTTGATGTACCACCTCGAAATTCCCGCCAGCAAGTTAGCTTCCATGGGAACTGTCATCTATGGATTCAATACTAGCGGGTCAAGACCGTTGGGAAAAATCCGGGTGAAGTGCCAACTCGGAGACTTGAAGTCTGAAGTCGCCTGCTATGTGATTGACACAGATACTTCCTATAATTTACTGTTGGGTCGCCCATGGATCCACAGTAATCTTATAGTTCCCTCCATACTCCATCAGTGTCTGAAATACGTAGACACTAACGATGAAGTTAAGATGGTGGTCACGGATAAGCAACCGCTTAAAGGGTTAGAAAATTATTTTACTGATTCACTTCTTTACGGTGCTGAATCCAATACTGAACCATCGGCCCATGGTACGGACAGTAGAGAAGAAGCTGATACCGAAGCCGGGCTCGATTATAGTGAAGGTCTTGTACTAAATGACATTGAACCTCTTGTAATCGATCTTGATGATGGTGAATCGTCAGATGAAAGTTATAACTGGCAACTTGCCGATAAAATAATAAAGGATGATTTAGAGTACTCGTATTGTCTCAATGATGTAATACAAGAATTGTATGACGATCCTAGTCTATACATGTCATTTCGCTCGTCTTGCACGACGATGAAATATCTGTAAAATTCAGTTGGAACAAGTGTGATCCTACCCGTAAAGACAGGGGGTGAAAAAGAAATAATCTTTGGAAAAGGGGATCCATCCCCAACTCCCGATCTTTTCTTGGACACCAACTCAGATGATGAAGAGCCTGGGCGACATTTCTCTAGGTATAGTTCACAAGCAAATGGTTACATGAGGAGGCAAGGCTATGACCTCTCGCTCGGTGAAGGTCTTCATTTTGGTCAAGGTGTCAGGGTTCCACCCCGTCCTACCTACGTACCAAAAAGAAAATCGGATAATTATTACAGTCATAAAAGAGGTCTAGGTTATACTTCGTCATCTGATGACGAATATTGCCAGCAGATCATTAGCCAACTAAGAAATGAGAGTGGGCATTCATCCGATACTTCAATCTGGGACTCTGACGTGAGCATTGGAGAGAGATTTAAAGCCCTAATGTCGAACATGGCGACAGTTGATCCTTCCACAACCGAAGAAGATGATCAGTTGCCTATTTGGGAAGATCCATGGATGCATTACATGAATATCCAATACGGCGATCGATTTGAGCAAAGAGAACCTCCTACTGAAGATAAAGTAGTCCAAGTTAATATGGGTGACGAAGCTAATCCGAAACCTATATTTATCAGCGGTGATCTTCCACCGGATGAAAAAGAGGAACTAATCGCCCTCGTTAGAGAGTATATCCACGTTTTCACTTGGAACTACGAAGATATGCCGAGACTTGATCCAAATGTAGCAATGCACAGCCTTAATATAAAATCGGATGCTAAACCCGTCAAACAACAACAAAGACGGTTTCGTCCGCAAATTATGGAGGCAATAGAAGCTGAAGTCAAAAAATTGATCGATTCAGGTTTTGTCAGAGAAGAACAACACCCTGATTAGCTGGCCAATATCGTTCCAGTCCTTAAAAAGAATGGGAAAATCAGAATTTGTATTGACTTCAGAGATCTGAATACCGCCTGTCCTAAAGACGATTTTCCTCTACCCATTACAGACGTCATCATTGACAATACGTGCGAGTTTGAGAGAATGTCATTTATGGATGGATTTTTAGGGTATAATCAGATCAAGATGCATCCGGATGATGAAAAGCATACAGCATTCAGAACACCCCTTGGTGTCTTTTGTTATACTGTTATGCCGTTCGGGTTGAAGAACGCCGGTGCTACGTACCAATGAGCAATGACGAAGATCTTTCAAGAGCACCTTCGAAAGACTATCGAATGCTACGTTGATGACCTAGTCGTTAAGAGCCGTGATAAAAATGACCACATTAAAGATCTGAAGACGATGTTCGATCTTATGAGGAGTCATCAGTTAAAAATGAACCCGACTAAATCTTTCCTTGGAATGTCGAGCGGTAAATTTCTTGGGTTCGTCGTCACCACAAAAGGTATTCATCCTGATAAGGTAAAGGCGATACATGAGCTGCAGCATCCGAGAAATCTTAAAGAACTTAGAGGATTGCAAGGTCGATTGGCATATATCCGTCGGTTTATATCAAATCTGTCTGGAAAATGTCAACCGTTCTCTAAACTCACGAAGAAAGGTGTGTCGTTCATTTGGGATGAAGCATGTCAAAAGGCGTTCGAAGATATTAAAACATATCTAGCGAACCCACCTATTCTCGTTGCACCAAAATCAGGCAGACCGTTTTTGATTTATGTCAAAGCGACGAGCCATTCGTTAAGTGCATTACTTGCACAAGACGACGATAACGGTCACGAACAAGTGGTATATTATTTGAGTCGTACACTGGTAGGAGCTGAATCTCGTTATCCGATGATCAAGAAGGAATGCCTTGCCTTGATATTTGCAATCCAGAAAATGCGATATTATTTAGTTGGACAGATAATTTATATCATTTCCAACATAAACCCAATTCGCGTATTCATGACCCAGTCGGCCTCCATGAATTGGCGTTTAGCCAGATGGGCTTTACTCTTATCGCAATATGACTTGTACTTCAAGCAACAAAAATCAGTTAAAGGATGGGCTATTTGCGATCTTCTGGCGAAAAACCCTACGAAGGATGTAGTCGAATTATACGATGATCTGCCAGATGAAACTCACGAAGTTAATACCATCTCACATCAACAAGTGTGGCAGTTGTACTTCGATGGGGCTTCCCGCGCAACCAACGTGGCGAGTGCACCCGGATGTTCTAAAATCTCCACAGGAGTGCGGGTCGTTTTAGTTTCTCCGGAAAAGCATGTCTTACCTAGAGCATACTCATTGACCAAACCATGCTCTAATAATGTGGCCGAGTATAATGCATTGATAATTGGACTTAATTTTGCCAAAGAGCTGGGGGTCGAATACCTTGAAGCTTTTGGGGATTCTCAACTGGTAGTTAATCAAATACGAGGAGAGTATGAAGTCAGAAATCGAGACCTGATTCCATACCACCAGGTGGCCATCGAGATGGCAAGCTCGTTTGAAGAATTTTTCATCGAGTATGTTCCACGTCTCTAAAACGCGTATGCAGACGCATTGGCGGCATTATCGGTATCTTTGGCTCAACCTCCCGAAATAGAGCAATTAATTACAGTGAGGACTCACCAGCTTATTGTTCCAATCTACGATTCGAGTGCTAAAGAAGCATACTCAACAGGAGTTAAACCCGAAGTTCGAGATTGGCGTTTTCCTATTATCGACTACGTCCTACATGGTATATTGCCTGAAGATGTAAGAGAAAGGGAATCGATTTGGCGAAGAGCACCGAGATTTTACTACAACGCTACAGCACAAATGTTGTATCAACGGTCGTACGATGGTCTATTACTCCGTTGTCTATCCGGTAAAGAAGCAGAACAAGCACTCAAGAGGTGCATGATGGGATATGCGGTGCACATCAACCCGGTCCTAAACTCTGGGACCGACTTAGAAGAATTGGATATTACTGCCCGACTATGGTAAAGGATGCAGTTGACTACGCCCGACGATGTCAAGTGTGTCAATTACATGCAAATTACATGCACCAGCCTCCTGAGTATTTACAACCATCGGCGACATCATGGCCATTCGAAAATTAGGGAATGGATATTGTAGGTCCTATTTTCCCGCCTTCGGTTAAAGGGGACCGTTTCATTCTGGCAATCACCGATTACTTCTCGAAATGGGCAGAAGCAATTCCACTTAGAGAAGTAAAGACGAGTGATGTTATCAAGTTTATCAAACACCACATCATATATCGGTATGGTGTTCCAAGGCGAATAGTGCACGATAATGGTCCTCAATTTGTTAGCAACGCATTCATCAAATTCTGCGACAAATTCAGGATTAAGGACGTTTCATCGACTGTTTACAATCCCATAGCTAACGGATTGGCCGAAGCTTTTAACAAGACCATCATCAAGATTCTGGCAAAACTTGTGAAAACCAATAAACGAGATTGGGACGATAAACTTGGTGAAGCCCTATGGGCTTATCGTACAACTATCCGTACGCCAATCGGAACAACCCCGTATGCCTTAACATATGGGTGTGAAGCCGTCCTTCCATTAGAAATACAAATCCCTTCCCTCCGTATCGCCCTTGCAACGGGAATGACGACGGAAGAACATCATCAGAAACGTCTCGAGGAATTAGAGATGTTAGATGAAAAGTGCCTAGAAGCTCAGCAACAAATTGAGTTTTATCAAGCTAGAATTTCCCGGGTTTTTGATAAAAAGGACCGATGGCGAAGTTTTAAAGAAGGAGATCTGGTTCTTGCTGTTCGAAGACCTATGATTCTCAATTCTAAGAACAAAGGAAAATTCTAACCTAAATGGGAAGGGCCGTTCGTAATAGAAACAGTCTATTCAAATGGTGCATATCGCCTGATTACCCAGGATGGTAACAAATTAATAATGCCAATAAATAGGAAGTTCCTAAAAAAGTATTATCCGTAATACGTTCAGGATAACCTATGCAAAACGGGAAGTTCCTAGAGAATCTTGTATAGGATATTTCAGGATAACCCGAGATCAGTTGATTATCCTAAATAGAAACTGATCATGTGAATAATCTATTCTTAATTATTATAAAAATGATTAAGACTCTTTTACTCCTGTTGTTGAGATGAGATTCAATGATATTTAATCTTTCCTCACAAAACCCCGTAATGTGATCATGGAGGGGGAAATTCGATGATTCGTAACCCCACACCATGAAACCCCCACCGATCAGATCTACCAATGGTTATCGATCTGTATCAGTCGACAAGTTATTTCTTATCAAATTCTTGTGTTTGAAATCAAAATTTCCCATCGAGTAGTTTGTGCAAATCAACAAACTCGTTGTTATTTGTACCCCACTCCTATTCTTTACTTGGTCAAGCTTTCCTACAGTTAGGACCAAAACCAAAATCCCCTCTCGATTCGTTCCATGAACGAGAGGTCCACGAATTGAATGATCAAACCTTTGAACAGTTAGAATCATCTCAATTCCCACTTGGTCAAACCTTACTACAGTTAGGACCACAACCAAAATCTCCTTTCGATTCACATTACGAACGAAAGTTCCACTTTTGAATTGGATAATCAAACCTTATGACAGTTAGGATTATTCAAACCAATCCAGATTCTCTAAGTGAAGATCCCACTTCGAGTTTCCTTTGCACCAGGAGATAGAATATAAAATTCTTCCTCTCCGATTTCAGGTTTATCTCTACCAACAAACAAGAGACCAGGAGATAGAATATAAAATTCTTCCTCTCCGATTTCGGGTTCATCTCTACCAACAAACAAGAGACTAGGAGATGTAATATAAAATTATTCCTCTCCGATTTTGGGTTCATCTCTACCAACAAACAAGAGATTGAGAAATGGAATGTACAATTCTTTATCCATAAACTTGGGTTCGTTTTCATACATAGAAAATGCAGCCTACTTACATCTTGAAATCCATGTCATTCAAGCATGGGGGATGTTATCTCTACCCCTTATTAGAGATAAGTCTACATCTAACACATGTAGCCTACATATTCAATGTTGTAGTTTAAAGTCTAAAAGAATTTAAGTCTTTTAGCCCAACGTTATATGTGAAACGGACTTAGATAATTCACGTACTAGCCCGATTCAAACGGTAATCGGTAAAGGCATTTCAAATCCGTTGATGGCTGAGGATTTGCCAAAAATCCTATAAGTATTATGGTTATTTGTTCTAAACAAGAATGAGTAATCATAATAAAATCTCAATGAGCAAAAAGGGTTCACTATATTTATCAAAAGAGTTCAAACAGAGCTATAAAAAAATATATATGTCCTCAAATTATAATAATCTATAATGACGGAGTTGATCCTCCAATCGGGAAAGCTCTG
Organism: Asparagus kiusianus; assembly: GCA_022839385.1. Taxonomy (NCBI): domain Eukaryota; kingdom Viridiplantae; phylum Streptophyta; class Magnoliopsida; order Asparagales; family Asparagaceae; genus Asparagus; species Asparagus kiusianus. The sequence continues at coordinate 23,215 of BQKN01000293.1, forward strand.
TCACATAAGCTAATTCAAGTTCAGGTATCAGATTAGCTTTAAAACTTTCTTTATTAACACTCTAAATTCTGGCAACCTCTTGTTCTTTGTCAGCAAAAATTTTGTCTTGAAGATTCAGCTGCCGGAGTAGATTCACCTCAACTTGAATCACCTCCGCCAAATCGGACTCCAAAACTTCACGAGCATCTCTAACTTTGGCAAGTTGCTCTTCTAGCCGGGTTATCTCTGCTTGATTTGATTCTAAATCACGATACAGGTCGGCCTTAATCTGCGTCTTTTTGGCAACGCCCTCCCTGAGTTGATCAATGCAGGTTTTCAACCTCTGAAGTTCAGATTCAGTGGATTTCTGAGAATCACGCCATGCTTGCAATCTCTGATCTAGTTAAGAAGCAATGTAAGAAGGCGCACCATTAACACGAAGAGTCTGCAAATTTTCAACGTGTTGCTTAAAGTCGGCCAAGTAAGCTTCAATCGAGTCGGATAGTTCAGAGTATCCGTAGTCTTTAATGCCTGATACATGGCGATCGAGAGATTTTCTAAAATGCTCGAAAGGCGAGCCTTTGAGAAGAATCCGATCAACCATGATGTTTATGAAGGTGACGAAACTTTGAACGTCAGCATAAATGACAGCCTTGTCCGGATCTTCATTTGCTAATAAAGCTTGAATACGATCGGACAATGATAAAGAAGGAGCTACAAAGTGAACAGATGAAATGAATATAAGATATACATGCTCGTATATAGCACTGAACAAGATTAGCCCAAATTCAACATGAAATTCTACAGTTTGATTACCTTGACTTGTTGCCGCTGGTGCATGCTCCACAGCAATCAAAGTTTGTTCAGAAATAATGCTGGGCGGTGGATTCACTACATCAGATTGTTGTTCAGTTACAGCTTCTGAAAGCTTTGGGTCCAAATCGACAAACTCTTGAGAAACAAGTGCTATAAATGAGAAAGAGATGAATCAATGTTCTATCAATATGAATCCAACTATGAAACACGTTAAAGGCGAAATGTACCAAGTTGACTAGAAGCTGCAGTAAGTTGTTCTTTTATAGTAGCCATCGACTCTCCAACTTCATAAACAACTGGTGACGGATCAGAAGTCATAGCAGGTTCAGTTTCGATAGTGTCAGAAGTCGGAGGAGCAATAACTGGCGGTTCAACTTCAGCCGGGGGACCTGTCAAAAACAGGAAGCCTAGGCCTTCAGGTTGATCGCATACACCAATGATGGTAGACGCATCAACTTCATTCGTTGGTCCTACGTCTAAAAGTTCTTATCTAGTCACTCAAATAAGAAATAAAGGCTTAATAGAAGACTTAAGTTCGAAAGTATATACCTTCCGATGCGCCCACTTTAGTTGAATCAACTACAGTAGTTGGTCCTGCAGTTGCAGCCGGATCTGGGGCTGACAGCAGATCGAAGATGCGTTGGTGAACATCTTCGGAGATATCAAGATTAAAATCCTGTTCGTTGAATTCTCCAATCTCCATATCATGAGCAACTTCCCGATCTTTTGGCTCGTTAGCCGGAATATTTTGAGGATAGAAAGACCCGTCAGTACATATATAAGAGTATAAGGGGTCAAAGCAGATAAAACTAAGGTTACCTTCAATAATGGTTACAGGGTCAGTGGCACTACCACTCGTACCCACCTCCTTTAGTTTAACTAAAAGAAGATAAAGCGTACAAGTTAGTAGAAGAGGGACATGTTCCGATTCATTTATTGCCCGAAAATATCCTCCAAATGAGGAAGCATTTGTACCTGTCTCAGTGGTTGGTGAAGTCGGTGTAGTAATTGGAGGAGCGGCGGTGCCTATGCTGACGGGTTCTTCACTCATCGCTCTGTGTACTTGTTGAGTGAAACTTGATTCATCAACATCCATTAAACCAGGAGAAGAGGGTTCGGGCATGATTTCCCCTTCTTCTTCTGGCTCAACTGCAATAGCAAAAGAATAAATAAGATGCTATATTTAAAGATAAGATGATGGAAACAGAGACAAAAAGGAGATTTTACCTCCCTCATCAGCCGGAAGATCTTGGGTAAACTCCTCTTCGAACAATGGGGGAAGTTTACGTTATCGATGGGTTGTCTTCTTAATCCTCTTCGATACACGAGTGTCTTGGCGAACTTCAGAACTCTCGTGACGAAATTTGGTGCGTAGTTCAGACCCTTGAACAGGACGGGGTTGAGCCTCAGAAGAGGCAGGAGATCGGGATCTCTTTCTACCAACAAGCGGGGTGACATCTTCTTCTTCTTCTTCTTCTTCTTCTTCTTCTAAAACAGGCCATTTAACAGTCATTTTATTGGAAGACGATAAAGGGATATTCTTTTCTCTTATTTGAACACCCTTGGAAGGAGCACCAGGTGATTGGGGTGAAGAAGCTCGACGAGTCCTGTGAGCCACGGGAGAAAGAGGAATGTCAGCCCCTGATTCGCCTCTGGTTTCATCCTCCTCACTATATGTTTCGAAGTCATCACTCTCTTCTGAATCAGCTGATTGCTTTCCTTTACGGGAAGATGTAGCGGGCTCCTTCCCTTTTCTGGGAGGTATAACTCTTCGAACTACAGCTTTCGCTTTCAGTTCAGAAATCTTTTTCTTCGCAACAGGCGTGTTGGCGGCTAGAATCCACCGGCAGTAAAGGAAAGTCAAGTGAAGATCAGGCTCGGCGATGGGCAAACTAAATTAAGCTTCGGTACAACCAGCAACATTCCAGAACCAGGCTCGTACTCTATCGATAAGGCCTCCGTAGGTCATTAACCATTTATTGGGATTCCCGACATATAGTTGATCGTAGCCGAATTGTCACGCAAATCGGCAAGGAAAATAAGGCTCGATCCTGCATATGTTCCTCGACCGGAAAACATTGTAACCTGGTCGGATGTTCATAAGCCAATGAAAACTGCTCATGTTGAGAGAAGTCCTGTTGGTCCCAGGCATTTCCTCATCAATAAGCATATCATTATATGCACCAGAAAATTGAGGGAAACATTTATAAAATTCCCAGCACTTGGCATTCTTAAATTGCCTCACCCTGTCAGGCCATTGTCGAGAGGGATTCAGCCATTTACATCCTTCCAAAAGCTGCAGCAAAGGAATCTCTGGATCAGACACGTCAGGTGCTGACATAATGTCCGTCGGTGGAGGACCAGCCACGCCATTAAGTATGGGTATGGCAATTCAACTCTCGACAAGGGAATCTTAGTCGAAGGCTCAGCATCCACTTTTGTAAAGGTGTTAGCCAGGTTACACAAACTACTATGGATGTCAGCAATCATGGCGGAGAGTAAAGATAACCTACCTCCGATGGCTAATTGCACGGCGGGAAAGAGAACCTCAAGAGGAAGCGCCTCAGAAGACTGATGTGGCACTACACACTTCTTTAACCATATAGCCAAGTAGCCGGAGAGGAGAGTCTCAGGCCTCATTCTCTTTGTGGATTGCCACAAGAAAGTACTGAATTTTGTGCCCCTAAGAAAGCCACCTTCGGATGACTCGGTTCTATAAGATTGGGCGTTAATCTTTGTAATTAGCTTATTAACATCAGAAGGGGTCAGAATAGGTGATTCGCAGACAGCTTCACCGGTCGGGCTTTCGAGATTCTGAAACAAGTAGTCGACGAATTGCTTTAAACTGACTTGAGCTGCCTTCTTACTCTTTACCTCGATCCTGTCTATCGCTATCTGGTAATGACAAGTCAATTCCCAGAGAATGTCATAAGCAGCAGAGCCAGCCTTCTTCATCTTCATAAGCTGACGGTTGTTGGGAAAATATTCTTGATAAGGAGTATTCCCCAATGGCAGTCCAGATACTTTTATCATCTCGTGGAGCGGAAGTCCTAACTCTCCGTATTTGGTGAAGAATATATTGGTCTCCGGATTATAAGACTCAAATAAGACGAGAAAATGATCTACACTTACTGGGAGACCATGCATGCTAGCTCTGATTGGGGCTTGTAATCCCAAGTTCGTCAATTCCTGGCCCCAGCGATGGAGTACATAATTGGTCATCCTAGACCACCATTTGTCTGGGAGTGAATGAACCCATCCATAACATCTGAATATCGGAAGGGGGAATTCTCTGCCAATCCGAGCAAGCCTGTTCTTCACCGTGTTGGCTTTTATCATCAGTTCATTCTGAGGCCCACTATCCGGTCCAAGTATCCCCGGGTGAAGACCACGAATAGTATGCCTACCACTAGAGCCAGGAGCGCTAATACCCTTACCAATGAACCCGCAATGAATGCGTTCATGGTCATCTGTCAAGCGCCACGACATTTTCCTTAAAACAGCCAAATTCCTTAATTACAGGATTGAATACTGTCGAGGGAATGGGGGAAGGAATAGAAAATCACCTTCGTGTTGATTCAACCAAATTTCAGGACCACAGCAAAGATTATCCGGATCTTCAATCGAATCACCGAACAAATAATCAGGCTTCTTTAACGGCTCGATGGAATCTTGAATTGGAGTTAAGGGCGAGTCAGTCAGTAAAGCACGCAGAGTGCGACGACTTCCTTCACGAATCAATCCAGGAACGTTATCGTCACAACCCTCACTAAACTGACGGGCCTCTCTAACCAGAAAATCACCGTTGAAGGAGGCATGAAGAATACCACTCTGGCCTGGGTCTTCTCTATCAGAAAAGGCCACAGAAGAAAAGGGGACTGCAAAGAAAAGTTGGAAAACAGTTGAATAAAAAGGGCTAACAGAGCAAAACCCCCCGCTCTAAGTAGCCACGGTAGTGTTTACTGCGCGCGTTACCACGGCAATATACGCTGCCGCGTTCAGCCGCGGCAGCACGGGCTGCCGCGGTAACTAAACAGCTGCCTTTGACTTTGAAAAGCCACGAGTTCGACGAAAACTCGGATTTTGGCCGTGGTACATGTCTTGATTTAACAAGATATGTTGTTTATAGCGTCAATCCTCTCAAAGGAGGACGTCAACTCTTCCCAGATGCCTCTCAAAGGAGACAAACGAGGTTGTATACACAAAGTTAGCAATTTTAGACAGATAAAGAGTTGAAAAGCACAAGAAATTTACCCCCGAACGATGTAGCAGCAGTCTCGACCTCTTCAGACACTTGGGCTGTAGTTTTTCCCTTGGGAACACGAACTTTTTTGGGAGACATGGTAGGAACAGCCTAAAAAAACAAAGAAGTTAGGGTTTTTTAGATGAGATTTCAAACAAAGATCAAAACAAAACCCTAAAATACAATATATAGGCGCGATTTTACCAAAGATCAAAGAGAACCAAGTCAGGAAGATGAAAGAACCGAAAGAAGAATGGAATCTGAGAAAAACCACTCGAAACCCTAGATCTGGTTTGAACGAAATTGCTCAAATTCGAAGAGATAGGGAGGAGAATAGCCAAAGGACGCTTATATATGGTATTTTGAGACTGGTTCGAACTTAGAAGAGCGGGAGAAAATGACCCAAAAAGGCCCAACAACAGCCTTATAAACCCGACTGGTCGAAGCGGTGTGCGGCACACGACACTGTCGCGCTCGAGCGCGGTAGTCTACATTGTCGCGCTCGAGCACGGCAGTCTACGCTAGCACGCTCAAGCACGGCAGTAGAGGTTGACACGGCAGTTAACATACCATAGTCCACTCTGACGCGCAGAAACACTGTGCATACATAATAATTCCTTGGGTATTTGAACACATACATCTCCCGCTGTATTTGGAATACATACCCGAACACTCCGAGGAGTATATGAGTATAAACTGCATCTCCTTGAACCTCCCAACGGGTATATGAGGTTAAACTATTTCCCGAACACTCCAATAGAGCATATGAGTATAAACTATTTCTCCAATCTTCAACAGCAATTCTAATTCAAGACTTCGACAACGGCCACGCGATAAACGCAGCACCGGAGGAATCTTAGCTATTCTACAAAGTACTGAATAGACTAAAAGATGAAGAAGTCAAGAATTGAAGCTATTCACAGACCATTCTACGCATCTTCCTCAACAAAGCACTGAAGAAATTGCAAGGAAAACGTATCATGTCCAAAGTGTCCCAGACTCATCTTTAAAATATTGAGTCTAAGATACTTTGGAGGGGGTATCTGTTAGCGTCAAAAAAATACTCATAGATATCCAAACACAACTCAAGGATGAACAGAGAACAGTGTGTATAAAACGACAAAATACACCAACAATAATCAACCCATGATGACGCGCCTTAGGCGCGGCAGCCTAGAGTGGCGCGCCTTAGGCGTGACAACCTATGGTGGCGCGCCTTAGGCACGGCAGCTCATGGTGACGCGCCTAAGGCGCGATAGTCTATGGTGGCGCGCAAATTACAGGGGTGCCACGATAGTTACAGAGCAGTTATACGATGATTTTTTGAAGTCCAAGTGGCAGCATATCATAAATAGAACGTGTGCTGATGTGGACAAGCAGTTAAACCACGAAAAAAGTGATTAAAAGTCGTGGGAGAATAGTTTCAAGCACGAGGAAACGTGGTTGTAACTGCTCCTTTAACCGTAGCAGTCCACACTGCCGTGCCAATAGCCGCGACAGTGTTGACTGACGCAGCCAAAGAGCAGTCATTTGGTTAGTTATCTCGCCCCTGTTTCCACTGTTATGCACTCCTATCCCTATAAATACCTCCTTAGACACGAAATAAAGCAGAGAGAGCAGATTAGAACAGAAGAGGCTTGAACTTTGGTGATTTTGAAGAAGAAAGAGAGAGTTTTCACCCTTTGACAAGTATCATTTGGTGATTCCTAGAGATCTAAGCTCAGACTTGATCTTTGGAAGAGTGAACATCTTACATCGATAAGATATTCGCTTTTAAATCTTTACTTTGATAAACGAAGGAAGGATTTCTAAACCCCCTCACAATCAGTGAATCGGTGGTCCACGAGCCAAAGCACTTCCGGCACAGGCAAAGTCCCACAAAACAGGATTCGATAAACGATTTCTGTGTTATTTTCTCGAAAGTTGTAATTTTCTCAATTTTTCATTGTAATTCTCTTTAAACGGTTAAAGTTTTAATGGAATCAACAATGGAAACGACTTTTTGACGAAAACACCTAGTTTTAACAAGGCTGCAGTCCAACGTGAAACTAAGAATGTCAAATCTGTCATGCACTACATCGTGCAATAATACGTTTCACCATCACAATTACTATCTATCTAGTGGAATCAACAACAGGTGTAAGTACAGAACATGTAATAGAGAATATACAAAAGGAGTACTAAACAACAGATATTCAGAAGAATAATCATTTCCACTGATATAACTGGATAAGTCTCTAAAAAGGAAACATCTGATCTGAATACAAATGTCTCGACATAAGAAATCAACTGAACTGATACTAAGGCACATTGCCTTTACAAAACTAGAATAAATACTCAAATTTCTTAGAAATAGATCTACTGTAGAGTTCTGACATAAACTACTAGTAGAAACTATAAATAATAACTAGAGTGACCCCATCAAGCTACGGCTCTTCGTGCACCTGGCTCGTTACCTGAAAGTGGGGAAATAACGAACGTCAAAGCGCTATAGCGAGTAACATCTCAACCAATCCTAAGGGAAAAGGGGCTAGAAGGATAAGAAAATATCTGATAATATATATAGATAGCCAAACATCGACTGTGAAAATAAAATAGAGGTTTGATGTTTAGAAATTTATAACACAAACATAGGTATGTCTCCCTTAGATCAAATTGTAAATAGCTAAATATCAAATCTAAAAGCTATAACATGGAGTAATAGAAATATCAATGACCTGTCATATGACAAATAGAAATATCAATGACCTGTCATATGTCAAATATATACTCAACTCATGGTCTGAAATGAATAAATGTCCAAAATATAATCTGCAATAGCTTAAAGTCCAACATGAGGACTGTAGTGGATTATAGTCCAACACGAGGACTTTGATGATTATAGTCCAACACGAGGATGTTAATAACTTATAGTCCAACAGAAAGACTTTGATAACTTATAGTCCAACATGAGGACGTTGATAGTTTATAGTCCAACACGAAGACTTGATAGCTTATAGTCCAACACGAGGATTGTAACAAGCAAATAGTGTCAGAAATCACATTTATACCGTTCACCCTCATGCCCCGGTGAATAAATCTAAAGCTCATGTCTGTGATTAACTCATGTATATAAATCTCAGTGTATATCAAACCCATATAACCTAGATATTATGACAGCCGCACAACTCGCACGTGAACAATAAGGCATGCACAAAAAATAGGGCTCACGATCGACCGCCAACATCCGCGGTCGACCGCGCAGTGAGCAGAAGGGTTTTGCTCATCTGCGTGCCTAGCGGTCGACCGACATGGTCGACCACACAAGAGATAGAAGCTTACTGCTTTTACTGTACGCACGGTGGTCGATCGTCACGGTCGACCGTGCAGGTTCTGAAATTCCTCTACAGGTTTTATCATGAGGGGTTTGATTCAAAAATTTGTTTGTGATGATTATAACCACTATCAACCTTATACACATGATATATTATATCAAGAAACATGTGAGAAACAGATTAGTCACTATAGGCAAAGAAAAACATAATTAAACATACGTATTTGTGTCGAAACCTTTGAAAACAATTATTTTCCTTTCAAAACTCTAGTTAGAAACAGTTTTAGATCCAGATCTGTATTAAGAAAAATCATGAGTGATCTTTATTAGCTGAAAACTTGTTCTTCTTGCAACATGTTATATATAGATCAATCTTTGTACATAAAAACAAGTTAGACTCACAAATCATATGAAAACATCATTAGAAATGATTAGAAATATGGGTATAGGATTGGGCAAGATGAAACTCACCTGAGGGGTGATGAACTACTCTTAGCAACGTTGTAAGACATTCTCCTTCGCTGGAAATCACTGGACCTCGCTCAAACTCCTCAAAATCCACCAAGAAACACCCAAAGAAAGAGCTAGGGTTTGCAAGAGGGAGGGAGGAGGCTGCTAGGGTTTTTCTCAGATGAAGAAGAGGCTCTCACGAATTACAACAATATATATGAATCCACAAACTCGACCCAAAAACCTAAACTGATCTGAAAAAATAAAACTGGCAAAACTCCCAGCGGTTGACCACCACGGTCGACCACGCAAGAGACAGAGGCCTCCTTCCACTGCTGCGCGCGTGGCAGTCGACCGCCATGGTTGACCGTGTAGGTTTTCTCCTGTTTGTGCATGATGTGTGTGTGCTGGTCTTGACACTTGATCTCTCTCATATAAAATATACTTGTTTGATCTCCAAACACTTGTTATCGCGTTCATCTATGACATAAACATATATTTCACAATAAGAATTCATTCACTGTATTTTACGGGGTTTTACATTCTTCCCCTCTTAAAAGAATTTCGACCTTGAAATTCCGAAATCGTATCTTAAAAATTAATAATACAAAAAAGCACGTCGGGAATAGTTAAGTTCCCACATACACATCTTATAGCATAAATTTTTAGATATGAACATAGTAATATCTAAAGTTAACAAGTCTAAAATGCAAGTATTCATGCCTTAATCCCTAACAAAAAAGAATTAGTACGTCGGGCGAAAAATCCAAACAAGGAACCCCCCATATATATACCATGTATCCAAAATGGTTAAGAATTAAGTGATAATACCCCCATTCTAGTGTTAAAAATAAATATGACTATCCAAAATTATCATAAACATAAGAAAACATAATCCAAACAATTTACCTGCTCAAACAAGTGTCGGTAGTCGCGACGCATATTCTCCTCGTGCTCCTAAGAAATCTCCTCAGATCCTCTCCGGTTCCATTGAACTTTCACCAAAGGAATTACCTTGTTTCTAAGTTTCTTATCTTCTTTAGAAAGTATACAAACTGGGATCTCAATCGTAGTCAAATTGTCCCGAAGCTCGATCTCCGGAGAATCCAATACTCGCTGTCTCTCCTCGTCATGTAAGTGTTTCTTAAGCATAGAAATATGAAATACGTCGTGCACACTAGACATTGATGCTGGAAGGTCTAGTCTATAAGAAACATCCCCAATTCGCTCCACAATCTGAAAAGGGCTAATATATCTCGGGGTAATCTTTCTCAGTCTACCAAATCGCTGTACGCCCTTCATCGGTGATACCTTTAGAATGATAAAATCTCCTACCTGAAACTCTAAAGGTTAACGTCTGTGATTCACGTAACTCTTCTGCCGACTCTGAGCGGTTAGAATATGCTCCCTAATCAATGCTACCTTTTCGGTAGTCTGCCTCACAAGCTCTGGTCCAAGTAACAAGCTATCCTCTAGCTCTGCCCAACATATAGGGGATCTATAGGGCCTTCCGTATAATATCTCATACGGAGCCATAAAAATCGTTGCTTGATAACTATTGTTATAAGCAAACTCTATCAATGGAATATGATCCTTCCAGCTATCTTAAAAATCAATGATACAAGATGCAACATATCCTACAATACCTGGTTCACTCTCTCTGTCTGACCGTCTGTTTGAGGATAAAAAACATTGCTGTTTAATAACCTTCTGCCAAATGAATCCTGAAAACTCCTCCAAAAGTGCAAGGTGAAAACTGATCCTTGATCTGATACAATTGTGTCTGGAACTTCGTGAAGTCGAACTATCTCCCAGATAAATATCCTCGCATATGTCTCTACAGTATAAGTAGTCCTCACTGTAATAAAATGTGCCGACTTCGTCAACCGATCTACTATCACCCAAACTGAGTCGTTCCCCTTCTTTGACTTCAGCAATCCTATAATGAAATCCATAGAAATGTCCATCCACTTTCATTCTGGAATGGGTAAAGGCTGAAGTGTTCCTGCTGGTCTCTGATGCTCTGCCTTCACCTGCTGGCAGGTAAAACACTTAGCTACATATTTTGCAATATCTCTACGCATACCACTCCATAAAAAGTGTCTCCTCAGATCCTTGTACATCTTAGTGGTTCCTAGATGTACTGTATACGGGTACGATATGCTTCATCAAACAACTCCCTCTTCAGCTCTACACTAGCTAGCACAACCAACCGACCCTTTATCCGAAGGCCTCCATCTGCTCTAATGTTCCAATCGTCCTTGGGCTCTTTGGAAATCTCCTCCTTTTGGATTTGAATGCAAGAGTCCTCCAACTGAGCTCTGACTACTCTGTCCCTCCAAGATGGTTGCACTGATATAGCTCCTAAGTATGCGCTGGTCCCACCAATCTCTAGCCTAAAATCAAACTGGCTAAGAGTGAGAAGATCTCTATACAATGAGCACCTCAAAGCCACAATCTGATGTCGATGCTTCCTACTCAAAGCATACGCTACGATGTTCGCCTTCCCCGGATGATACTGAATCGCGAACTTATAGTCCTTGATGAACTCAATCCATCACCGCTGCCTCTGATTAAGTTCCTTCTGGGAGAAAAGATACTTCAGACTCTGGTGGTCTGTGAATAGTTCGAACTGAACTCCATATAAATAGTGTTTCCACACCTTCAGTGCGAATACCACCATTGTTAACTCCAAATCATGAGTGGGATAGTTCTGTTCATGCACCCTCAACTGCCGTGAGATATATGCTACTACCATCTGAGTCTGCATCAGAACACCTCCCAAACCTTCTAACGATGCATCTGTGTATACAACAAATGTCCTATCACTACTCAGAATAGTAAGAACTGGCGTCGTAGTTAACTTAGTCTTCAAGATATCAAAGGCCTTCTGGCACTCCATGCTCCAAGTGAACTGTATACCCTTCTTCATAATGAGTGTAAGTAGTACTGCAATCTTCAAGAAGTCCTGAATGAACTTCCTGTAATAGCCGGCTAACCCTAAAAAGCTACGAATCTCGATAACCGTCTTTGGTGGTTCCCAATCAAGAACTGCTAAAACTTTAGCTGGGTCCACTGTTATGCCCTCTCTGCTGACAACATGGCCAAGAAATCTGACCTCAGAAATCCAAAATTCGCACTTACTAAACTTAGCATATAGCTTATGCTTCCTTAAAGTCTGCAAAGCTAATTGTAGATGCTGCTCATGCTCCGACTCCGATATCGAATAGATAAGAATATCATCGATGAATACAATCATGAACTGGTCTAAGTATGGATGAAAGACCCGGTTCATCAAATCCATAAATACGGCGGGTGCATTGGTCAATCCAAATGGCATGATCAAAAACTAGAAGGACCCATATCGAGTTAGAAAGGCGGTCTTGGGAATATCCATCTCCCAAACCCACAACTGATGATAACCAGAACGGAGATCAATCTTCAAAAAATACTATGCTCCCTGCAGCTAATAGAACAAGTCATCAATCCAAGGCAAAGGATATTTATTCTGGATAGTAACTTTGTTCAACTCACGGTAGTCGATACACAATCGCATACTACCATCCTTCTTCTTCACGATGAGGACTGGCGCTTCCCATGGAGAATGACTCCAACGAATAAAGCCCTGAGCTAACAACTCAACCAACTAGGTCTATAGCTCCCTCATCTCAGGAGGTGCCATGCGATAGGGTGCTTGGGATATCCGGACTGTGCTGGCTGTAACTCAATACAAAACTCTACCTCTCTCATAGGAGGCAACCCAGGTATGTCCTGAAAGACATCCTGATAATCTGAGACAACTCTAGTCTCGCATATATCGGCACTCTGATCCCAAAGCATCACCTCCTCGATGTATGCCAGTAATGACTCCGCAAACTAGTTCCTCTGAGAGGTGGCCACAACTAACTCAGACCCATCGGACGCTCACAAATTGACTATTTTCGCAAAACAATCCATACTAACATGGTAGGAAGATAGCCAATCTATACCAAGAATGACATCAAACTCTGTCATGCTCAACACTATCAGATTTACAACAAACTCAGACTCGTCTAAGCTGATAATACACCTCCTACAAATGCTCTCCAAGAGCGACATCTCACCTAGTGGGGTGGAAACTGACAAAGGAACATCTAGAGGCTGAGCTACGAGCTGAAGTCTAATCATACAAGCATAAGATATGAAAGAGTGGGAAGCCCCAAAATCGAAAAGAATACGGGCTAGAAAGGAGTTCACGGAGAATGTACCCTCCACTACGGCCCCGCTAGGGCTATGATCATGAGAAACCACTGCATATACTCTGCCTGTGGCTGAAAACTGCTCTGCTACTGGAGGTGAAGCATATGGAACTACCTGCCCCTGAGGAACCTCCTGAACTGCACGAACCTATCCCTCAATCTTTGGTACCACTGGCGGTGCCTCTAATCTAATCTGCTGGCCCTGACCTCGGTCCTGAAATCTGTTCTGCTACTGATTCTGCCCTCTTCCTTGCTGGGCTCCTGCTGGTGCACTGCGACACTCTGATGCTTTATGGCAAGCTTGTGACACTTAAAACAAGTGCCTTGGAATTTGCATTGTTGAGGCGCTCTCTGATCCTGCTGGGGTCCTCTCCTATGAGGGCCTTGCTGTTGCTGCTGGGGTCCTGAAAAAGGCCTCTTATTCTTGCCCTTTTCCTTAGTGTTCCCTTCCTTATCCTTCTGGAACATAGCTGACTCATTCTCTTGAGAAGTGGCAGCATCTGCTACCTCTTGAACTGAATAAAACCTCCTAGAAACGGTTAGGGCGAAGTCCTACTAAAAATATCTAAGCCTGGCGCTCTCCGACCTGCCACATAACCGTGAAATAAATAAGCTCATAAACTTGCTCTCAATGTCAGCTACTGACATGTCTCCCTAAGACAATCTGGACAACTCAAGCTCTTTCCCAGCCCATGCCGTGAAAGAGATATACTGCTCATCGAAGAAGTAGGTGAAATCCTCCCAGGTGAGTGTCATTCTCTGATCTGAAGTGAACTGTAGTCGATACCATCTCCCCACATCTCCTTTGAGACTGTAAGATGCCAGCCTCTATTTCTGAACTGATGTCACATTAAGTATATCGAGAATGTTGCCTACATCCTCCTTCCACATATATGCTGCAAGAGAATCTGATAATCGTTGAAACTCTGGTGCCCTCATCTTCTGGTATCTCTCCACTAGGCGGAGCCAAGTCTCCTGCTTTGCTGCTCTATCCGCAACTGTCTGTGGGGTAGGTGCGGGTGTGACCTCCGGAAGATCCTCCGTAACGGGAGTAGCTGGTGCTACAGGTGGTGGAACTACTGGTGGTGTGATGTGATTTGTCACAAGCTCCTCAAGTGCTACCATCCTAGCGGTTATGGGAGCCATCAAGTCTATCAAGTACTAGGAAGCCTGCTGCGACTCGGGTGGAGCCTGCTGTGGTGCTGGTGGAGCCTGCTGCGGCTCTGTTTGACCAGCTCTTCGAGTGCGATGTCTACCACGTCCGGCCATCTGAGCATATAGAGAAAAGTATGTAAGTCCTCGAACAAAACATATAAGAAATTTATATTATATATCATTCACTCAAATACTTTTAATATCATAAAAAAAATTATAATTTTTGAATACGCGTATATAACGTTCTCACTCATTCTAGAATTTCTAGCGGACTCTATACACAAATCTTAAGAAACTCTACTCTAACTCCACGACTCGACACAGGATGATTCTAAGGATACTAGAACTAAAGCTCTGATACCAACTGTGACGCCCCTAGTTTCAACAAGGTTGCAGTCCAAGGTGAAACTAAGAATGTCAAACCCGTCACGTACTATACTGTGCAATAACACGTTTCACCATCACAATTACTATCTATCTAGTGGAATCAACAACAGGTGCAAGTACAGAACATGTAATAGAGAATATACAAAATGTCACACCCCGCTTCCCAAAATACCTAGGAATCAGAACATGAACAAGCCGCGACGTATTAGATTGAGAAGAAATATACACTGTTATTATTTTTTTTCTTTTCTTCTCAACCTAATATGCTAAGCGTCAAACACGTAAATCTCAATCACAGGTCCCCGATCACAAAAGCAAGAATATAAAGACAATCCAGAATGAGAAATAAACATATCATCCATAGCAAATCATCCCAGACATAAAATATGGGTCAAACACGCCCTTATTACAAAACAGGTCCAGACAGGAATAAAATACATAGTTCATACTAAAGAAAATACTGCCAAATACGAAAATCCAATATTAACTAAAGAATAAAAAGATATCGAGTTCTAAAGTTCATCAGCTACTATAGAGGAAAACACGTCTAGACTTCGGTTTGTTCTTCAACTCCTTCGGAAGGATACTCCAGCTCGGTATACACTGGATCTGCTTCAACATTCAGCTGGACCTGTCCATCTCCTAAATCTGACGCACACCAGAGAAAACAGGTGTACGTCAGGGTGCATGGCACTCAGCAAGATCTCCCATGAACAAATAAAATGGTCTAACGACCCATACTATAACAATAGAAATACTAACAGGAAAGACAATGATGCATGCAACTGGTAATCGATTAGTAATAAACAGCTATATGAGTACGATAACTGAGTCAAATACTAACCAACCTAACGCTCAGTGGTCCACATCTCACACAGAGCCAACACTCCTGTCATCGGATAACTGACTGTTCACAAATCCCCTACGTGCATCCAATGCCGCTACACGAATCGGTCAAAGGACTACACGTAATCCGATTTCGGCCTGGTCCGAACTCAAGCAGAACTCGGGTGACTACACAAATTCACTGACTAAAGTGACTAAACGAATTCACTTTAGCCCAACAAACCAGCCCCAGTGACTACACGAATTCACTGGTGCGAGCCTGGAAGATACATCAACAATCTTATCCGATCACATGAACACTGACTTCCCCATCCCAACTCTCTCGTTTCTAAGTTAACCATAATCTCATTGAAACTCGGGTTCACCGCCTAAACTCACACATGTCACTAAGTCTGTTCATGACGCACAAGGCTACTAAGTCATGAACTACTAAGGTTCTCAACACTTCAACAGATCACAAATATAGCAAGGCATATTAAACATGATTAAGCAGGCTTATGAAGCAGAAATGAGAACTATAATGAACATGAAGTGCATACAGCATGAAAGTAATACATAAGTGGACTTTATTATTATCTTACTGCTGGGATGTCCGAACTTCTCATACCAAATGTCAGTACTTACGTATTCTTTAATATAATAATATAGTAAAAAGAAAACTAGAAACTGATGTCGTTTTGCACATGAAATGTCGCGCTCTACGATAATCAGTCGTACTATCATAAATAATAATATTATTTTTCCAAAATTATTCTTTAAAACTATTCCTCATGATAATTAATTAAAAATAAAAATATTTATCTAATAAAAATATATTAATCCTTTTCTGCATGAAAAGTATTATTTTTCTATTTCATAAATTTTCCTTAATTAATTTCTTTTCCATAAAATTTCATAAAATCTAATTAGCACATAACTTGTCATTTCATGTTCAAAATATTTATACATAAAAATACAAAATTATTAATGTCGCGTAAATTCTATTTACAACACAAATACTCTTCATTTCATGCCTGTTAAATCCTCCGGCATAATTACCACAATAAATATCTCAATATTACCTCTAAAATTATCTAACATTATTTATTCACATTCCACGCCAATTATTCATAATACGCACATTACTGACATTATAATATTTAATTAAATTAATTTTAATAATAATTATAAAGCGGGAAAAAATACAAGATGCGAGATCTTGCGTTCAATTTCTTACACTTACACACACATCATCATATTTAATACATATTATTATATCTACATATTTTATCATCATACAATACTTATTCACCCATCACTTCTTCATATACTAAATATAATACAATTCACACTTTATCATCCAGCAAGACTGTATATCACCCCCAATTCAAAGTCTCATTAGTTTAAGTAATTCTAATTTCTCTTAATCAATAGTAGTTGATGAATATCAAGTTGCAGATAAAAGAGACTTGTATAACATATATAAACAGAGGGATTTACAGGGAAAACAGAAGAGATCTTGCGTTCAATTTCTTACACTTACACACACATCATCATATTTAATACATATTATTATATCTACATATTTTATCATCATACAATACTTATTCACCCTTCACTTCTTCATATACTAAATATAATACAATTCACACTTTATCATCCAGCAAGACTGTATATCACCCCCAATTCAAAGTCTCATTAGTTTAAGTAATTCCAATTTCTCTTAATCAATAGCAGTTGATGAATATCAAGTTGCAGATAAAAGAGACTTGTATAACATATATAAACAGAGGGATTTACAGGGAAAACAGAAGAGATCTTGCCTACGGAATGGTGCGGATCCGTCGAGCGGCTGCCGGCGAGGAGGAATGGCGGGTGAGCAGGTCTGACGTTCAGGGCGGCGGCGAACTTGGGTTCGAGTGTAGCGGCTGAGGATGATGGAGGCGGAGGATGACGACGTCAGCGATGTGGCTGCCTGGAGGGGTCACGACGTGGGGCGAGTGGCTGGTCGTGGCAGATCTGCAGGCGGTGGCTTGGAGTTCGGAGATGGACAGAGGTGAGCTCGAGAAGGGGTGGCGGCTGCGTCGGGTTCGCCGGCGACGGGGGCGAGGTCAGCGCGGGGAGAGAAGCGAGGATTGTGGAGGCGAGTGCGGTGGCCGGCGAACTCAAGTTGGAGGAGGTAGAGGGGCAGGGCGAGGAGCTTGGGTCGGGGCTGTCCTGGGCGGCGCTGGGGATCGTCGGCGGTGGTCGGAGCAGGCGGCGGTCAGAGATGGGTTCGTCGGAGATGGGAGAGGCGGCCGGCGGGGGAAGGGGATTTGGTGGCTGGGTTGATTTCGTTTGGGTTTGAAGAAAATAAGTGGAGAGAGAGAGAGGGAGTACGGAATTAAAATGAGAGGGGTGAGCTGTTGAATTTTGAGAGGGAGAGAAAAGGAAAGTGAGAGAGAGAGAAAATTACGGGAGAGAAAATCAAGAGGGTATAAATGGTAGGATTTAATGTGATTGATTGAGAAATAAATTAGGAAAAATATGGAAGGAATTCAAATTCAAGTGAGAAAAATATGAGAGGGAAAAATTCGAAAATATTATATAATATTCTGAATTATTTTAATAATTAATAATCAACCAAAAATCTTTTTATTAATATTTATATACTAATGTACTATACTCAGGTTTACATTAATAATAACAAGGTCATTAATAATATCAATCACCAAATGATTATATATAAAAAAATCACTAAACCGTAAATTAATATTTAGCAGAATTAAAAATACAAGACTATATATTTTATTATTTATTTATTTTGAAAACTCAGAAAATTCCAAAAATTAGGAAAGTATTAGTAAAACATAATATAATATTTTAAATACGAGAAAAAAATTATTTAAATACGTATCAAAATTCACGGTTGTTACACAAAAGGAGTACTAAAGAACAGATATTCAGAAGAATAATCATTTCCACTGATATAAATGGATAAGTCTCTAAAAAGGAAACATCTGATTTGAATACAAATGTCTCGACATAAGAAATCAAGTGAACTGATACTAAGGCACATTGTCTTTACAAAACTAGAATAAATAATCAAATGTCTTATAAATATATCTACTATGGAGTTCTGACATAAACTGCTAGTAGAAATTATAAATAATAACTAGAGTGTCTCCACCAAGCTACGGCTCTCCGTGCACCTGGCTCGTTACCTGAAAGTGGGGAAACAACGAGCGTCAAAGCGCTATAGCGAGTAACATCTTAGCCAACCCCAAGGGAAAAAAGGCTACAAGGATAAGAAAAATATCCGATAATACATATAGATAGCCAAACATCAACTGTGAAAATAAAATAGAGGTTTGATGTTTAGAAATTTACAACAAGAGCATAGATACGTCCCCCTTAGCTCAAATTGTAAATAGCTAAATATCAAATCCAAAAGCTATAACATAGAGTAATATCTCCTTCTCCAACCGAAATATCAATGACCTATCATATGTCAAATATATACTCAACTCGTGGTCTGAAATAAATAAATGTCCAAAATATAATCTGCAATAGCTTAAAGTCCAACACGAGGACTGTAGTGGATTATAGTCCAACACGGGGGCTTTGATGATTATAGTCCAACACGAGGACTTTAATAACTTATAGTCCAACACGAGGACTTTGATAACTTATAGTCTAACATGAGGACTTTGATAGTTTATAGTCCAACACGAAGGCTTGATAGCTTATAGTCTAACACGAGGACTGTAACAAGTAAATAATGTCAAAAATCACATATATACCGTTCACCCTCATGCTCCGATGAATATTGTTATTAACACATGTATACAAATCTCAGTGTATATCAAACCCATATAACCCAGATATTATGCCAGCCACACAACTCGCACGTGAACAACAAGGCATGCACAAAAAATAGGGCTTACGGTCGACCGCCAACATCCGCGGTCGACCGCGCAGTGAGCAGAAGGGTTCTGCTCATCTGCGTGCTTAGCGGTTGACCGCCATGGTTGATCGCGCAAGAGACAGAAGCTTACTACTTCTGTTGTGTGCACGGCGGTCGACCGTCATGGTCGACCACACAGGTTCTGAAATTCCTCTATAGGTTCTATAACGAGGGTTTTGATTCAAAAATTTTTGTGCGATGATTATAACCACTATCAACCTTATACACATGATGTATTACATCAATAAACATGTGAGAAATAGATTAGTCACTATAGGCAAAGCGAAACATAATTAACCATACGTATTTGTGTCGAAACCTTCGAAAACAATTATTTTTCTTTTAAAACTCTAGTTAGAAACAATTTCAGATCCATATCTGTATTAAGAAAAATCGTGAGTGATCTTTATTAGCTGAAAACTTGTTCTTCTTGCAACATGTTATATATAGATCAATCTTTGTACATAAAATAACACGTTAGGCTCACAAATCATATGAAGACATCATTAGAGACGATTAGAAACATGGGTATAGGATTGGGCAAGATGAAACTCGCCTGAGAGGTGATGAACTACTCTTAGCAACGTTGTAAGACGTTCTCCTTCGCTGGAAATCGCTGGACATCACTCAAACTCCTCAAAATCCACCAAGAAACGCCCAAAGAAAGAGCTAGGATTTGCAAGAGGGAGGGAGGAGGCTGCTAGGGCTTTTTCTCAGATGAAGAAGAGGCTCTCACAAATTACAACAATATATATGAGTCCACAAACCCGACCCAAAAATCTAAACTGACCCGAAAAAAATAAAACTGGCAAAACTCCCAGCGGTCGACCGCTACGGTCGACCGCGCAAGAGACAGAGGCCTGCTGCTACTGCTGCGTGCGCGACGGTCGACCGCCATGGTCGACCGTGCAGGCTTTCTCTTGTTTATGCATGTTGTGTGTGTGCTGGTCTTGACACTTGATCTCTCTCATACAAAATATACTTGTTTGATCCGCAAACACTTGTTTGATGCCCAAACACTTGTTTGATCCCCAAACACTTGTTATCACATTCATCTATGATATAAACATATATTTCACAATAAGTATTCATTCACTGTATTTTATGGGGTTTTACATTTCCTAATGATTAAAGTGAAGCTCTGAGAAGAATGACGACGATGATGAAGTCCAAAGGCAACACTTTCTGAAGGCTGATGATCAGATGATAAAGAACGACGTCGAGTATACTTTCTGATAAGCCTGAATATGAATGATGTCGAGTATACTTTCTGATAAGCCCGAATTGAAAAACCCTAGAGGATAAGCCTGAATAGGGTTATAAGGCAATAATTGTGCTATTAAAATATGACAATGCAATACACCATAAAATTTAAAAGCTAAAAAAATATAAAGAGATGAGTTAGGGAATAGTTAGCCAATTATGACACGCGATATTTTCACGAGGTTCGGTCTTCTGACCTACGTCCCTGCTCCCCACTCTCGAGGAAAATTTCACTATCACAGCCCAGTTTGGAAGCCGGAACTTTATTCATAATGTTCTTCTCTTGAGATCTCACAACCACACATTAGATCTCCACGAGATCAAGCTCTCCACACGTTATAAATGAAAGAAAAGAAGCTCTCTTACAACAACCCTATGGCAAGATGAAGAGATTGCAATTGAATCTTGGGATTTGCAAGTGTGAGAACAAATTGAGAGAATAGAAAGTTGAAGCTCTTTTAAACACCAAAATACAAACTCAATAAATTGCCAAGGACTTCTTAGTTACTGAAATGAATGGGGTAGCTGGGTATTTATAAGCATTTAAGAGATCAGTCCTAACCCCAAAGAAAAAGAAAAAAGCATTCAAAACCTAAAAAATCTAGAAACATGACAAACTAGCTGTTGGAAGCTTATCAGTCGACTGACAGGGTTTGTCAGTCGACTGATGAGCTGACAGTTGTAAGCGGTTTGCAGCTCGTCAGTCGACTAAAGAGCTCATCAGTCGACTGAAGGATTCATCAGTCGACTGATAGATCGTCAGTCACAAAAGCAGAAACTTTTGATGATTCTGGCCAGTTTCTTCAGTCGACTGATACATTGCATCAGTCGACTGATAACATATAATCAGCCTGTTTTGGTTTTGAAAAAGAATTTCTAGGGCCTTAAAAAAATAGTAAATAAATTCAAAAAAATGTGAAACTTTAGGAAATGTTTTCAAATATAATAACAAACTTGTTTTAAAAGAAATTTTTAGAAAAAGGACCTCATATTTGTAAAAACTCCATGTTTAGCAAAAATATCAAAATACGAGTTTTGAAAATGTGTGAGTGTGTTATCTCAAGAACTTCAAATGTAATCTATCATACTACTTGCCTACATTAAGCACTAGAGAGAAATAAAAATGCAAATATCTCTTACATATGAGTACATAGCTTGAGTCTTGATATTTGCTTCTATATTGACGAAGTTTCTCTTGTATGTTGTGTTCTTTGAAACCTTTGCTTCATCATTTTGCCTCCACCTCCTTGGATATCATCGTTGTAGCTTGTTGTTCCATCCAATCCTCCATCAATGGTGCTAACAAGCTTGATAAATTATAATCTACACAATATAGATCAACAAGCAATTAGCACCAAAAATGGTGTTTGTAAATCACCATAAAAAAACGGCTAACAATCTCCCGCTTTTTGATGATGACAAACAACCATTATTCAAGAGCAAATAAAAGTGAATATTTAGCTTATAGATAGTTTCTCCCCCTATCTATAAGGCTCTCTCCCCCTAGCACAAAAGAGCTCTCCCCCTTTGGCACCATAAAAAATAGGGTAGATAAAACAAGATGCATGCAAAAACCCACAAGATACCTGTGACGCCCCTGGGTTCACACACGGCTGTAGTCCGGGGTGAAACCATGGATGTCAAACCTGCCATGCACTACACCG
>BQKN01000293.1:45503-55999 GCA_022839385.1 Asparagus kiusianus
AAAAACATGGGGAAGGGTTTGGGTGAGATGCTACTCGCCTCAGATGTGAAGAATAGCAATCCCCTTCGCTGAAAACCAAGATAAAAGCTGAAATCCCCCTTGAAACGCCCCCAAGATCACCAAGAACGAGTTAGGGTTTGAAGGAGAGGAAGAGGGGTTAGGGTTCTTGGGAGTTCAGATGAAGAATGAGTGTTTTCGGGTGGGAGAAGTATATATGAGCCCGTAAAAACCCGACCCGAAACCCAGCAAACCCGACCCGAAACCACCCAGAAAATCGTCGATGAGTCGACTCATGATATGTCATGAGTCGACTCATGACTCATGGGTCGACTCATAAATTATGAGTCGACTCAGCAGAAAGAAAATGGGAACAGGACTCGATTTCATGAGTCGACTTATGACAGGCGCAAGTCGACTCAACCTGATCAGTCGACTCATGACATGTTATGAGTCGACTCATGAACAAAAATCTGCATACATTGATTCTTTTGCACACGAAATGCAAACTTACAACTCATCCTCATACCTGAGGCATATACACATGCTCATAAGCTCAAATTTCATTTCCCATGCATGACCATGCCACAAAGATATTTATAATATATATTAATTATCTTTGTTCACTCATATTCATACTTGAAAGTTGTCAAAATCAACGGGGTCTTACAATACCCATTAAGTGTTGGCCTACCCGTGTCATATTCCTCAAGTGTTTGGATTTACGACCTCTCTCTAGGCATTACTACCAACCCACTCCTCTTGGAATAGATCCCGGTCTCTCCTAACCACTCACACAAAGTATTCTAGTGTTTAAACATGTTATGACAATGAATATAAGCAAATATTGAGATATTAAAGTGATTGATCAAAAACAAAGTCATTAAAGCAACAAATCAAAGAATGCACATGCCCAACTTATTTCTTATGCGACAAAAATCTTCTTCACAAAGAGGCTTGGTAAAGATGTCTGCTAATTATGATTTAGTATCAATATAAACAAGGGATACATCTTTCTTCTCTACATGATCACGCAAGAAATGATGGTGTACATCTATATGCTTGGTTCTAGAATGCAAAACAATTTTTTTTGAAATATTAATCGCATTAGTATTATCACAAAGTATTTTTGTATCATAAAAATATAAATCAAAATCAACCAAATTTTGTTTTATCCATAAACGTTGTGCACAAGACAAGCCGACGGCAATGTATTCCGCTTTCGTAGTGGATAAGGCAACACAGTTTTATTTCTTGGATGCCCAAGACACAAGAGAGTTACCTAAAAATTAACATGTATCACTCGTACTCTTGCAGTCTACCCTACAACCGGCAAAGTCGGCATCACAATATCCACAAAGATCAAAAGATGTGTTTTTTGGATAAAATAAACCAAGTTCTATGGTACCATTAATATACTTGATAATTCGCTTGACTGCAACCAAATGAGATTTTTTAGGAAAAGCTTGAAAACGTGTACATGCACAAACACTAAACATTATATCCGGCCTACTAGCGGTAAGATAAATTAGACTACCAATCATACATCGATAAAGCTTTTGGTCTACCGTCTCATCAATCTCATCCGTATCAAACTTGATGGTTGTGCTCATTGGAGTTGGTTTATATTTGGAATTCTCCATCTCGAATTTCTTGACCAACTCTCTAGCATATTTTCTTTGCGATATGAATATTCCATCATTTGTTTGTTTGACTTGGAGACCGAGAAAGAATGTAAGCTCTCCCATCATGCTCATCTCAAATTGATCTTGCATAACTTTGAAAAAAAAAATCCTTGCACAAAGATTCATTAGTGACACCAAAAATAATATCATCAACATAAATTTAAACCAAAATAAAATTATTTTTTCCTTTTTCTAAAAAAAAGAGTAGTGTCAAATTTTCCTTTTGAAAAACTATTATCAATAAAAAACTTGAGAGGCGAGTATACCGAGCTTTAGGAGCTTGTTTTAACCCATATCACGCTTTTTGAACCCGGTAAACATGATTTGGAAATGAAGAATTAATAAAGCCGGGGGGTTGCTCAACATATACCTCTTCTTCTATAAAACCATTCAAGAAAGCACTTTTAACATCCATTTGAAATAACTTAAAATTTTTGAAACTAGCAAAGTTAAAAAATATCCTAATTGATTCCAATCTTGCAACCAGTATAAAAGTTTTATCATAATCTATGCCCTCCTCTTGATTGTATCATTAAGCAATTAAACGAGCTTTATTCCTAGTCACTATGCCAAATTCATCAAGTTTATTTCTAAAAACTAATTTAGTTCTAATAACATGAGTATCTTTAGGTCTATGAACTAGTTGCCAAACATTGTTTCTTTGAAAATTGTTCAATTCATCATACATAGCTAAAATCCAAAACTCATCTTTTAAAGCGTCATCAATACATTTAGGCTCAATTTGGGATAAGAAAACTATATTACCACATTCTCTCATTGATTTTGAGCGAGTCATGACGCCTTTAGATGAACTCCCTATAATTTGTTCCTTGAGATGATATAGTGCAAATTTCCATGTCTTGGGGAGTTCTTCTAGATTTTGTTTATTGTTACCTTCTTTAATATTTGGTGCGTCCATTGAGGGTTTGTCAATTATTTGCAAAAGCTTCAATCCTCCCTCAATATCATCATCATCCCTAGGTAAACCATCTTGTGAACCATCATTAGTTTCATCAAAAGTAACGTTTATAGACTCTTCAACAACGAGTGTTCGTTTGTTAAAAACCCTATAAGTCATACTCCTAGACGCATATCCCAAAAATATACCAATATCAATCTTTGAATCAAACTTATCATAGTGATCTTTAGTATTTAAGATAAAACATTTGCAACCAAAGATACAAAAATATCCAATATTTAGGGTTTTGCCAAAAAAGAGTTCATAAGAAGTTTTCTTGAAAACAGGTCTAATTAAAACACGATTTAAGACATGACAAGCAATATTGATAGCTTTCGTCCAAAAGTATTTTGGCAAATCAAAGACATTAATCATTGTACGTGCCATCTCTTGTATGGTTTGGTTTTTCTGTTCAACAACACCATTTTGTTGTGGTGTTCTAGGAGCGAAAAACGTATGAGTTATACCATGATGGGCATAAAAATTACGAAAATGTTTATTTTAAAATTCACCACCATGATCACTTCTAATTTTAACAATTTTCAAATCCTTTTTTATTTTCAACTCTTTTTACAAAATAAAAAAAATTCTTCAAAACATTCATCTTTATCTCCAAGAAAAATAACCCATGTAAAGCACGTGAAATCATCAATAATAACAAATACATAGTGTTTACCTCCTAGAGAGGCAACACGCATAGGACCAAAGAGATCAAGATGTAGTAATTGCAAATGTTTAGAAGTGGATACCTCATTTGTGGATTTGAAGGAATTTTTACTTTGTTTACCTTTGGCACATTCCTCACAAAGAGAATCTTTAATATAAGTTAGACTTGGTAGACCTCTTACTAAGTTCTTCTTGGATAGCTTAGATATCAACTCCATGTTAGCATGTCTAAGTCTCTTGTGCCAAATCCAAGGATTTCCATCCACTGCAACAAGGCATTTCACATCTTATCAAAAAGCTCATTCATCTAAAAATGTAAACATTAGATCTTCTAAAAGCAATTAAAATAATTTTATCATTCATACTAACAACACATTTATCCGGTTTAAAAGTAATGTCAAAGCTTTTGTCACTTAATTGACTAATACTAAGAAGATTATGATTTAATCCTTTAACAAAATAAACATCCTCAATTATAGAAGAAGATATCTTACCAATATTACTAGTACCTATAATTTTACCTTTCTTACCGCCACCAAAGGAGACATTGCCTCCTTCAATCCTTGATAGGTTCGCAAATAATTCCTTGTTGCCCGTTATGTGATGTGAGCAACCACTATTAAGGTATCATAACTCCTTACGTCTTGTGCGAGACGTTCCCTACATGTAAACAAGTTGTAGAACATTTAGGTACTCAAATTTTGGGTCCTTGAATGTTAGTATCTTTGGTACCTTTAGGTATCCACATTAACTCATAATAATAAGCATTATCTCTAAGTCTACAATGTGTGGAAATATGACCATATTTCATGCAATATGTACTTGTAAAATTTTTCTTGTAAGTAGGTGCATGAGATTTGTGATTCCATTTTCTATTAATATTATGATGACTAGAGTAAACATGATTATATTTTAATCTATCATTTTTAATTTGTAGCCTTTCAATTTGAGACTTAAATTGTTTATTTTCAAAGTCTAGGTCTCCAATCATTTCATCTTTTAAGGCAATAGTATCATTTAGTGAGGATTGCAGAACCTCAAACTTAGAGTCACAAGAAACATGCAATTTTTTGAATGAAAAATATTATTTTGCTAATTTTTTAAATTCAAGATTTAATTCTTCTAAAGCGGCTTCTAGTTCACATTGCATATAAAGAGATTCAGTTTCGGTTTCGAATAGTACCTCATCTTCATGAGCCATGAAGCAAATATTTGGGTTATGAAGAGCAATCTTGGCGCCCTCATCATCGTTATCTGAATCACTTGGTTCGGATTTGTCCCAACCGACGTACATAGCCTTCTTCTTCTTGTTTTTCAAGTACTTCTTCTTGACCTTAGGACAATCCTTGGCTAAATGTCCTGGTTCATTACATTCAAAACATTTACCTACACGAGAGGGAAACTTGTTGTTTGATTGATTTTTAAAATTTTTATTCATTTTAATTAATCTTGATATTCTTCTAGAGAGGTGTGCCACTTCTCTAGAGACATCTTCACTATCCGAGGAGGATGAGTCATCAATTGCTCCTTTGAGCACAATGGTCTTCAATTTTTAGATGGCTCCTCGGTTGCCTTTGGGGGCACTTCCTCCTTCTCCTTGATCTTCTTCTCATGGACCTTGAGCTTGCCAATGAGACCATCAAGAGAAAGTGTTGTAAGATCATGATCTTCCTCGATGGCCGTAGCTTTGGGATCCCAAACCGACGTTAAAGAACAAAGAATTTTATACTTCATCTATTGGTTCATCAACACCTTATCAAGCCATGCAATTCATTTATGATGTTAGTAAACCAAGAAAACATAGCATCAATAGATTTATTTGGAAGCATTTTAAATAATTCATAATAATGCATGAGGCTACTAATTTTAGATTCCTTAACTTGAGGGGTTCCTTCACGAGTGATGCACAAATTTTCCTAAATTTTGTGTGCGGTTGCACACGTGGAAACCTTGTTGTATTCATTGGGGGTGAGTCCACAAATTAATGCATTCATGGCATTTACATTAAGGTTTGCTTGATGCCTCTCACCATCGGTCATACTACTACTACTAGGCTTCTCAACATATTTCTTCTCTACAATGTCAAAGATATCAAGGTCAATGCATCATAGATAAATTTTTGTTCTAGCCTTCCAATAAGCAAAGTTCCTACCGGTGAAAAGTGGGGGTCTAGTGGTGGATTGTCCTTCAAGCATATGCATATCCAAAGAAGCCTCCATTGGATCTTTCCTCTAAGGTGGTTAAACCTATAAATGTATAGAGACCTTGCTCTGATACCAATAAAAAACCTTAGAGGGGGGTGAATTGGGTTATGAGGTAATAATTGTGCAATTAAAATATGACAATGTAATACACCATAAAATTTAAAAGCTAAAACAATATAAAGGAGATGAGTTAGGAAATAGTTACCCAATTGTGACACGCGATATGTTCACAAGGTTCAATCCTCCGACCTACGTCCCCACTCCCCACTCTCGAGGAGAATTTCACTATCACAACCTGGTTTGAAAGCCGAAATTTCTTCACAATGATCTCCTCTTGAGATCTCACAACCACACAATAGATCTCCGCAAGATCAAGCTCTCTACACATTACAAATGAAAGAAAAGAAACTCTCTTACAACAGCCCTATGGCAAGATGAAGAGATTGCAATTGAAGCTTGTGATTCGCAAGTGTGAGAACGAATTGAGAGAATAGAAAGTTGACGCTCTTTTAAACACCAAAATACAAACTCAATATATTCTCAAGGATTTCTTAGTTACTGAAATGAATGGGGTAGCTGGGTATTTATAAGCATTTAAGAGATCAGCCCTAACCCCAAAGAAAAAGACAAAAGTATAAAAAACCTAAAAAATCTAGAAACAGGACAAACTAGCCGTTGGAAGCTTATCAGTCGACTGACGGGGTTCATAAGTCGACTGATGAGTTGACCGTTGTAAGCAGTTTGTAGCTCGTCGGTCGACTGAAGAGCTCATTAGTCGACTGAGGGATTCATCAGTCGACTAATAGATCGTCAGTCACAAAAGCAGAAACTTTTGATGATTCTGGACAGTTTCTTTAGTTGACTGATACATTGCATCAGTCGACTGATAACATATAATCAGCCTATTTTGATTTTGAAAAAGAATTTCTAGGGCCTTTAAAAAATAGTAAATAAATTTCAAAAATATGAAACTTTGGGAAAAGTTTATAAATATAATAAAAAACTTGTTTGAAAAGAAATTTTGCAAAAAGGACCTCATATTTGTGAAAACTCCATCTTTAGCAAAAATATCAAAATACGAGTTTTAAAAATGTGTGAGTGTATTATCCCAAGAACTTCAAATATAATCTATCATACTACTTGCCTACATTAAGAACTAGAGAGAAATAAAAATGCAAATATCCCTCACATATGAGTACATTGCTTGAGTCTTGATATTTGCTTATATATTGATGAAGTTTCTCTTGTATGTTGTGTTCTTTGAAAGCTTTGCTTCATCACTTTGCCTCCACCTCCTTGGATATCATCGTTGTACCTTGTTGTTCCATCCAATCCTCTATCAATAGTGCTAACAAGCTTGATAAATTGTAATCTACATAATATAGCTTAACAAGCAATTAGCACTAATAATGGTGTTTATAAATCATTATCAAAACAAAAAGTCTAACATGAATATGATCCTTTCTCTTAAGTTTAAACCCTAGCTCTCTCTCTTCCTCTTTCTTTATTCTCTTTTAATTAGGTTAGGAACTTATAATGAAAAATGTGAGGAAAGAGTCTATATACCCTTTGTAAACAATGTCTCAGATTAAAACTAAAATAAATCCAAATATTGGAATTTGACCGTGAACCATCAACGGTCAAACTTATCTATCCATGGTCAAGTTGTCACCGTCGATGATCTGAATCTTTTTAGATGTTTACATCATCTATGATCTCTTCAATCATCAATAGTCAATAAATTAGGTCGAGAGCTTCCAAAAATGCTATATTTCTGATAATTGAGTCAAAGGTTATGGCTCATGAAAGTTTCAGCCTCTGTGTATGGTTCTAGCCTGCTAGTGATTGTTTTGACGTTGTCTTCCTAAAACATTCATATCTCAAGCTATACACCTCCGAATTGAGTTCTGTTTATTCTTGTGGATTCATAACAAATATATGGACACTCCCATATGCTCAAAATTGAATTTCTCTCTTTATATTTTTTGAAATTAGTTGACATTAAGTTATTTTCTTGCTCTACTCACGTTTCAACTTAATTCTACCTACTCATAATGTGTATACAATATTTTAAACATATGTTAGACTAATATAAAGGGTTGTTATTCACCAAATTAAGTTTATTTCATAGACACAGTCCTAACAATCTCCCATTTTGATAATAACAAACTAAAAATTAAAATCACACATATGGATGTTTGAGATACATGAATTATGTACATTCTCAGTTTCATGATATATAAAATATGATATACAAGCTCCACCTGTATGTGTGTATACATGAAATATGAGATAGAAGTTAATTGGTTTGTCAAATCTCCCCTACAACCGAACTTCACTAATTTCAAAACTCCTCCCCTTCTCCCAAAACATAAATTGTTCAAAAGTTTTTCAAAATTAATTTTTAATTTCCACAAAAATATCATCTTTTATTTTTTTTTTAAATTTTAATTTTCTCCATTTCTCTGATCACTATATTTCATTACACTTTTATATCCCCATTATCTATTTTTTAAGTAAGTATACTCGCTGATATAGTTTATTTTATGAGTTTGCTAGAAATAAAAAGTTACTAAATAAGAGCTCTAAGATGCCCCAAATACCTCTACTTGAAGCTAAAAGGAGCCTAGAGTGAGTCAAAAAGTCCAAAAGCCCAAGAGGAATCAAATCAATAAGTTAACTCAAGAAAAAAAATCTATTACAAATTAATCAATTAGCTAATTGATTTCGATTAGCTAATAGACGAGCTAATTAATTATATTTTAACAGAAACTCATTAATGACTGATTTTGATTTCTTGGAGCTCAAGACTAATTCAAGACTAATGTTAATTGTTATAGGCTATAAATAGGGATAGAGAGTGAAAGTGAGGAAGATATAATAATTTTGTGAACTCCTTTGAGAGGAAGACCTTTATTTGGGCTTTCCAAATTGTAAACTTTAGTTTGGAATAAATAAAATTTTTTACTTTTTAATTTTCTTCTTCTTCACTTTTGTTGATGAAGATTTGTTTCTCAAGAGGCCAACCTCTTTTAATTTTTAATTTTTAATTTTTATTTAGAATTTTTGGTTTTAAGGTGTGTAGACCTAAACCTGAGAACAAAATCAGAAGCTAAAAAATACCCCGATCAGTCGATTCAAGAAGTAGATCAGTCGACCGATTCGAATATAGGAAAGAAACTAGAAAACATTGCTTTGGTTGGTTGACTGGCGAGGTGCCACCAGTCGACCGACAAGTTGCACGAAGCAGCCGAAAAACACCTTATCAGTTGATCGATGCAAGTGCATCAGTCGACCGATATCGGGTCATCATGTTTCCTGATTCGGTTTGGAATCTGTTTTGAGTTAGGGTTTTATATATTTCTTGAATGTTCTTTTGAGAGGTAATACCTGAAAAATAGAGAGTTTTGAGAGCACTTTGAGATCAAAGATTTTAGAGAGAGAGAGAGAGAGAGAGAGAGAGAGAGTGGCCTATTGCAAGCTTTGTAATCTTCTTCAATAATCAAAGAAATTCTGGTGTGTCTCTCGAGGATGTAGGCACATTTGCTGAACCTCATTAAATCTAGTGTTCTCTCCTTTTATTTATTCTTTCCTACAAGTTTTTCAATTCGCTGTAATTTCTTGCTTGCTAATTATTCGTCACAAGATCCAGAGGGCACAGGTTGTAGATAGTTTAATCGCAACAACTGGTATCATAGCTTCATTCGGCAAGTGTGAGAGCTATGGTAGAAGAAAGCAAATTGAAGATTGAGAAGTTTGGCGGATCAGACTTCACCTACTGGAAGTCGTAGATGGAGGACTATCTGTACCAGATGGATCTTTACCGTCTGTTGATGGGAAAAGCTAAATGAAGAAGAAGGATTAGACCGACGAGGACTGGGAAATATTAGATAGGAAGGCTCTAGGAAAGATCCAGTTGTCACTCACAAAGTTAGTCACCCATAACATATTGAAGGGGAAGACGATGGTGGAGCTTATGGAAGCGCTTACAAATATGTATGAGCAACCATCAGCTGCAAATAAGGTTCATCTCGTCAACTCACACTTCAACCTCAAGTTGGTAGAATGATACTCCTTCACATTGCATCTCAGCGAGTTCAACATGATTGTTGATCAACTCATCTCCATCTACATCATGTTTGATGATGACGTGCAAGCCCTACTAATACTATCACAGTTGCCGGATAGTTGTGCAGATTGCGTGACAATAATTAGTAACATGGTAGAAAAGAATAAGTTAAAGTTGAGCGAGGTTATCAGTATGATTCTATCTGAGGAGGTTAGAAAAAAGTCGACCGAATCAGAGGGTTCATGTTTAGCCCTAATTTTGAACAAAGAGGCCGAAGTCAAAATAAGGGTAATCAGAACGGGAAGTGATCGAAGTTGAAGAAGAAGAGGTCGAACTTGAAGGTGATGCCTATCACAGGGAAGTGTTGGAACTGAGACTAGAGGGCCACATTTCTTCAGTTTGCAAAGCGTCAAAGAAGGATACGAATGAGCAGGAGGCTCATATTATGCAAGATTCATTGATCCTTGCTTAACATCGATTCATGGGTTATTGATGCGGGAGTCTCATTCCATGCCACTGCTAATAGGAAGCTTCTTCAAAACTATGTAGTAGGGGACTTTAGGAAAGTGTACTTGGGGGATAACGAGACTTATAGTATTGTGGGAAGAGGCGATATGCATATTCAAATGAAGGGTTCAAAGTAGTCTCTGAAGAATGTCAGACATGTATCGAAGCTAAAGAGGGATCTTGTTTTAGTTGGCCAGCTTGGAGCAGAAGGCTATGTTTTAATATTTACCGGGATTCGTGAAAGATCTCCAATGGTACTATGGTGGTTGATTATGGTAACAAAACCGAAACTCTCTATTTAATTTCACATGTGAGTGACACCCTCGTAATTATAGATGGCAAGGAAAGTGCAGATCTGTGGCACCATAAGTTGGGATACATGAGTGAGAAGGGTATGAAAATGCTACACT
>BQKN01000293.1:56009-78325 GCA_022839385.1 Asparagus kiusianus
AGGAAGGTGTGAGTATACTTCATGAAGCAAAAGTCAGAGGTATTTGGGATCTTCAAGAAGTGGAAAGCCATGATAGAGAACGAGACAGATCTGAAGGTGAAGTTGTTTGCGTTGAAAATTAATTTATTTGCTGAACTCATTACAACGTTTATCGTTTACACAGATTTAAATGAGTTTTAGCCTTTTTATAAGACTTTTCTTTTACAAATAAATTATCAAAACAATATCCTAGAAACACATGTAGAGGATGTTTATAACCAGCTGCTTATGTAGGATCTTTGCCTGTGTCGAGGTTTATCCGTGGACCACTGCGGATTAGATCCGGTTGATCGGAATAAACAATGCTCTTGCTTCACAAAAGAAACAATCGTAGAAGTAAATAATCTCAACAATGTGAGATTACTATTCTTCTCGAGATCAAAATGAAGTCTGATCTCAAGGAATGGTGGAACGGGCTTCAGATCTCTCGTGCTCTTTCTCTTTATGCTGAAGAACTCACCAAGAACTCGCTAGCCTCTTTAAAATTTGTGAGTTAACTCTCCAATTTGACAGCACCTCTCTCTCTTGCAGAGAATTTCAGATCCCCTATATATATATATAGGGGCCCTAGGCTTGTATTAATAGGCTTCGGATGTAGCATTTTAGGATAGGAAC
Organism: Asparagus kiusianus; assembly: GCA_022839385.1. Lineage (NCBI taxonomy): Eukaryota > Viridiplantae > Streptophyta > Magnoliopsida > Asparagales > Asparagaceae > Asparagus > Asparagus kiusianus. Next base: position 56,664 of record BQKN01000293.1, read on the forward strand.
AAGTGATTTGGCCTCATCTTCAGTCAATAACTGCTTAATCACATTTAGGGATAGCCTCAAGGTAGTTGGGGAGGCTCTGGAATGAAAAAATCCTAAAAAATCCTTAAAATACACATTTTTGGGAAGTCTGAGTGTGCGGGTCACTCCACGTGCGGGTTCTCTAAGGTGCGAGTCACTTTGAGGTGACTCACACTCATTTGTACTACCTTTGGTAGTTTGGCTTTAACTCTCTCATTCGATCTCAGTATGAGGTGATTAAAGATGAGTTGAAAAGCTGGTGAAGAGACCTACAACTGTTATCTTTTAAGATTTTTTAGATTCGAACCATATCATGGTAAAAATTTCAATTCTTCGTGCGAGTCACTTTCAAGGTGACCCACATGTGTGCGAGTCACCTCAAGGTGACCCGCATGGTATTTTAACTTTAATTCACTCATTTGACCTTTGAATAAAGTAATTCAGGATGTGTTGGAAAGCTGACAAAGAGATCTACAACTTTTATCTTTTTTGATTTTTTGGATTCGAATCAAATCATGGTCAAAATTTCACTTCTTCGTGCGGGTCATTTTGATATGACTCGCACACCAACGGGTCACTTTGATGTGATTCGCAGGTGGCGATGCCCTGTTTTGGTCTTTTTCCATCGTTTCGCCATTCTGCTGACTCACTTCATGCATTTCATGGAATCGAATAATCTCCTTTAACTCAGATGATAATGTTTATCATCTTCTCGTCATCTCAAGTTGCGTGTGGGAACCTATAGGCAATGTTTGACGCCTACAGATACCCCCTCCAAAGTGTTTTAGTTTTATTATTTTATAGAGAAGGCTAGAATACTTTGTATATGATAAATCCGACCTTCAACTCATTGACTTCTTCAGCTTTCAGTCTATTCAGTATTTTTTCGAATAGCTAAAATTCTTCCAGTGCTGCGTTTATCATCCAACTGTTGTTAAAATCTTGAACTGAAACCAGTGTGTTGATATCTGAATTTAGCTCATGTTATTGAATTGATGTTTGAACTAATCATCTTCGTTAAGAGTTCAAATCTGAATCACAATTGAACTTCCGGGGGTAATCCAGAGCCTTATTTTGGTGAAATTATCGATACGTTGATCGGCGTCGACCTTCGTTGCAATGCGTTATCCGGCGTTAACTTTCATTTGCAACATGTTGATCAGCGTTGACTTTTGTTTATAACACATTGACCTTTGTTGACTTTCATTTGTAACGTGTTGTCCGGTGTTGGGGCATGGCAAGCCCAAGTGTAGAGGCTGCAGGACAATCTGTTGAGGCTGGTTCATCTGCAGGTACAGATCTTATCCTGACGTCTCGTTATTCATTTGTTAGCTTTTTTTAACCACATAGGAGTTTTGATTGTAGGAAGCTGGTGTGTCAGTGACTTTTGTACCTTATTATGATTACTCATTATGTTTAGAATAAATAATCATAATACTTGTAGGGTTTTTGGCAAACCCTCAGCCATCGATAGTTTTGATGAGCCTTTACCGACTACCGTTTGAGTCGGGTTAGCATGTGAATTGTCTAAGTCTGTTCCATATGTAATGTTGTGCTAAAAGAGTTAACTCTCTTAGTGCTACGATATTGAATATGTAAACTTCACCATTGTTACAAGAATAGGCTACCTAGTAATGCGTGATAGATGAGGTTATTAAGAAAGCTACATCTAGCAGTTGGAGGGCTAATAAGGAGTTTAACAGTAAGAAACAATCAGGTATTCAGACCAGTAAGGGAGGCAACACTTGGGCACTCGAATGGGGTCAAGTGATTGAACAATAAAAAAAGTAGAAAAAACCTTTTAGTGAGGAGGTATAGGACAGAGTAAAGAAGGGGTTATGTTTTAAATATGGGGAAAAGTAGAATAAAAGAGCACCGATGTAGGACAAAAATAACCTATATAGCATGGAGTCCGATGATGAGAGGGATCACACTGATCCTGTAGATTCTGATAGAAGAGTGTGGGGGCTAATGATCATTGTGAGGCACTGGAGGAAGCAGAGTTATCACCGAACACAATGATAGGAGTTCCTAGATTATCAATATTGACGATGATGGTATGGATTGGAAAGTATGAGGTGTCATTGTTGGTAGATCCTGATTCTTTGCATAATTTCATTAATGCATGGGTTTGTTAGGAAGGTAGGTTTGATAGGGATAGATGTATAGCCTTATGAGGTGAGGATGGCAAATGAGGATAAGATGCAAGGTCAGAAGATTATTTGGGGCATTGGTTTGAGCATCTAGAGAGTTTGAATTTCTGTTGATCTTCATATGTTGGCACTTGTTGCACTGGATGCTATTTTGGGTAATGTTTTGCTAAGGAATTTAAGGGATACGAAGATGAATTTCGAGGATATAAAGATAGTGTTTTGATTAGGGAGAAAGAGGCAGTCAGTGATTGTCATTTCCAAGGGAATGAAAAATTGTGAGGTTAATATATTCAAGCGGTTGTGTATGGGAGGAGTCAAGTGCTAAGCTATTGTCATAGAGACTAGTAATCGTGGTGATTTTTAGGGGTGTTTGCTATTTGATAAGTTGGGTGTCGGGGATCATCACATTTTATGATACTTTTATACTCTTATTATCTATTTTATTTGAATAAATTTTATCGAGTAATAATGAGTTTCCATCTTAATTTGTAGGTAACGAAGAATTAATGAATAAGAGACCAAAAAAACTAAATCTCTCAATTTTAACCTTTTATATTGAACCCCAAGATTGAGCCAAGAAGCCCAAAAGCCTATGAAGGCAGATTTCAATAAAGTCAACAAAGTTTATTACAATTTTATTACAAACGAATCGATGAACTCATCGATTAACCCATTTTAGCCCATTAATTAGATTGTAATAAAATTCAACTAATGATTTATTTTGATTTTCTTGAAGCTAAATCTAGGCTGTCTAAAAATCACTACAGATAGCTAATCTCCCATCAAACACCGATGATAAAAGTTACAATCTGACGATTTCTAGATGGCTATAATTTGAAGACTTTTACGTAGATCGATGAAGGTTACAATCTGACGACATTCACAATAACTGATGAAAGCTCTAACAACAACCTTCACAATCAACATCGGGAGTTACAATCTGACGACTCTTATATTTTCAAGGAGCCAATACGAAGGTTATAAGATGACGGTCTTTGCAACGCTCTAGCGAAAAAGACTATAAATTGACGGTCTCTTCAAATCAAGACGTATATCTCACCTCTGTGTCTCAGACTCAAAACGCAGAGGTCATCCCTGTGTTACAACCTCAAAATGCAGAGGTCATCCATGTGTTACAACATCAAAACGCAGAGGTCATGCCTGTGTTTCAGAGTCAAAACACAAGGTTCATCCCCAGCGCTACAGTTAAAAACGCAGAGTTCATGGATTCAAAACACGAAGTTTATCTCTGTGTCCCAACTCTGCATTTTAGATTTACAACGCAGTGCGACCTATGCGTTTAGCCACCAAAATATGCTCAACTCTGCGTTTCAAGTCTAAAACACAGAGTTCGGGCCCTGAATGCTATTTTTTAGTGTTTATCTCGTTCAAAGTACGAACTGAACGGTTTCAAAACCGTTTACCCCCACGATTTGGGGAGTTGCTTAAGGGGCGGTTACACCCCCATTCAGCCTCACTTAGGAATGAATTAAGAGGGTGGTTACACCCCTTAATCCCTTATAAATAGGTGTAAACTCAACTGAGTTCGGATCCTTTGGTCCTTGGACTTGGCAGCAAAGAAGAGATCGATGGTTTTTTTTAGGGGGAGATTGCTGGAATTTTGGAGATCGACAACAGGAGCTTTCTTCATCCTTGGCTTATAAACCAATTTTGGTTAAATCAACTCTTTCATAGAGTTTCAAACTCATACATAGTTATCAACTAATCAAGAGTTAATTTCAAATTTGCTTTGCAAGTTCTCCACAGTATCAAATCGTGAGGAAAATATATCATTCTAGTGAAGCGAAACGTCGGATCGTCAACGAAGAGCAAACTCGACACGAACATTCGAGGGAGGTACTCCATCGCCACCATGAAGAACCCAAACTTAAACAAAGGGGAGAATTCAGATCAATTCTCTTCTCTTTTGTAATCAAGAAATCCAAATTATAATTGAGATTGAGAAAGTTGTAAATATTCTTTTTCTAAGCAGTTAAAGAGAATAAAATCAAACACAGTTCTTTCATTTTTATTTCACAAAATTTCCACCAAACACTAAACAATAATCCAATGGCTCTTGTTGATTGTAGTAGGTAACAAATAGAGATGGAGAGTGAGGGGTTTGGGTGTGAAAATTATATAAAAACTTCATTTTGGAGAGGAGGGTTACTTTTTTAACTAAGAGACATTCTAAAACTTATAAATTTTTATTTTGAATAAATAAAAAAACTTTCCTCCTTTTTAACTTTTCTCTTGTTTTTGATAATAAAGATGGAGATTTGTCTTCAAGGGCCCAAACCCTTGCAAGTTAAATTTTTATTTTCTTCTTTTATTTTCTTATTTTAAAAATTAATACTTTAGGATTTTATTTCTTTTTTTAATTTTTTTGATAGATTAGATTTATTTCATGCTTGTAATGTAATTTTTCTTCATGCTTTGTAGGGTAGATTTATTTTCTTATACTTTTAGGCTTTGATTTTATACTTCTTTCTTTTATTGCTTGTAGTTTAGATTTAGTTCTTGTTCGTTTATGCTTACTAGTATAGATCTTTTTTATTTTTTTATTTTACAAAATGAGTAACTAATCTCTTTTAGGAAATCTAGGATTGTATGAAACTAGGTTAATTTCTTTTATGGTTCATGTATTGCTCTCTTCATACTTAAAATGATCATACTTAGGATAATCAAATAGAGAACTACTTGGTAGAAAAACAATTTAACAATTTATACTTATCTTGAGTGGTTTGATAGGTTATGCTTGTTCATTTATTGGAAAACTATCTAAGTGCTTGTTCTTTTCAAAAATAAAAATTTTGCTTAGATGATAATTTGATAGATTATACTTTCTTTAAGTAGTTTACTAATCTATGCTTAGTAAATCTAAAGTAAAATATAATAAAAAGAGAATATTTGATAAATGCTAATTGAAACTGACTAGTGTAATCAATTCTGGATTCCTAACTTCTCTACTTATTTTTTCTCAATCTTTCTTGTTTTGATTGTTCTCTTCCTCTTTTAATTTCCCTCTTTTTAGTTTTATTTTGTTGATTTTTTATCATCTTCCTACTTCATTCTCTTTTCTTATTTCCTTTTCTTTTCACTTCTTCTTAGTTTCCTCTTTGTTTCCTTTTATTTGTTTCCTCCTCCTCTCTTCCTTCTGTCTTGTTTTAAATTTTTTAATTTTTGTAACAAATTCTCTACATCACTACACATTCACTCTCACTCTTTTTTATCCACACTTTTTTATGACAAAATAAAATTTCCAAACACACACCTTTCTCAAGGGTTCAACTACTCTACTATACTGTAACTTGTTAGTTGTGTAATTACAACTTTGCATTATTTACCTTCCATCATGGTTTTGACGCCATTGACAGGGAATATACTTTTAATTTGGATTGTTTTTTTATTTTTGTTCTTTGATTTGTGTGTCCTTATGAAGCACTAAAAGGGTGATGTAATTTGTTTAATTGTTAATCCTAATTAAAAAATATTTTCTTTTTACATCCTTTTATAGTTGCTTTAAATTCTTATGGTTGTATTGCATGTAGTAGATAAAAATTTACCAAATTGATTGGAGTATTTTGATTTGAGTACTCACTTGAAAATACACTTAAGAGTAAAAAACCCTTAATCAAGATAAGGTGAGGGATTTCATCACATTTTTCTTAGCTTACAAATTACTAATTTGTTATCACATAAGCCAAGCCTTCTAAAAATTATTAGACATTGTCTCCTAAGGACTCGAGTTCATTAAGAAATCAGAAATCCATAAATAAACTAGTTTAAGTGAACCGGTTTAAGTTTACTTGAATCTGTTGGTGTCTAAGGTAAGGTTTAATGGTTGTATAAAGCACTCCGTAAAGAAAGAGATACTTAATTGGTCCTTGACCTCTCTCTAGTACTTTCCTTACCTTGCTAATTGACTGAGTAAACTTTAATCTTTTTACTCGAGGAGTTTTTCGTTAGGAGATGGTCTAATTGAGTTTAGGCTTAACCTTAGAATAAAGAATAACTGTTTTAAGTGCTTGCTCTTGTTTTGTTTAGTTAGGTTTTTCTTTTATCCTTCTTTTTTTATCTCACTAGTCTTTTAGATTTTTTAGCTTTTCCTTTAAAAAAATATAAAACTTAAAAAAATAACTTTTATTTGTCTTAGATCTTTTTCCTAATTACCTTTTTAGCTATATAAAAAATTTAAAAAGAACTAATTTTGGTGTATGCAGGTTTGGATTAAGGATAATACCAATTGCTTAATCCATGTAGAACTAATTTTTAAAACTAAAAAATAGCAAATCTAAACCCACCCATTATTCAAAACATCTGTTATCCCACTAGGAAAACAATTCACGTCTTACATTAAGCTTCCTAATGTTAGTGGAACTAATTTTGAGCTTAGACATTACTTCACAAACTTGCTTCCAAAGTTCTTAGTGAAAGTACCCTAATGCCACTAGGAAGGAACCCTAGAGGGGGGTGAATAGGGTTTATGCTAATCTAATCCGATTTATGCTAATTAAAAACTAATTAACAAATATATCCTAGCAATGAGATACAACAAGAGATATATGAAATGATATGAAACTAACACAAGGGTGAAACAAAACAAAATAAGATAGTGGGTAAAATAAACAATGAGTAAATGACAAAGGCAATATAAGTATGAAACTAAGTGCGCCAATGCAAACACAAACAAAACGATATATTTACGAGGTTCGGTCCGCCTGACCTACATCCCCGCTCCTCACCTCGAGGAGATCTCCACTATCACACCCGGTTTGGAAGCCGGAACTTCTCTACACACTCGGTTTTCTAGCTAACCGAAAACTCTACAATCACTCACAATGTAACTACACTAACTACAACCTCAAGTGTTGGTCTCTAGCCCGTGTCTCCCTCAAGTGCTCGGAATTATCACCTCTCTCTAGGCTACCGACGCCACTACTCTTGGGACAACCCCGTCTCTCACCACACACTCCTTTTGGTGTACTAGTGTAATACAAGTGATCTCACAATGAAAGCTTAATACAAAAGATTGTTCTCTACAATGGATGAGAACACAATGTAGGCTCACTCTCAATATCACACAATCCCACAACCCAAATAATACTAAGTATGAAAATACAATAAGCTCAATGGTTGTGTGTGTACAAAGAGATAAATAAAATCAACTAAACTCAATATAAAACTAGCATATGAAAATTAAGATCAAACATATAAAATAGCTAGATTGAGTTTAGGAAAACTTCTCTATATGATAACAAGAGATGGAGGGAGAAGAGTGAATGCTCAAACACCAAAGGATGATCTCCTCAAGCTCTTGTGAAATTTGCTTCACAAACAAAATTCTTAAACACTCTTTTAAACAAATACAAAACACCCTTAAACTTGTAAAACAATTCTCTTAGTTAAAATGAACTAAGGATATGTGGGGGTATTTATAGGAACCCCAAAGCCAAGAGAAAACAAGGCAAAAAGACCAAAAAACCCAAAAACAATACAGTCTGGAAATATAGCCGTTACAGTGTTATGAGTCGACTCGTACTTTTTATGAGTCGACTCATAAGTAGCCGTTACAGGCTAAAAATCAACTTATGGGTTGACTCATAAAATTCATGAGTCGACTCATCATGCATGGGTCGACTCATGAAGTCATGGGTCGACTCAGCGGAAACGAAAAACACATTCCAGAGCAGTTTATGAGTCGACTTATGACAGGCATGAGTCGACTCAACCTGATGGGTCGACTCATGATGTTTGTGAGTCGACTCATCAGAAGCAAAATGAAAACTACACAATAGTTTATGAGTCGACTCGTCACTGTTCATGAGTCGACTCATGACATGCACACAGCCTGTTTTAAACAGTACATGTCAACTTAAAACAGGGTATAAAAATATCAAATAAATTCAGAAAAATGTAAAACTTTGGGAAATCATTATAAACATGTTAATGAACACGTTACAAAAAGAATTTTTGGAATTGCATTCCCCAAAAGTGAAAACTCATCATTTTTACAAATATGTTCAAAACATGAAAATATGAGATACTTGAATTTTGATGTTTTGACATAAACCAACTTTTGAAACTTTGTGAAATGTTTTTATAGACTTAGTAAAACATGTATAAACTGATATTGAAGTCTACAAACTAAGAATACAATATTTTCACAAAATTGCATATTCTATGCAATATTTTCAAAAACACAATAGAGTATGAAACATATGATTATATATATGAATGTAAATTTGTTTCATATCTATATAGCTAAACCAAAACACAATAATAAATATGAAATGTGTAATCTCATATTTATGAACATGAAAACTCAAAACTATGTATATATATATATATACCTATATATATACATGGAAACCAAACATATATGTATATATGAAACAATATATATATACATGAAAACTAATATAATGTGTGTGTATAATATTAAGCTTAAGGTACTTAACACACATAATATAAATCCTAAACTAGATTACCCAAGCTGATCTTGATCTTCAATAAGCTTGACTTGGTACACGTGCGGATGAAGCGGGATCTTGGATCTTTAACTTGAATTGCAAGGCTTCAACCACTACTCCGCTAACCTCCATTAGATATGATCGTGAATGCGCAATTCCATCCATCCTCCAACACATTGTTTGTCTAGAATACCTAATAAGAAACATAAACACTAGACAAACAATATTAGGAATTGTTTGTAATCATCAAAACAAGATTAGAAGATGTAGGCTCATAACATGAGACCTAACACTTAGGAAATGAATCTAAAGATGCATTTATTTTTTAATCCAAGTTTGATTAAGTTTGTCTCATAGTTAATATTAGAGAATTATTTGAAGACGCGATTAAGCTCAGATTTATGCCATTTTCTTTTCAGGACAAAACTAAGAAATGACTATATAGCTAACCTATAAATTTTATCTCAATTTGGGATGAATTTATTACTATTTTTTAAAAAAATCCTCCTAATTCACAAAATGGTAAATCTTATAAACAACATTTACAATTCTAAGATAGCCCCAAGAGAGCCATTCTGAAAGTATTTTGATAGGTTTAAGAATCTTTTTATCTAATGTCCTTACCATGGTATTGAAAAGTAGTAATTATAACAAATCATTTATAAAGGATTTAATTACTCTTCAAAGACTTCCTCAGAATTTATGTATTAATAGGATTTTATGAAAAAAATATTGAAGAAGCTTGAAATTTTTAGAGAGTTTGTCTAAAAGAACCATGCAGTGGGAATACTATGACGAAAGAGTTTTATCAGTTTCCCTAATCAAATCCGGTGGCCTTCTTCTAGAGTCAAACATAATATCTGAAGCAAATATGACTACAATATTGCGTAGGTTGGAAGCCTTTGAAATCAAAGAACAAACACTGCTCAAATCACTGCTCCAGGATGCCATAATTGTGTTTCTTCTGCCTATATGTTTCAAAGAAATATCCTATTTTTTTGAAAACAATCAACTACTAGAACAAATGAACCCTGCATTCCATCATCTTAGAAATGATCTATTTTCTCAACTTACAATTAGGATTAGAGAAATCATCTAAATTTTATATGTATCAGGAAAATTACATCAAAAATTAAAATTTCACTCCCAGTTTAATTCCACAATTTTCTAGAGGAAGTACAAATCCATTCAATGCACCAAATAATTTTCAACAAACTAATTTGTCTTATCCAAGCCAGCCTTTACATCATCAAGCAGTATATCTTATTTCTCCAAGTTCTAATTAAGAGAAATATTTTAGTATCTTAGAAAAGGGTTTAGAAGCCATGAATAAAGCTTCTACACAAACCACCAATATATTGACTCAGTCATCTAAGACTCTAAATTTCTTCATGCAGACAACCAGTTAAATACTCTTTTTTCAACACTCATGCCATAGAAAGTTTACAAACCTAGCTTGGATAACTAGTTAGCTTCGTATGTGAAAGAGAAAGAAAAATTTTTAAGTCAACTTGCTACAAACTTTAAGGACATTGGATCAAGTTCAATATGCTTAGGTGAAGTGCATGCAATCCGAACACTATGGTGAAGGAAATGGGTCAACAATCAAAAATGCCTCTAGATCAAACTTCTTCTTTCCCTTCTCCTATTCAAAATATTAACCTAGAACAAACTCTTTCTACTTCTGATCAATCACCCTCTCTCCGATGACCAAAAACATGAAACATAATCTGAGCTTAATTTTGATAGGTTTAAGCCCATTGCTCCCTTTTCGGATTGACTTAGCCTAGAAAAAAACTCTGCCAAGATAGAGAAAATTCCAAAAACTTTTAAAAAAGTCAAGGTCAATATTTATCTCTTAGATGCCATATAGAAAATCTCATTGTATGTAAAAAAATTTAAAAATTTGTACACTAAGAAAAGAACCACCAATATTTCCCAAGAAAGTCTTCTCAACTACTAATGTTAGTGACATGCTTTTAAAGTCCATACCTTTGAAACATAAAGATCCTAGTTGTCCTATTACTTCATTTGTCATAGGAACTATCTTCATTGATAAAACACTGCTAGACTTAGGAGCTAATGTGAATCTTCTTTCTTATTAAGTCTATCAATAGCTCAGGGTAGTTGAATTAAAATCAACTAGATATACCCTCTAATTAGCTGATAAATCTGTAATGATACCCAATGAAGAGATCAAGGATATTCTAATTAAGGCTGGGAAGTTTATTTTTTCTTGTTCATTTTAAAGTCTTGAAAATACAGTCCATTTTAATTCCCAAGGTCAGATGCCTATTATTCTAGAGAATCCATTCTTAGCAACTTTGAATACTCTATTCAACTATAGAACTTGTAAATTAAAGTTATCCTTTAGGAACATGACTATTGATCTTAATAATTTAAATCTAGGGAACAAGTCGACCGAACCATTAGATCAACCCCAAGAAGTAAACTATACTTAGAAAATATCAATTGAATAGTTTGAAGGGGAGTGTGAGTTAGATTTTACCGACTTGAGTTTTGAGGAGATCTTTAGTGCAGAAATCAGGCTTTTTGAAGAAGAAATTGAAAATCTAGGAAAGATTGACTAAATAGCTCATCAAGTCTCAATCATGAACCTCTAGAAAAATTTTTAGTGCTGAGATTGAGTTCTTTGAGGAGTTAGAACAATGTTTTGATCTTTGTTACAATTTTAAACCAAACATCCCATTGATAAAAATGCACATCAACAATATACAAATTAATTTTGGTTTGACTAATTACTGTTTACCAACATACCACAACATGCTGCAGAAATTATTGAAAACCATAAAGAGAACACAATTAAAGCATATAACAGAGTTTATCATTTTATACTTCTTTGAAATTCAAGGTAGAATTTTTGGTAGAATTTTTAGAAATAAGATAGGTAGGACTTTAGCTTCTTATTTTAAAACATTTATTCTACATCTTTACTCTTTGTCTCATAATAATAAGAATAATAAAAAGAATTTATTCTTCTCTTGCTTAAGAGTTTCTTGTTCTTTTGAGAATAATAGTAATAATAATAATAAAATGCAAAAACTAAAAAAAGAAAAATGTTTTTTGGCTGTATCCTCCTCATGCCAAAGGTAATTACATATTATTATTATTTTATTATTACTATAGGTAGACCGAATAAATGTAAGTGTTACATTTCCTATATACTTTACTTTTTATATCATATAGTTTGCATTGAGGACAATGTTGTAAAACCCTGTGAATTTAAAAATATGTTGATAAATAATAATAAATATGTTATATGGTGATAAATAACATTTATTAATATTTGAGTATGCTAGAAATTGATTTTTGAGATCAATTCAATGTATATATGTGAATATAGGAGTGAAATCATGCACTATATACGAGCCTGAAATCTGAAAAAAACGACTAGTTAAAAGTATATGCGTTTTACACAATAATATAGTTGGAATCTGGAAACACTCAAAAGACCAAAGTTGTAGGTCTCTTAAACATCTTTCGAAAAAAATATTAAATCACCTTATTCTGAGGTCACATGAGAAAGTTATAGCGAAAATACCTAACGTGATTTTCCTAGTCAGACTAGGTTTCCTGGTTCGGGTCGAACGAGTTTGTTTTGGGTTTGCCTCTATAAATACCCGTATTTTTTTATAAAAATTCATCTCTTTTATTATATCTCTGAACCCTAGCAGCTACTATCTCCCCTAAAAAATCCTAGATCTTTTTCTTATGAATTTTGAGAGCTTTGTGAAGCATAATACCGATACGAGGCGAGATTATCGATGTGTGGCAAGGGAGAATGGGTTGTTTGCACTTGTGGATTTCTTGTTATTTGTTTCAGAGGCTTGTACACAGGCTTAAAGTAAGATCATCTGCATCCAAACCTTTCCTGTAGTTTAAAACATGTATTTATGAAGTAATATAGTTATTTTGATGCTTATATCTAATTTTATGTGACGCTCCTGTGTTCACACAAGGCTGTAGTCCAAGGTGAATCTAAGAATGTCAAACCTGCCATGCACACATACCGTGCAACGACATGTTTCACTATCACCGAAATATCTCTCTAGTGGAATCAAATAAAACAATACATGTACAAGCAGATATAAAAGAGATGAACATAGGAAATCGGACATGGAAGTAAATGATAAGTCTCATAAATGATCAAGTCTCAACTGAGTAATATTGTTCAACAATCTGATACAAAAAGATAAACGTCTCAATGCACTGAGTCAAATGAAAATACATAGGCTCTCAACTCTCAAAATGAAATGCAAATCTAATAATCCACTAAATACCAGACTAAACATCGGTGGAGCAAAAGTAACTAATAAATAAAATGATAGAGACTATACTAAAAGTCCGTCAACTTGCGGCTCTCCGAAACTCTGCTCTGCTGCCTGAGAAGAAGTTTAAAACAAAAAGAACAACAACAAGAGCGTCAGAGCATTATAGAAAGATTATCTCCATCCGCCCCTAGGGGAAGGGCTACTAAGTATGATGGAGGCTCTACCTATAAGTGTATAGTCTACCTAGATTATTTTTCCCGTATCTAATGAAATCAATATTTTGACACCTACAAAATGAGACGTAGTACGTCGAGTGAAATAATCCAAACAAGGAAACCCTCATGTATATATCATATGTCTCAAATTATAGATACCTAAACATTAACACCGAACTAGAGATAAACAATCTAAAGGAAATCAATAATTAGAAACCCACAACACAAGAGTGGTACGTCGAACAAAATAATCCAAACAAGGAAACCCTCATGTATATACTATATGTCTCAAATTGTGAATTTCTAAATATTAACTCCAAAACTAAGAATAAATGAATACAAGAAAGATAATACATGAAATACTACATCATACATCTCCAAAAATATCATATCAACTCCTCATACTACTCTTAGTGGGTAAAATAGATATCCACACACGTGTATCTAACTTGTGAAATACTTTCACAATGGATCATATCAATGATGTCAATATCCACCTACACTTAGGTTATTTATTGAATCGTTCTTCTTTGGAATACTTCAACTCATCGCACCCACGTACGGATTGGTAAAATAGATATATCAAAGCATCACACTCCCGTGCAGACCAATAACTAGATATACAAGTTCATCGCACTCCCGTGCGGACCGATAACTAAGTATGTTAATTCATCGCACTCTCATGCGGACCGGTAACTAAGTATAATAACTCATCACATAACCATGCAGACCGATAGTTAGATATATCAACCTCTGCGCATCTTCGTGCAGACCGATAGATAGGTATTTCAACCTCTGCGCATTTCCATGCGGACCGATAGATAGGTATATCAACCTCTGTGCATCTCCATGCGGACTGATAAAGAAGTGTAGTTCATCCGCGGTCTCATTATAGGACCCGACTAAAGAACTTGGAGTATAGTCCATCCGCGGTCTGATAATCATATTTTATTATAATTTTATACCCTCATTATCTATTTTATATGAATAAATATGCCACTAATAAAAACAATTATCTTTAAATGCAGGTTAATGAAGAATAAATCTCAAACTCTCATCTCTCAACAAACACCCCTTGAATAAATAAAGAAATAAAGCAAAGAAGCCCATTGAAAAATCAATTGCCAAATTATTCAAAAGCCCAAAGCTAAAAAGAAGAAGAAATGACAATGCCCAAAAGCCCAAGTCTAAGAACAAGAGAAAAGCTCGGATCAGCAACAGGAGAGGACTGGGTATCGATGCCAGCATCGATACCCGTATCGATGCCAGCATCGATACCCGTATCAATGCCCACATTAATACCCCTATCGATGCTGGTATCGATACTGACGTACAGTTTGTTACGAATCAAAGGCTAAAAGTTGTTGTTTTTGGATAAGATTTCAATCCAATGGCTCTCATTCACTGATGTTTACTATAAATAGGGGTAGAGAGTGAGGGGTTAGAGGTGCGAAAATTTTTGTAACTCCATTTGGAGAGGAGGGCTACTCTTAATTGAGAAGGCCTTCCAAAAATTATAACTTTTGTTATAATTAATAATAATAATTTTTCTCTACTTAAAATTTTTTTTTCTCCTCTTTGTTGAATGATGAGGATGGAGATGAAGAGCAATTTGAAGGTTTGCATTTTTTTTATTTTTCTCTTTTATTTCTTTATAGTAATTTCTTTATTAATGCTTATTAGTTAGATTTACATTCATGCTTGTAGTGTAGATTTATTTCTTGTCTTTTTATTTATTTTTGCACTTTAATTTGTAAAGTAGATTTATTTTCTTGCATTTAATTTTTACAATTTATTTTGTAGTTTAGATTTTAATTCTTTGTAGTTAGATTTAATTCTTGTTCATTGTTTAGAATTTTTTTTCTTTTTATTTCTGTAATTAGTTCTTTTCTTTTTCTTTTTATTTCTTAAGATGTGAAATTAATTCTTATAGGAATCTTAGAATTGTATGAAACTAGTCTAATTTCCTTTATATTGTATGGATTATTCTCTTACACCTAAAATATTCATGTTTAGAATAATCTACTAGAAAACTAATTAGTAGAAGATGAATTTGATAATCTATGCTTATCTTAAATGGTTTGATAGGTTATGCTTATGAATTCTAGGATTACTATCTTGTTGTTGTTCTTATCATAAATAGTAATTTTGACTTAGATGATAATTTGATGGGTTATACTTTCCTTAAATGGATTGATAGTCTATGCTTAATAAATCTAAGTTGAAATATGATAAAAAGAGAATAGTTTGTATTTTATAATTGAGATTAGCTAGTGGATTAATCTCTAGATTTCTCATATCTTAATTGAATCCTCCATCTTGACTTTCTTGAATTTTCTTTTCATTCTTGATTTTACTTCTTGATTTTATTCATTCTTCTTTCTTCCATTATGATTTTATTTATTCTTTGATTCTTATTTCTTTTCTCTAAAATTTAATTTATTGTCTCTTGTATATATTCATAACAATCACTCATCACAATCACACTTATTCTTTAATCCTATTTTTGTCACGCACACAATATAAGAACCTATTCTAATAATCTCTTAAAATCACCTTCCTCGTGAGATCGATAACTTTTTATACTATAACTTGATCAATTGTGCACTTGTAATTTTGGTACATAATTATGCCGCATCAAGTTTTTGGTGCCGTTGCCGGGGAATGTGCTAAAATAAGATTGTATTATTTTAGTTCTTTAACTTGTGTGTTTTCTTGTGAAGGAACCGCTTGGAGCTTGAAAATCTTGGATTAAAGATTAAGAACTTGGAGAATTGATTTCGGGTAAGTCTTCTTTCTAGCGTTTTTAATTCCACTCTTTTTAGTTTGCTTCACAATTAGAGACAATTAGGATTAAAAAAAGATTTTATTTTTGTTGACCATAATAAAATTCACCTTTCACTTGGACATTAACTAACAAGATAATAAATTCAAACAAGAGCTCTCTTCTCACATTTGATTGTTGTTGACCATAATTAAAAAAAATATAAAGATTTTCTTTTTCTCATCCTTTTTAGTCGCTTTTAATTTCTATGGTTGCATTTCATATAGTTAGTAGAAATTCACCAAAGTGATTGTAGCACTTGATTTGGCACATACTTAAAACATTCTTAAGGGCAAAACCCCTAATCAAGATAAGATAAGGGATTTCATCACCCTTCCCATAGCCTACAAATCACTAATTCCTCACTTCACAAACCCAAGCCTTTTAAAACTCATTAGACGTTGGCCCCTAGGGACTCGAGCTCAATAAGGAACAAGAAATCCTTAAGTAAACTGGTTTAAGTTTTCTCAGATTAGTTGGTGTCTAAGGCAAGATTTAGGGGTTACGTAAAGCGCTCCGCAAGGAACGAGGTACTTAATTGATCTCTGATCACCCTCTAGTACTATCCTTACTTGGCTAACTACCTGGGTAAAACTTTAATCTTTTCACTGTAGGAGTTTTTGGTTAGGAGCTGGTCTAGTTGAGTTAGGCTAAACCCTATAATTAAAGTGATTACTTTGATTTGTTTTAGTTAGGTTTTCTCTATCTTTTTCTTCTTAAAAAAACTAATTTTCTTTCTTTTCGTAAAATAAAAAAAATTGTTTTAGTGTATGCAAACTTGGGTTAGGGATAATTCTCATCGTTTAATTCGTGTTGAACCAATCCAAAAAATGGCAAATCAACCCGTTCTCCAGGATATGTGTTACCCTACGAGAAATGCAATTCCATCTTGCATAAGGCTTCCCGAAGTAAATGGAGTAAATTTTGAGCTTTGACCGCATTACATAAACATGCTTCCCAAATTCATTAGTAATGAAACAGAAGATGCATATATTTTTATCTCGGAATTTGAGGAAGTGTGTATTATGATTAAAATAAGAGAATTAACTGAAGATGCAATTAAGCTTAGATTTATTTCATTTGCTCTTAAGGATAAAGCTAAAAAATGGCTGTACAGCTTACCGATAAATTCCATCTCAACTTAGGAGGAATTTGTCACCGTTTTTCTCAAAAAAGTTTTTCTATTCATAAAACGGTAAAGCTTAGGAACAGTATTCAAAACTTTAAAATTATCCCAGGGGAGCCATTCTGGAAATATTTTGACCGATTTAAAGATCTTTTAATCCAATGTCCTCATCATGGTCTAGAAAAATAGCGATTATGCCAAGTAATATATGAAGGATTAGACTATTCTTCAAAAATATCTTTAGAATCGATGTGTCAGGGAGATTTTATAAGGAAAAACGCCAGATGAAGCTTGGGAATTCCTATAAAGTCTATCCGAGAAAACAATGTAGTGGGAACACTGTGATGACAGGGTTTCATCAATTCCCCAATCTAAGTCTAGTGGTCTTTCCCTGGAGTCAAACATTGCTACAGAAAACTCAACTTAGCCACTCGGAAAGATCACTTCCATCTTCCTTTCATTGACCAAATGTTAGAGCGTTTAGCAAGACATGAGTTTTACTGTTCCTGGATGGATATTTAGGTTACAATCAAATCCCTATCGCTCCCGAAGATTAGGAGAAAACCATCTTCACTTGCCCGTATGGAACATTCGCATACCGACGCATGCCTTTTGGCCTGTGCAACGCACCGGCCACATTCCAACGTTGCATGATTAATATTTTTTCCGACATGGTAGAGACATTTCTTAAAATTTTCATGGATGACTTTTCCATCTTTGGTGACATATTTTCCCAATGTTTGCATCATCTTAAACTGATCCTAGAACGATGTAGGGAGAAAAATCTGACTCTCAATTGGGATAAATGTTATTTCATGGTCAAACAAGGCATTGTCTTAGGATATGTAGTTTCCAATAGGGGAATCGAAGTGGACAAAGTTAAGGTAGATCTTATTTCCAATCTCCCTCCTCCTAAAACAGTTAAAGATGTCGGATTGTTTCTTAGTCATGCTGGTTTTTACCGACATTTCATCAAGGATTTCAGCAAAATTGCTAGACCCTTGGCCAATCTCTTAGCAAAGGATACATCATTTTTCTTCTCTCCTGACTGCCTCAAATCTATTGAATATCTAAAAAAGGAGCTAACCACACATCCTATCATTCATGCACCGGACTGGACCTTACCCTTCGAACTGATGTGTGATGCATCTGATTCTGCGATTAGTGTTGTTTTAGGACAACGGTTTGATGGAAAACCGTATGTGATCTACTACCCCAGTAGGACTCTGAATGATGCCCAACAAAATTACTCTGTCACAAAAAAAGAGTTTTTAGCTGTAGGCTTTGCCTTAAAAAAATTCAGGTCCTACCTCATCGGTTCCTTAACCAAAGTTTTCACAGATCATGCCGTACTAAAGTATCTTTTGACCAAAAAGGATGCTAAAGCACGGTTCATTAGAAGGATTCTCCTACTTCAAGAGTTTGACATCCAAATTCTTGACAGAAGGGGAACAGAGAACCCCGTAGCAGATCACCTCTCTCGACTCCCAAATGCACCAACATCAACCGTCCCGATCAACGAACATTTTCCAGATGAACAACTCCTAGAAATCTAATCTGTTCCATGGTTCGCCAACATTGTGAACAACGTAGTCATGAAACAGATCTCTTCTCATTGGTCCAAACAGGATAGATCCCGTTTTCTCTCCTAAGTAAAATACTTTTACTGGGATGATCCATATCTGTTCAAATACTGTCCTGATCAGATCTTTAGGAGGCGTGTTCCCACGGAAGAAACTAGAAGTGTTCTTTCCTTTTGTCATGAGCAAGCATGTGGGGGCCACTTTGGCCTAAGAAAAACAGCTGAAAAAATTCTCCAAACTGGGCTATACTGGCCCACTCTTTTCAAGGATTCATATGAGTTTTGCAAAACTTGTAACCGCTGTCAGTTTTTAGGGAAGGTCACTAGAAGAAATATGATGCCCTTACAACCCATCTTATCTGTTAAACTTTTGATCTGTGGGGTATCGATTTCATGGGACCATTTCCAAATTCCTTTGGAAATGTTTACATTCTAGTAGCCGTTGAATACATGTCAAAATGGGTTGAGGCGGTAACTTGCAAAACTAATGACAACAAGGTCGTTGTCAAGTTTTTGAAAGAGAACATTTTTGCACGGTTTGGAGTACCCTGAGCAATCATCAGTGACAACGATACACATTTCTGTAACCGTTTTTTGAGGTTTTAATGAGGAAATATTTAATCACACACAAATTGTCAACTCCTTATCATCCCCAAACCAGTGAAAAGGTAGAGGTCACAAACAGGCAGATTAAACAAATCTTAAAAAAAAATAGTTAATCATAACAAAAAAGATTGGTCTGTAAAATTATGTGATGCTCTGTGGGCATATAGAATAGCTTTCAAGGCCAATTTGGAGATGTCACCATACGGATTAGTGTTTGGGAAAGATTTCCACCTACCAGTGGAGTTGGAGCATCGAGCAATGTGGGCAATAAAACAGTTGAATTTTAAGTCAGACTCGGCAGGTAAGAACAGATTGCTCCAAATAAATAAGTTAGAAGAAATTAAAAATGATGCATACATAAACTCAAAAATTTACAAAGAGAAAACCAAGAGTTTTCATGACAAATCAATTTTATGAAAAAATTTCTCTCCAGGACAGAAAGTTTTATTGTACAATTCAAAATTACATTTTTTTCCTGGAAAATTAAGATCAAGATGGACAGGTCCATTTTTTGTCAAACAAGTTTTTCCGCATGGGGCTGTCGAGATAGAAAATCCTAAAAATGGTAACATTTTTAAAATAAATGGTCAACATCTGAAACCATTTTTAGAATTTTCTACGCTCGGAGAGGAAGAGGTGTTGATTCTTCATGAACCTCATTATCTGTAAAAACAAATATAAAAAAATAAAAATAAAAAAAAATAATAAAAAATAAAAAATAAATAAAAAAAATTATTACAATTTTTCTCTCTTATGTGATTTCTTCATTCTCATACTAACAGTAATTATAGATCCTTATCATCATTGTCGACCGAACAAATGTAAGGTCTTCAATTCTTATCTGCTTTACTTTGTGCATCACCGAATTTGCATTGAGAACAATGCAAAATTTAGGTGTGGGGGTGAGAAGTACATATTTTTCTCTTTATTTTATTCTTTTGTTGCATTTTTAACATAATTTTTGTTTCAAAAAAAATATATAAAAATATTGTTACTTGCCAAATTAATAGAGTTAAGTAATAATTGATCTAATTGATAAATTTTAAAATTTTCTAATTCCTAGTTAGTGATATACACAAGTTCACCTTTTATGATAACTCCAAATAAAATTCTTAAGAAATGATTTTTCAACTAGTATACTTTACTTAAGTCTTACCTTAGATTTTTAATTAAAATAATGAAATTTTTGCATGCTTAACTTAGAGTTAAAAATATTTTTCAAGTTATCTTGATTTATATATTTTTTAGACTATATATACTTACACACATATATATATTAAAAAAAACTAACCTTACAAAAGAAGAGTGCGAAAAATGGGCACAAAAAAAGCTCTAAATTCAAGGTGATTCTATCTTATAAAGACTAAGTTGACTGAGTAATTAAGCCCAAGGAGTATCTCTATACTTAATGACCTAAGCCTAATTGGGTTAGGATTCATTGGCCCAAAACTCGTTAAATGGTCACTTAGAAAGCCCGTTAAAATAGAAAACAATCACCAAGAATTAGAGAGCGAAGAAAAAAATATATATATATACAACACTAACCATTTTTTTTATATATATTATTGTTTTGTATATATGGTCTTGAAAAACAATTTTTAATCAAGAGACTTGAAAGTTATTTAAAACAAAAAGTTCGCATGTTCTTTTCAAAACTTTTAAATTAAATCTCTAAGATTTGACTTGGTTTTGTATTGCTATAATGAAAAAGATTTTCTAAGAGATTTACATTGGAGTTATATATAAAAATGTTTTCTTGATTATTAACTACCCTTAATTAGAATGTTTAAATATATCAAGGAAAATTTGTTATTTACTGACTTATTTAACTTGGCAAGTTGACCAAATTTTATCGGTATATTTACTACAAACCCTCACGAGACTACAACTCGACCACTAGGTTAACCTAGGGGTTTAAAGGCTTGTTGTATGCGCTAAATACAACCGCGATTCCTACGAAAGTGAGTTAGGATTTTCTTTTTATTTTCTTTGCTAGAGGACTAGCAAAAGTTTAGGTATGAGGGTATTTGATAATCACATTTTATTATAATTTTATACCCTCATTATCTATTTTATATGAATAAATATACCACTAATAATTGTTTTTATCTTTAAATGCAGGTTAATGAAGAATAAATCTCAAACTCTTATTTCTCAACAAAAACCCCTTGAATAAATGAAGAAATGAAGCAAAGAAGCCCATTGGAAAATCAATTGCTAAATTATCCAAAAGCCCAAAGCAAAAAAGAAGAAAAAAATGGAAAAGCCCAAAAGCCCAAGTCCAAGAACAAGAGAAAAGCTCGGATCAGCAACAGGAGAGGACTGGGTATCGATGCCAGCATCGATACCCGTATCGATGCCAGCATCGATACC